>CM067376.1:229633218-230129355 GCA_034510155.1 Eucriotettix oculatus | reverse complement strand
GGTTTTAAGGTGCCCTAACTAATGGCGTTCGCGGCTGCTCAAGTCTACAACAACCCAATAACACATTCACTTCATTACAATATATATACTTTTACAAAAAATGAGATGAGACTTACAAATGTTCTGGATTGGTGTATAATATTCTGATTATCTAGTTACCTGATATATTACCTCTTTTGTATGATGACTTTGGTTACTCAGAAATATAGGCTGTTTTTCCTACTCAACGTTACATTCAGCTAGTTGCTTCTGAATCTCCAACTTATGTTATATTCAGCTTTTACTCTCGTTCTTGTTTACCCTCTAACCAACGTTTTTTCAATATCTCCACTAATATCGGAACTATTTTCCTTACAATCTACCGTACCTATTTCCTATTTCCAACTCACCACTGAAATGAATTACGATCCTGAACTGTTTTAATCCTTTCTTCCATTTTTATTCTTTTAAATTTTTAATTTTTGGTAGCATTGAATGCGATCAATTATACATTTATTGAAAGTAACATCGATGATTTACTGTTACCTGCTTGGATTATAATTTCTTGTACCAACCGAATTGCATGACGTGGTCGAATACTTTACTAGTTACTGTTGTCCACAAATGCAATAACCAAATAATCATTACTCGATCAGTAGTGTAAATGTATTGAAAATAAATTTACCACATAGCAATACTTAAACATTTTAATTAAACACAGTTTTATACGCTATTACTAATTTTCCATATGTCTAATATAATAATATGGTGGTTTCAAGGACTGATTTTAAAAGCTTTCGGTAAGAAGAAATTGAAAAAGTTGAGTAGTAACAGTACTTCAGTTAATTTATGCATGTCGTTTGCACATTAGCTAGTCTCCAATTGAATTCATCAGAAGAATCGACATTGGGAATGTACTCGCAGGATAATTCTAAATGGATGCGCAATGCTGTGACAATAGTAATTGTTTTCTTTTAATTACACGGGCGCTGAGCACAATGTGCGTATTTCGCCAACCTTTGTGTTGTACTGAAGCGAAACAAAGCTAGTCCCCGTTTGTGCATTGTTTTCAGTTGCCAAGTAAAGTTGATAATTTTGTCTGTTTCATTAAGGATCTATTAATATTTATTTTTCCGTCTTTGTACAATGTAAAACTTTCGATTTCCTAATGTAAATATTTTATTGCCCAACCTAGTGCGTTGTTGGGGTACATGGCATTCTTTTCTCACTACTATTATTATCCACATAATGTTATCAAAAAAATTAATCTTCAATGATGTTAATGCTGTCTTAGTACAAATATAATATGGATGTTGATGTTTGTGTCGTCTTGATCGTGAAGACCGGGATTAAGATTGTTAGCTAGAAAATCGATAAGCTGACCACATGCCACTCCAGAGAAATTTATTGACGGTACTCGACAAATTCTGCCACAAGGACCGTGATGCTGGCCCGCTGGCCGGGGGTTTCCCACCATTGCTCTAGAGTAACAGAATTATTGAATTTATTATACTACCGATCTTTGATAACAATGTCATAATTTTACTAGAGTGGCTTGCTTAACTGCTCCTTCCGTCAATATTTACGTTGAAAAATATTTGCAAATCGAAACGATTCTGTTTCGCCTCTATCTACATTTGTCAGAATCTATTTTTAGATGAGAATAAATTCTAATTCTTATATTTAATTTTCAATTTATTATTCCAAAATTAAAAGATGTCAAGGTCTACTTGCAAATATAATGGTAATTTATACATAATTAAAGTAGGCAATACATAGAAAAAATTAAAAAAAAGCTTTAGAGCAGGTAATTAATTTTAATATATTTTCAACTAGTGTACTTATATTTTTGTAGAAGATACAATCTAAGTGAAATATGAGACGAAAATGGGTTTATGTATAAATTTAATTTTAAAAAGTTTGGTTATATTTACTGAGTCCTTAAGCACCCTCCAAATGTCACAGATCCATAATTGGGTATTAATTTGAAACTTTTTGTGTCATCGTTTAAAAATTTTCTATTGTGTTCGCCAACAATCATTTCATTAAATTAATTTTCTTGTTCCTACATCAAAGACTTTGCCGAATTTAATTATTCATTCCACTCTACAACCACAACACAATATTTTTAATCACTATCTTCTAAATGAATTTATTCTTTGACTTTTTCATTTGACCCTTTTCCCGAAAATAAAGTTGGAAACTTTCTTTCCCAGTTCTGATTGGACGTAAATGTTATTAGGTCATTCATTAACTGCCATTATTCTGGTAGTAAACTTCTCAGTCCATAGTTTTAAATCCATAAAATAAATTTGGTTAAAATTGTCCCAGTTCTCCAATCATTCTGACGCCGCAAATCTATAAATTTATCAGACATAAAGAATAGATTTACTGCCGTTTCAATATTTCTGTGAACATATAATCAGAGCTTAGAGAGTAGTTGATCTTTGAATTTTAGTAAACTATGTCTGATTGGTATATCTCATGATTTCCCTCGCATCTCTCAATGTTCTGTACTTAAAATTATTAACAACTTGCATTACATGTGTGCATTACCTACACTACCCTTGGCTAGACTTTTACTAATGTAATTTCATTTAGACTTTTTTGGACTGACTGCACAGAAACATTAAATTCGCCGTTAACTTAAACATTTTTCAATTATAAGTAAACGATGATTACGAACAAGAAAACTCTGTCCCGAAAAATATCTATAATTTCAGAGAAATTGTATGCAATTGATTTGTTTTCCATTTTCTAGATAATAGCAGAACTCATAACTTAAAAAACGATTTTTGAAAACTTTCTAAATGTTAGTGTATCGATTATTGGTGGAGTAGCCCACATTAAATTAAATCGATCAAATCATTTTAAGCCAGTAAATTGGATTACGAACGGTTACGAATATCGCGGAATAAACTCTGTTAGCTGAACAAACTCAAACAGTCTTCTGCATCTCCTAGATTAATAAATTACGAAAAAAAACTCAATAATTCCAGTATTTGATAGAGAATGCAGATAAAAAAACTCAATAAGCCACCTGGAATGTAATTAAAAATGTGACTGGCAAAGGTACCAGCAACCATAAAGAAATTGCGCTTGTAGATCGAAGTGAAACTTTTTGTGGTAGAGACGCGACATGCAAATTCAACTTGTATTTCGTTAATGTTGTTAACTTTCTGGCTATAGATAATTCTGTATGTCATGATGAGGATATCTTAAATCTGTTACATAATTCCAGAAATTACGAATAATAACTGAAATAATTTCAGTAATAAGAAATTTGAAGTGTTCCTCAGCAGTAGATATATATGGTATAACTAGTAAAATTGTAAAAGAATGTGCTGTTTCTATCGCTTTACCGCTTAAAGTAAAATTAACAAATGTCTTTCCGCTGAAATTTTTCCCGATGCGTTGAAAATAGCCAAAGTAATTCCCCTGTTTAAGAAAGGATCACCATCTGATATATTTAATTACAGGCCCATTTCTCTCCTTCCTATTTTCTCTAAAATATTTGAAAAAATAATTCATATTAGATTACTTCAGTTCCTGAATAAATATAAGATTTTATCAACAGCAATGCCTGGCTTCCTTAAAGGAAACTCCGCAGATAGTGCAATGTACGACTTCATTCAAAATATCCAGAATTCATTGGATGAAGGACTGAAGGTAGCTGGCATTTTTGCTGATCTTTCTATGGTTTTTCGAACACGGATAGATCACCAAATATTAATAAAAAAGATGGAATATTATGGAATTCAGGGAAATACGTCACTTTTACTAAGGTCGTATCTTACAAACCGCAAACAACAAGTAGTAATTGAAACCAAAGACAGCCAACTTCACTTATCCGATTGGGAATTTATTACATGCGGAGTTCCTCAAGGATCAATTCTTGGGCCTTTACTTTTTATTCTGTACATAAATGATCTTCCAGGAAACGTAAATCCTCAAAAATCTATTCTCTACGCGGATGGCACAAATATAGTTATTGCAGATAAAAACTTCGATAATCTGATTAAGAAAGTAGATAACGCTCTGGATGGTCTAAATATTTAGTTTAACGTGAATAAATTATCCCTCAACCTAGATAAGACTAATTTAGTTCAGTTTAATGCTGATGCTAGTAATAGACCAGTAGAAAACTTCTCAGCTAATGCACCTTTCCTCGGCCTTTGGATTGACGCTAAATTAAAGTGGAATGACCATATAGATCTGCTTGCCGGAAAACTAAGTTCAGCTTGTTATTCTCTGAGAACACTAATGCAACACGTTGACAAAAAGTGCGTCAAAATGGTTTACTTCGCGTATTTTCATTCAATTATGAGTTTTGGCATCTCTTATTGAGGAAACTGATCCAGGAGTAATGAAATATTTAAGTTGCAAAAGCGTGCAATTAGAATACTTTCTACTACAAATTCTAGATCGAGTTGCAAACCTGTCTTCAAAAGTTTGCAAATACTTACTTTACCAAGCGTATATATTTATGAAATATTAAAGTTTGTAAAGTGGAACACTAATTTGTTTCAAACAAATGGCGAGTTTCATGAATACGCGACCAGATATCGTTTAGCTCTAAGGTCACGTGGACAAGCATCGCCTTGCTCTACACCAGAAAAGTATTCACAATACCGGGATAATTTTATACAACAGCCTTCCTCCAGAGGTTAAACACAGTACCTACAAAGGCTTCGAGAAGCACAGTAAAACTGTTATTTTAAATGGCGCGTTTTACTCGGTACAGTATTTTCTTAATCGTCCTTCTACTATTTAAAATCAAGGTTCCTGCAAAAAGTGTTGAATGAGCTGCCTTGTAAATTAGCACACCACATATCTTTAAAATTTCTATTCAGTTTTTTCTGCTCTTTTGTTTTTTTTTCATGTATTGCCTGGAGCTACGACGGAAGGACAGTTTCCTGGTCGCAGAACTCCAAGTAGTTCAAAACTCCATTTCGTGTTTCTCAGTGTGTGCTTGTTTGTGTTTCCCAGTGTGTGTTTGTGTTGTGTTTATATTGACTTCTGTCTATATACATTTTCTTTTATTAATTTATTTTAAGATTATTTGTCTTTAACTGTGTACCTTATTTTGTTTATTTGTCATGTATGACGTATCCTATTTCCTCAATCGAGGACTTATGGAAACAACAATAAATCTAAATCTGTTATTATATTTATTCTGAGAAATAATAAAATTTATTTTGTAACAGTCTGCTTTTGCAGGTAAATTTAAGTTGGAGTAATGAAATGATTAAAGTAGATTCAAAAGTGTAGTTGAAAGAGCACCGTTTTTTAGTGAAATCCACGTTTATTTTAGGTTGGTAATTGTTGTCAGCCATAACACGTGTTGTCGATTGAAAGACAGTTCTGATGGGAAAAAGAAGTTTGATTTTATGAATGAAATGAAGTTAAGGAACCTTTTGCTAGATGTTAAGTGCAATTTTATCACTAATACAATTTTTTTATCAGCATACCAAATTTCCAATAAGTTGACTTAATGGTTTCTTCTTAATATTGTAATAAATTTGGGGTGATATAATTTTTACAATGAAATATTATTATAGAAATGTGAATAACATTAAATTTTACATTTATTTATTACAATGTACACTAAATGGAGTACTCTTAATTTACATAGTGGCTTTTTTTATAATAAATACTATATAAGTATTACAAATTAAATTTGTTATAACTAAATACACGAGTTCTAACTTAGGGACGTCTAAAAAGACCTTCCCATAAAACAGAATCACTAACAAAAATTAAAAATTCTACTCGTAATTGGCAGTACCAGGAAATCGGGCAAAAGGCTACAAACAGTGTTATTTACTCTGTCTTCTCAGCATGCCTGGAATTTGTCGCTGGAACCATCTGGACTTCAGCGTTGAGTGATTAAGAGCACTTTGGAACTTCGTATTGGATCACGCCTTCCGTTTATTTAAATGTCCTCGGTCAGTAAAATCTCCAATTTCTTATTTCTCCCTCTTAAAACTCAACTTTCAATTATACTTACGGTTCCATCTTAACCTCCAATAATAATCTCCTTAAATGTTCAATCTTAATCACCACCTCCTTAATAAACTCAAGTTCCACGTCCTCAATGTTCAATCTTTTCCTCCTTAATATTCCAAAATCCACTTCTCATGGGTTTTTAATAACTTTTCCTCCACTGTCCTTGTTTAATATTCCGTCGGTTTCATGGCTCGATCTTGTCCCAATAAGAATTCTTGTGTGTCATCTCTGGTGAGGATCCGCTTGCCCCTCTCCCACCAAGGTTTTTGGGAGACAACATCATCCGAACGCCACCCGATGACGCAAAATTTTACGGGGCTTGGAATACTCCCATTCGCGACGTCTTGTTTTAATATCATTACCCCTGTCTGTAACCTGTACACTAGCTCACTCAGCTTGCCTTTGATTCCGTACCCGCCAAATTCCGCAAGTAGTTATGTTTTTTCGTTACAATATGGCGTATCTAATGATAAATACTGAATAAATATTGAATTTGAATTTGTCGACCTCCTGTGGTCTAGTGGTCGCCTCTCAACGCAGATGTCCCGCGAACGAATCCTAGCATGGGCTTGGATATTTGTGCTGCAATGGTCACGGAGACTGGTATTAAGACTGCTGGAGGATCGATACGCGATACACCAAATTCTGAATGTGCCGTGTAAGATGACAGTCCGCAGTCGACCCGGTAGACCAAGGCCCTCAATGAACTGCAGAGCTAAATTTTTTGGCGTATACACTGGTAAGTTTCATTAGACTATACGTTGAATCCAACAATTTTAGAATTGTCTTAGCTCCCAATATTTCAAGATAATTTATTTTCCCGAACGTATATTAGGTAAAGGTTTATTCATTTTCACATATATGATCAAATGTAATTAACTATCCTATAGAATGTGAAAAATAAAAATAAACATTTGAAAATTTAAACCATCCCTCTAATATAGTAAGTACTATGAATCTATTATCGTTTTATTAACTTGGTATCTAGAATTATTTTATGAACTTATAATTTAGTCATACGTTCTATACTTATGATTTTTTATAAAGTAGAGAGGAAGCATCAACAACGCACATGTAAATGGAAGTCAGGTTCGATAATTTAATAGGAAGTAAACAAAACCTACTTTAAAGCAACTCAATCAAAGATATTACATTTTCAGACGTTAGGAGGACGTGCACCAATATGGGGTTACGCTATTGACGTCAAGCAGATTCAGAGCTAATTTCGCAGCATAGGGGCGCGTCGATCTGTGGGTGACCGTGAGAGGATTGTTACACTACAGCATGCGATGTGTGATATGTCATCCCTTCCACCGGATTCTACTTGCATAACCCCACGGATTCTAAAGATTTCGACAATGCCTGTCCAACAAATATTTTCCAATGACTTCCTGTTAAATGGGAAAACCCCACCATCCTAGATGATTACGGAAATCTGATTGATGAAGCAAAGGTATTTCCTCCAAGAAGTCAGCAGTTCTCCAAATACTCACAGCCCTGGTTTATTCTACTGTTACACCAGTTGTGACTGCACCTTGTCACTTTTACTACAACAGGGTATTTTTAAGTCTCTTAACGTGTCAGTTCACCCCGAGAATCTCCTCGTTTCTCATAAATTATCACATTGAAACAAAACTCCGAATCGTCCAAAGGAGCTAGATTTTGTGACGCAAAAAATATATTTTTTTAAAGAAAGAATGAGTTGTATCCAACGAATTAGCGCCTCAAAATAATTTGGCAAGATAAATAGACGAGAAAAATAAAAGAATTCATAATTTAAAAAATTGTGTATTATATAAAATATGCTTACCTTATGATAATAGGGATAATATTGTGATACCTCTTCGTGTCCTGTTATCTTTGACTAGAACTTGTGGACTTCTCACAGCTGACTTCTCAGGCCGCTTAAAACCATATAGTATCTTAATATTGATAAAGTGGCAATAGCAGTGTTTGGAATGTGAGTGTCTAGGATCTTTAGGATCAACTTGCTCATAGCTCCATAAGAGCCGATGTAAAAACAACGCCTTATGAATACCGTAAAATTAATCTTCCAGCAATAAAAGAAAAATTGAAGTTTAGTTTTATTTACACAATAACTATGTATTTTTAAATATGTAATGTATAAATATAAATTTATACGGATGATTGAGAAAAGTGACTATGTTTTCAAATCTATATTTCGAGTTGGATGCGAAGGTATATCAAAGTAATTCACAAAGAAATATATAATTATTTTATTCTCAAATGTTGGAGGAGAATATATATTGTTTTCATTGGGTGTAAATTCTGAAATTAACTTATTTTCTATACGCTTTTACCGAATTTCGACGCGAAATGTATCTCTCAAAAGAGCTATTTTTGATGCTAACTATGTCCATTTCGAAATTATCTCATTTTGCTTCTTACATTGATATAAATATTACATGAAACATACTGTATGTATTCGCAGCAGTTTAAACAGAAACTAAGGAAGAGATGAATAGCGACAAATGCAGGGATAACTCTCAAACTTTATAATAATATATAAATAATTTTTTGACATTTTATATAAAGACGGTGCTTTATCAATTTCATTTAACAACGTTTCTAATGACGTGAAAATATTTAACGCCATTAATTACAATATCGTACTGTTTGAAAATCAATATATATTTAAACAGCGTCTTCAGTTGTGCACATCTAAATATCCGTGCTTCTTAATTTCTGATTCCAATTTAAAAACACCAGATGAGGTTCCAGATTTTGAAAAAAGTTTTGTATGAACAACCGTCAATAATGTTTAGATTAATTGATTTTTCTCTGACTTATAGGCTGTTTTCATATTTAAAAATTAGCGGTTGTGGCATTTAAAATCACTACTAATAATACTACTTTATTAAACAGACAATAGAAATTCAGTATTAGAAATGAGATCATTGTGAAATTAGCGTAATTACTGAGTCAAAATATTTAATTATAATGCTCATTTAAGCTTTTCGTACGAAGATTCTGCCATTCACAAAATTTGTTTAAGTATTTAAACAGTATTTTCTATAAAAGTAAATAAAGCGTTAATATCCTCAAAACACACAAAGGAATAATTTAAAATATATTGAATGGTTATTTTCAACAAAAACTTCGCCCCAAGGCTAAAAATATATATTTTCGTAATTTGAATGTTTATAAGTACTTTTTTTATAAAAATGTTTAAATAACGTATTGCAATATTTTATCATGAATTAAGGAAGGTGACATTTAATTAATTTAATGAGATTATGTATCATTTTTAAGGATATAGTAAATATTTTATTTTCAGAAGTTAGATACAAGGAAAAACAATGTATTCGTAACGAAATAATTGTGCTGGGCCCATACTATAATGTAGCAATAGAATGTGGCACGCCAGGATTTATTCACGCTCGTTATTGCTTTGAAGGGAGTTCGAATTTCTTACCGTGTTTTTCTATAAATATAACAAACAAGGGTACGTTTAAACAGTTTATTATAACAAATAATTTAAGTCTCGATTTGACAAAACAGATTGCACATAGTCCAAACAATTGGCTATTTAAAGAAACGAAGAAAATAAGTGTCCGACAGCTCTGTTTCACCATACTATGACAAGCGGAAACGCGACGTCTGCAGACGCCACTCTCGTTGGCCTTATAACCTGGATTCCACATGCAACGGCGAACGGCAACGGTAGTAGTCAAGAGTTGTCTGCAAGCCCCGCGGAGTGTGGCCCACCTTGTTGACGGGGAGACAGCGACGGCCTCAAAATGAATACAAGAAAAGCATTACTCTACGAGCGAGTAGCTCGGACTATATACACCGCAGTCTATCCATCAGTTGGCAGGAACTGCGCCGATGGAGGAGTCTCGTAGCATCCGAATTGGTACAGTATATTTTCCTCCACGCTGTCACCTGTAGGCAAGCCCTGACATTGCCACTCTATCTATACTTAGATACTCTTTACTTACAACGACCTGAGTACGAACGGGTTTCGACGGCATCTCCCGCCGACAACCTCGGCTTCCGTGGGCAGACTACCGACCTCCTTCGGCGTGCCCTACCTGCTTTGTTAAGTTTGCTGGCCACCTCGCACTCCGTCAGGTGTAGGGATTTCTGCTAGAATCGATCTCCAGCAATAAATGTGAAACGTGCTGCGTGTATGGCTTTCGTCGTTAATTGGGAACTGTATAATGTGTTGAGAAACATCATTTAGTCATTTACTGTGGATGGTTTACGATTACACTCTTGGTGGTCTAACAGGCCAAAGGCGAAAGCACTCTGCGTTTATTCTGTCACGTCGTATGTTGATGTTTTACAGTCCTTTATTTTCTGAACTTTTAAAATTTGCATCAATGAATAATTTTGTTTAAATTTTAGAAATTTCTTATTTTAAGTTTAAATATTTTATAATTGGTTACATTTATTGAAATGAATAAGTTGTTACATGATATATTGTAATTTTTGTTTTTAAATGTTTAACATTCACACTTTTTACTTTAGCTGTTCAATGAACCTATTTGAACTTCACACTCTTTCACATTGTTAGGTTAAACATTCAATATACTTAATTTAATCACATTTCAGTTGAAGCTGCCTTTAGATCATTTGGATTTTTAACAAATTGAACTTCTCTTTTCTGTATTCAAAATTTCAAAATTGTGAGTTTTATTTTTACAAAAATTATTAATAATCTGTTATTTTAATAATTTGTAATGTGAACATTAGGTAAAATTTTTAGTAACACCTGAAGATATCCGAAATGTGGTAACGAAACCGCGTTTAATCTAAAGAAAAACTGTCTGCAAACCTAGTCGTTTATTTATTTCATTTGTTGTTTGAATCTTTAGCTTGCTGTAGTTTGTGTAATATTTCGGTAGTATTTGATATTACATTACTTGATATATTTTGCCTTTATTCTAGTACTTCGTACTTTGATATTTGGTTTGTTAGTGGAATTGTTTACAAATAAATGATTTCTTTTCGTGTAGAGATATGAAAACTTTTCATTACGTAGTTTTCTCTTTGTATATATTTTTATTATATTATATGATTATACATATTATTTCTTGTTACCTTATTGCACTTGGCTATTTCGTAGCTGTCACATCTGGGATCCCTTTCCCTGCTCCTTACCCTCCGGATATCTCCCACGCACTAAGGTAACCACGTCTCAATTAAAAACCGGCAAATTCAGTACTGTTATAAATGGTGTCGGAAAATAAGGTATAAGGGTTATAAAATTCAGGGTGGAAACAAACTCATATCATGGTGGTATGTCGTTTCAGCGTCTTCCACGAATTTTTTGTGTCGCATCATTGGAAAATTCATTGATAACACTGAATTTGTTACCGATCTTCGTTTCCGCCGTCTCGAGCACACCTGACGTCTGCATCTACCCAATTACCCATTATCTGGATCCCGGCTCGTTTATTACAATGTTTCCCGAAGTATTAAGGTCACTATTAAATTATTTAAATAAAATGTGAAATACTTACCGCATCACAATACGGTATACAGCATGTTGAAACCCTTGTACAAACTCTAAAGTTTATTCATTGTAAAATTTTACTGAAATAAAAATAAACAGAACCCGTGAACATATAAACGTTTTGTTAAAAGTGTTAAGAATATACAAAATAAATTTTCACAATCCTTTAGAACAAGCCAGGTGCTTCAATCTGCTTCATCAAGATGTACATCGCATGCAGAACTACGTGGTTTATTACGGTTTACATTTTATTTATTAAAAATCAATAATAACGCGTAGGAGCGAATCTTTGAATTCATACATATTTGGTTAAACGTTCTGATTGTGATGTTTCGTTTGCACAGTTCTTGCAAATTTATGACTGTTTGTCCTAAGTTCTGAACTCCTGGTCACTCAGTCTAGGGTGGATAGTCGTCAGGAACAAAACTAGATCTGCATAACATTATTCATTTGAGAATAGTAATTATGATGAAATAAGCTGAAGTTAAATAATTATTTGAAAATGAATACAGATCGAGAAATTTAGAGATTTGTTGACTATTGTAGTCAGTTGTGGTGAGTGGCTGTGATTGGTTTTTTGGGAAGCTGAGTGTAACTATTGGAACCAAGAATCGACCGCCATTACTAGTATATAAGTTCTCCACATTGTATTTTTGTTGTACCTTACTGCTTTTTCTTAATAGGCCTTACTGGCTACCGCGTCGAAATATCCACATGTCAGAGATAACCACCAAACCCACTGATACATTGGGGTGAAGAAACTCATAACCAAATTTTTATATCATACTAATATCTCCAGACTTTATAACCTCAAAATTGGTGCCCAACGAGTTTTGCAGACATTTTGTGTTTGTAAATTAAAGATAAATATTTCAAAACAATAAAGACGAAATATTACGATTGTCTTCCGACTATGATGTGTATTTAACAATAAAAAGTCGGAACATTAGAACATATTGATATTGCTCATAAACAGTGAAAATATATTTGAACTGTCTTATACTTCCGTTTACAGAGAGGTAGAATTACTAAGGATTGCATTATTTATTTTCTATCACTATTTAACTTCTATTTATAAATCTTCTTCATCAATAGATTTTATTCGTAATTTAATTCCAGCAATAAACAATGCGTTATTTAATTTTTAATCATTACTCTCGTATGTGAAATAAACAGAACATCCCTTCTGAATGTTCTAGTTACTGTGGATAGTGAGGCAACTCAGTGTAGTGTCTTGTGCCAGGGTGATATCCTCCTCATTAGTGGTCTGTAATTAAACAGCGCCCGTTATTCGTCTCCTCGCCTCTCGTCCTGTTCTAGTCCAATCATGCAAATTACTAAGCACAGATTCTCAAATAGAATATAACTCGTTGAATGATTTCTTGATCGTGGTTTACGATTGGATTGTCAAATGTATATATTTACAGGAACGCTCAGAACCTTTGGTACTCAAGGAACTATATAAATAAAAGAAAATATGAGCGACGCGCTCCAGTTTTTATATACCGTACCTGTTGAAATAAGTACGAGGTTTGTCCTTAAGCTTTCCTACACATTAATTCAAGTGCCGTTAATTTTTTAGTGTTAAACGATGATCACCCAAAAGGTGATTGCTGTCGATATTTTGAAGAGTAAGATTTCCTCCATTCCCTGTTTGTAAAGAACTTGCAACAGAAACTTATTAGATTTTGACCTCTTACAGCCTGTCAAACGACAGTGTGAAATAACGAAAAAGTTTACTACCATATTATTAAGTAGTTTACTTTTTAATTAGTTAATAATAATGAACATTGTTTTATAAGTTGAATATAATCCGAGAGACGGATTTTTCTGTAGCTGTATGTAATATTCCCAAAGAACAACTGAAAAGTATGATTACTTATTTAATTTTATTTAATGCTTAATAGCTATATAATCATAAGTAATGATACTTTTTATTAGTTTATTATACAAAGGCCACTCAATTATATATTATTTCACGGTAAACAAACCGAGTGCTTAGTTCAATTTATTCTTCTTATAAATATAATTGACTGATACAGTGTATTTTTGTGTATATATGTGTCACAAAACAAATCTAAACACGTCCAGCAATTTCTAAAGAAATTTGTACACGTGTTCTTTGCAACCCGAATGCAAGCAAGAAATAATACACTAATACCTGTCCTAGGGCGGGGTTGAAGGATACGGAAATTTGAAGCATGTATATATTCATGCAAATAAATATTTTTCGCGGTTAGTGATATGGATAGTGTCTCTCGGTATCGTACTTTCCTCAGGTTTTTTTAGTTACTGTGCTTGCTTCCAGGAGATTTCTTGACTCGACTAAGATACTGTGAATCATCACGCTGCTTATGATGAAATTAACATTCTTTCAGCTCCTTTATGATAGGGGGCGTGGAAACGTGCCGCTCTCACTAAAAGTTAGAGTCGAATTAAATATTGTAGTAGGCTAAAATATAAATGAGTTACAAGGCAACGACGGACACCCAGCTAGTAATTTAAAATAAAAGTCGTCACTAACATAATAATTGATTACATATATTCCCAGTCATCATGTGTTACAGAGTAAGGTACAGTACACTCCTAGAACAAAAATGTCCTAGCGCTAAGCAAGGACCCTCTATTTCAAACGCTAGAAATAAAAAACTATTTTCAACTAAGGGATTATACCATTACAAATCACTTCCAGTATTATGCGAGGTTTCGAGAAGACTAGAGATGGGCGATCTGATCGAGATATGGTTCAAAGAACTACCTCCTGCGGAGTTATTAATCATTGATCCGGGAAAAAAGAGCAATAGCTCTTTTTATTCACCATGCTCCTCTGATACGAGAGCTGTTTGAATCACACACTCACTCAGAAATCAGATCGCTGGAACAGCGATTCTAGAGCTACTTAGTGTTGGAACTTTGAATCGCGGGTACTGCCATCCGAGAACATTTAGTAAGTGAATCAGAATATTTTTCTTTCTGGATACGTTATTGTGGAGATGTTGTTAAATAAAGTGGAAGATGCACAAAATATTGTAACCGTACGTTAATATGAAATTCTTTTATCTGATGGTGCAAATATGAAACCTAATATAAATATTATCCCACACTTTTCACTTTAGCCTCTCAAGATTGCTTCACTCTATACTATGCTGGTTTTAACATGATTTCTTATAATGTCGAAGTACAATTTATAGCAAGTCCTTAATTACGTTAAATTCATCATAATATTAATACAAAGGACGTGTGTACAAGATAAGTACAAAAAAGTCAGCTTAATACACCTAAGAGAATTTTGAAATTGCGATACTTTAATTGCTGTATATGACTTTTAAAACGCATCTCATTACAAAACTTTTTAATTTCTAAACAAATTCGCCGTATTTCCTTATAAATACTTAATTTTGCTCCAAGATATCCTGCAGATACCTTATAGATTTTCAAAAGTTTCTTTTCTCGTCCGCTCACGACACGGACACTCTTTAGCATCTGTCACACAGATATCTGTGACCTTCAACAACAGTATAGCCCACTGTCACTCTAGCAACAATGGTTCTCAATAAATTACAAAGTTTCATGGACGAGGGTTGTGCCCCGCACCCCCCTCCCCATTGCGCCTATCCTTTCTGCACCTTTGCTATACATGACTGCTAGTGTTTCTTTTATATGACTATACCCGCCAAAGATTTTATTTTGGACAAAGGAATCTCAATACTTAAGATGCAAAAATTTAATGAGATTTTTTTGTCGCCGCACTCCTCGCGTTATAACTGTTTAAGTGGAAAAATACTTTGTTTTATTTGCCTGGCTTCTGTAGAGTTGTATAATAATTTTTATTCAGTGATATAACAATTATAATATAAGCTTATGTATGAATATCGCCAATAAATTTGTTCGTCTTTAAAAGAAAAATCCATCCAAAAACCTTGTGCAGAGTTATTTATTTCATTTTATAACTATTTCTTTATTTATTAATAAATAAAGAAAAGTGTATATAATTTTTGTTAAAAAATTATAAACTCATATTTACTAGAAAATCATCTGGAAAGTAAGATTCATTTCGGTAAATGGGATTAGATTAGTAGACCGAATATATAAACACTCGCTAAAATGAGCGGTGAATCATCTACGGAGCGAGTGGTTCCGATTCGATCACTAAATAGAACGGTTTTGCCTATCTCGAGTGGAGATCGGACGTGCATGTTACAGTTCTGTCAGAACGCGCGTTAATTAGTAACTGTGTAGTACATTCGATAAATCGGATTTACTGCTGCATCAGTGAGATCGATGACACAAGTTGCACACCATTTTTTTCGTGTGAAAGTGATAATTGCTATTTGGTAAAGATCGCACTCCCGCCAGCTGTTTTCTGACGTCCGATACCGACTGATCCTTAGCAACAGTCGAAATATGTCGCAACAGGAACCTTGAACACGACGAAAATTCCAGAACAGGTAAAAATTAGTCAGTTACAAGAACAATTACAATCGGTTCTAAATTAAACCAAGCTACTGAAGGAACAAGTAAATACATTTAAATCAAAATTAGAACAAAAGATTGGGTTCTACAGACAAAAAAGGTAAATTTTATACCAGAAAACTCAGATCATTCTTAGAAAAACAGACTGGTAGTAAAAAGCGTAAAGCTAATGAATCTCCCGATAAACAACGTAAACTGCAGATAAAATACCCAAAGTCAGTAAACCTCCACCAATAATCCCAAGCAATGTAGAAGATTTTCAGACAGGAAGAAATTAAGCGTTCTTAATTTGGACAACAAAACTATCATGACGGGTTAAAATTAAATTAAATTTTAATTCTGACTAAGATTACAGATCAGACAGGCACGTTAAATAAAGCTGATTTTGAGTGGCATTTTAATGAAGGTAATAGTTTGAAATCTGTATCCCGCAATGGTTTAGACGAAATATAAGAAATATATTTAAAAATCCTTAAAGTAGTTGAATAACGTAAAAAACTATTACTAAAATCAATGTATATAGATGCAGTCATTCCAGTATATAAACTGCTCTGAAGATGACCTGCTAATTATAAAGGATGTACAGCAGCAAAGCGACTACAGAAACAGGGATTAATACAACAAGAAGACTAAGAAAGACGCTTCTTCCGATTCGTAGAACAGCACTCTTTGTTTTTCTGATGACATCCTCCCGTGTATTCCCCGCCCGGAGAACCGAATGGGAGACTATTTTACCTCCGGAATATTTTACCCAAGAGGTTGCCATCATATTGTTATGCATTGAGTAAATGTATGCGGGAAATTTAAGACATGGCTGTAGTTTCCCCTTGCTTTCAGCCGTGCAACAGTAACACAATCATTAAAGCTGTTCCAGCCATGCATTTGTTTGTCCAACATTGAGCCATTCCCGTATCTCTATTCTCGTGCCTCAATCGGTAATAGTGAGGCCTGTTGTCCCTTACCATCCTATTTTTTGTCCGCCCCAAAAAATCGATACCACTCATAACTGAGTAGTAGTCCCCACTTCGCAACCTGGGGAGACGTCTGATGGAGGACTAGCATCCTCACACGGTTATTCTTTCATACATACCAACATACGAACGTATTGATATACCCCTACGTCCTTTGCACAACCATCCGAAATGATGCCCAACGCCGGTCGTCTCGAAGCACAATTCCTTTTTCCTTTAGTATGTTCACTACAATCTGTTTAACACTTACGACCTAACAGAATATATTTCTTACATTAAAACGTTTTACTATTATTAAAATTATTATTATTATATTTAATTCTTTTCGAATATCTCTATTTACTCACGTGGAGAACGTTAAATGAATTCATTTAATGACTTCATAGTGGTACCCGCGGTTCGTAAATAACGAAACCTTCTTTAAAGTTAAATCTGTCTATTAGTTATATTTGTTCCAGGTCAAGTACCATAGTCCGTTAGCATCTGCATATACATCAACTAAAATTGCACAAGACAAGCAAGACATTTGCCATCATTTTCAGAGAAACCACGTACTCGCACCCAACCCACAACACGGCCGGACGCCATTATAATTTATATGATCATTGAGATGGCTAGTAATGTGAACTAAAAATTCCAAATCAAATAGCCAGCTCTTGTTAAATAATAGATTTCTTTCCTCAAGTAATACATTTTCCGATTCGAAAAAAAAGAAATTGGAATTTTCAATTTCCCAAAAGTATTCCAAATCTACTCTCTTGAAAGCCATAACACTTATGAAAGTTTATTCCTAATGTTAGAATTTACAATATTCTCTTAGTTCTCGTCTGTTTATTGCTCTTGCTCTGATTTTGTTAAAAAGTTTCAAATCGGTAATATATCATGTCCTATTCTATACTTATAATATATATATATATATATATATATATATATATATCGTTCCACTTTTTTCAGTTCCTCTGTAAATTCTCGTTGCCTGTTATTAATGGTAAGATAAGTCTGTTCCTGAAAACAGCTCCCTCTCTTCTCTTTTAACTATTTTTTAATCCTTGTAACTCTGTTTTTTGTAGTTTTACCATCTACGTCTGGGTAAAATGTTTCCTATATATTTATGAATAATGTAGGCCAGAGATTCCTAAACTGTGATCCGAGGCGTCGGTCGCGGCTCATTTACAGTGGCGCAGCGAAAATATCACATTAGATACGCTTACCCCAGTAAAATATTAATACTTTATCGTTATATTTCAAAGCTAATTTAATCATTACAATTAAATTCGTTCAATGAATCAATGTTTTGATTTGGGTCGTCACGGAAAAATTGTGGTACATAAAGGGCGTGGAAACTATAATAGTTTGGGAACGACTCATACATACTATATTTTGTAATCTCAATTAATATTCCAAGGGCTGTTTGAAATCATAACATTTAGAATAAGTTTCTTTAACTGTTCCAATGTGATAGTTGGGGTACTGTTTTCTTTTTCGTATAATATTTTTACTGGT
Organism: Eucriotettix oculatus; assembly: GCA_034510155.1. Lineage (NCBI taxonomy): Eukaryota > Metazoa > Arthropoda > Insecta > Orthoptera > Tetrigidae > Eucriotettix > Eucriotettix oculatus. The sequence goes on along the minus strand of CM067376.1, from coordinate 230,110,938 downwards.
TCTAATGATTAACTAATCTTCTTTTCACTTTGAGGGAGCCTTGGGTTAGCTGCTATTATAGTTTTGATCTGACGCTCTTATGCACTTGCACTTGTTTGCACGAATACCGCTAGAGGGAGCCTACAGGGCAGGGCAGACACTCTTGGACCACCGGCAGCAACTGTAAACACACTCGGGCACTAAATAGAGCACTCGACGTTGTTTACCTTACCTTAACTGGTAACGAACTCTGTAATTGATTTATTTAGTCCAAATAAATTAATTCTCAAACTACAATTATAGAAGGTTATTCGGGAACAGAAAAAAACCTTCCGGTTACGATACACCGCTGTAAGAACTCTTAATAAAAATCTCGCCATGCATACATAAAAATAATAGTATTGTATTTTGTAATACGCCAAAACAGCATTATATATGAATGAACGTAGTGAAGTGGGAGCTGCAGGCATTTTATATGCAAAGACATTTTCGCACGAAATGTAAACAACCACCGCATCATCACGACAAAGTACTTTTATTATATTTCTTTTTTAACTAACGTCCTGCTACCTGGAGTCTAAAGTAGGCCTTTTTTACACATATTACAATCATTTTTACAATATTTTATAACAATTCAGAAATAAAGCATTACTAAAGCAAATGTATTAAGGTTTCTACTAATTTATAGACTAATCTACAATCTACTTATTCGTCTAGTCTACCGAGTCTTTGCAACAGGACATTATATCCTTTCATGGTATTCCATTTCCAACATAGTGTTACGTTAATTTATATATTAATGTTACTATAATTTCGTCGAACAGCATTTATCTATCAGACGCTGTTGTAGAAGTTTCGCGGCTGTTAGTTTGTGCGTGGAAAAGCACGAGGAGCCTACTGTGTAGCGCGTTATGAAGTATAGGCACAATTAATTAAAACTGAGTTTTATACAGTGAAACGCGTGAGTAATCATGAGATGTTAAGTGGAATATAAAGAACGTCCAGACCCCGGGGTGGAACATCTGGAGAACATCAGCAATACAGGCCTGCAGAATCGCCAAATCAAGGATAAAGAAGCAGACCCCCTATGGCGGGGCCTCTTCAGAATCTTCTGACACACGAGGGTAACCAATGTAAAACATGTGAGACACACCTCTGATGAAGAATATAACAGATGCTCTGGTGATGGAAAGTTGTGGAGTTTTTGTGCCTTTAAGAGACTGTCTCAAAATTGCTTAAAAGGGCATGAAAGTGAAGATGACGAGGCAGTCGCTGGACAAACTTTGAAGACGACGATCAATGAGAAGGACATCACAGAGAGCAGTCGCCATTTTTTTTCTGGCAAACCACCGAAGTCGACAGTCCGCCAGGGTCCACGGTATCTACCAGACGAGCTGACTACACGACGTCGCCAATGGGAAACAACAGATAAGTTCCACTCATGGTAGTGCTTAACATTCTCGTAACTACGCAGACATCGTAAATCCGTCAATTTATCCCACGGTCAGCCCGAGATTTTAAGATTTCATATCTGAGTAGCCAGTGGTAGAACAAAACGTATTGAGTAGGATCGGTCCGCCAAAATTTGCTTTTAAAATAAATTTTTATATTCTTTATATAATTCTAATAATCATTTAACTTCCCTCCCTTATACAAAATGGCAACAAGGACATCCACTCTGGCGTCCAACAAAATAAGAGAGTACGTCGCACCTGTCTCCTGCAAGAGGCATGCGATTTTATTAAAACCTATACCTTCCTACAATCTCCTCCACTTTTCCTAGTCGATTCTTCCCACTTCGGAGCTCCAGAAATCCCGAGCATAACGGATTCCGCCATTGCTCGGTAGTTTCAGGGAAGTTTGCAGGAATACCATATTTTATTGTTGTTAAACTGTGGGTCTGCCTCAGAATCCAGGTTTATACCGTTCCAAGGATGGAGCGTCCAGCTTGCGTAACCCATTGTAGAACTTAGTTTCCATGACGGTGTACGAGCTCTTATCTGAACATGCTATTTGTTCCTCTATTCCTTTTTCTTTCTCTATTTCTGAGATTTCATTTGCAACAAAGAACTATGTGAATCAGTTACAGTGCATGGCCTACCTGTGTAAGAAAACCGTCGGTAAATTTGGAAGATATGCTAGTGGTACATGGTTTCGCAAACAGACTTTTACTAATCCACGTCGTGTAATAGAACATCTACATGATTCTCCAAAGGTGAACGTCTTCTACTCCATTTCTTACAGTTATAGTTTTTGTTCTTTTTCGTCGGTTAACGGGTGAATTTACCAATCAGAATAGATGTTATTTCAAATAGATGAAACGATTTCCGGTATTATTCTGCACCATTATGGTACTCCAAGGCATTGTCATAAAAACGTACGTCAGTACCTGAGTTATGTACATTGCACATAACCCGTAACCATGCCTTGGTTCTCCCCGAACAAGCCCATCCTCGACGGTTCACTCTACGCAAGATCTTAAATGTAAACAGTCTGTACAGAAATAGATTTATTGTTAAAAGTCGTTCATTATTTCACGACGCTTGGTACAGTATACGGTCCGTACCTGAAGGGTGTATTCCCGATTCTTTTTAATATTATACAAGTAACTGACGGAAACGTAACTCCTGAACGATAGCCTACCCCATCCTGGATTGGCTGTGCTGGGTCAAACGATATCCCCAGATCTAACCCCATGTCATTTATCCAATGAGAGTCAAAGTTTCGTGCTAATTAATTAATAACAATTATTATATAATGAAAACTCTTTGGGGTGGGTTTAAATTAATTTAAATAATATATTATATTGATTGATGGGGATTATAAAAAAGACATATAAATGTTTAAGTTTAAATTCGAAGCTTTAATAAACATGAAAATTATTTTACAGATTTAGATAATATAAAAAAGGACAATTCGTTTATGCATTCCACTATTCTCTCAGGGTTCCACAGTGGGGTGAACGAGAAAGCTTAATTTGATCCCTAATGGCAATAGACCTGGCAAATGTGAACTCAAAGTCAAATATACGTGTACGGTACCACATAAAATGCATATGTTTCTATATGCTGGGCGATTGCTGGTTGACTGCAGCTAGATGCTCTCCGTCTCTTCTTCCGAGTTGCATCTTCCGCCAATGTCGCTCCGATTCCCCGACAGCATCTGGTGACTAGCTCGCTCCGCTCTCCCGACAACTTCTTCTCTGCTCTCCCCATTTAATAATTCTCCTAACTCCCAAACTTTCCTCCGTCGTCACCTCGGTCAGACGCCACACCATCTTCAACCACCAATCAGACGTTGTCCACCAAAGTCTCCTATTGGCTTACAGTTTTGACAATTGCAGCCAATAGAAAATTCTTTGTCTTGGAGTATGTAAATGCTGCACATGTTACGCATTTAGCCGTAGCATTCCAAATTCTTCATGGACCTTCCGTTTTTCCCGGCCGGTCCTCCAAGCTACGACCACTCCCGGTGGCAAATCAACTTTCTATAGATAGTCCCTTTTATCAATGGGCTGCTCTCGTTCAAAATGAGGGTCAGTCTATTGTCCAAGTAATGCGCCCTGAGACCTCCCACTTTCAAAACGGAAAGGGTTTGGTGTTGTGGTGATTCATGACCCTTACATTCATCGGGTAAAGCAAAAATAATTTAGTTTTTGTTATTTGCGTACACAGGACGGAAAATGAGAATGGTTTGGTGAGGCCGAGTGGGCGGGAAACGTCGCCGTTTACAACATTATTTATTGCCTGGGGTGCATTGTGTTCGACACTTGGCCCCAGGAGCTGTCCTGGCGTAAAAGTTAATTTCGGCATGTTCGAGAAAGAAGATTCATTTGTAGTACGGAAAACAAAAAGATAACATTTGATGGAGATTTAAGCTGAAGAAGAAGCGCTAGAAGAGACGTGTTCAGCAAAGGAACATCCAGCACGGCAAACCAGGAACGACGTCACCAGGCCCTTGTTAACATCTGGTAACGGCATTTTTACCCGGCTTTTCCACTTAAACCATTCTCGTTTGATTCGCGATTTTTAAATTTCAACTATATCGTTCGTCACCCGCGTTCCCGGGAGCAGCCATTTAGAAGCTGCGTAGATTCTTTTTTTTTGCTTTACCGACTGAGCCAATTTGATATTCGTAAATTTATATTTTTTCCACTAAAACATAATTTGAGTTATATTTCTTTTGGAAATTTAATAATGTAATATTATAATTAAATGGAATATTCAAATTAAATATACTTTTTATTATTATTTAACAATTCCTTGTTACAATAATATTTTTGTTGGTGTAAGCAAAGCCAAACACCACAGTGTTTTATTAGAGTTTCGCCACCCACACAGAAAAAGGCCAAGAAACAGATGAAGTTTATTTATAATTTAACTACGCGTATGTATTATCCATAACAATTATAATTATAACAATTATAAGACTAAATGTACGTGGCTAATAATTGGGACCCAAAATTTTCCCTCTCTAACTTCACTAAAAATACAATATAATATTATTGCCCTGACGTTACTAAGGTTATAATATAATATTTACAGTTTGCATACCAATTAAACACGCCCTAGATAAAAATAATCCATTGAGTATCTCAAGTCACTAATAACAAGTTGCGAGGTTAAACCTAGCATATGCACACTAGACACAAACGAGTAACAAAGCACATCGCGGGACTAGACGTTGAGGAATATTCCCTTCCGTAAAAACTTAAGACCGTACTTGAAATACACAAAGAAAGGAGCACGAAACTAAATAGAGTAAGCAAGTTATTAAAATAACAGTTTTAAAAGTAGCACGTTCAACACACAATTTTTTATTCTAAAGGGAATGACCAAAACGTCTACTAAATAAAACTCGCGTATAAGTAAAATATTGTTACAATGATTCCGAATACTCTTTGTGGTTATTAACTTTCTTTACCTCTGGAAGAAGGCTACTATATAAAGCTATCCCTGAATCGTGAATACTTCTCTAGTGAAAGCAAGGCGATGCTTGACGGATCTGTGGGCTGAGCGATTATAGTCGAGTACTCCTGAGATTCGTCATTCATTTGAAACATTCATTTTCCGCTTTACTATATTTACCGTAACGGTAAACATCTAGATGAATAAGCCGTTTCGGAATATATTATATTGGCACGCTTTTGTAACGTGAATATTTCAATAGTAGTGCAATAATTGCTTCAATTTGTGATTCCACGCCACACAAGGAAATCAAAACACGCAAAGAAACCATTTTCACTGTGTTTATGTCGTATATTATTGAGTTAATGTTCCGAGAGAATAATAAGCCAAACAGCGTTTCCCAGCAAGCAGAATCACTTTCAATTTTTATCGATCTGAGGAACGCAAAGAGGCTCATCAGAAAAGAAAAGTAGACATTGGAGAATGTAAGATGTTTTTGGGGGTAACAAGCTACATGAGGGTGATCCTGAAACAGACAACTCCCCTTTAATATCATAATAACGGAATTGAAAAAGGGGAATGTAGACGGTACAGCAAGGTAGCCATGGGTTGACTAGGTCCCCAGTGTTTCACCTAACAGAGATTCAAGGAAAACTCTAGAAACCCTGCGTCACGTAGGTCGGGCTTTTGGGTATTATTCTCACGCCCTCCAAATAACGAAGTTGAGTTTGCAGAGGGGTTGCAAGACTCCCTTCTCCGTGTCTCCACTAGTTTTAGGAGGCAGTTAGCCAACTGATCCATTGGGAGCAGCGGACAACTTTTATCGTATGCCCAAGGTATTGGACCCCAGTACATTCACCTGCCGTAATAGATTAAGGTGCCTCGGTATGTGAGAACGTTGAAATTAGAGATACAACGAAGCTTCCGCATAGAGAAGCCACATTGTCGCTCTCCCACAGGTATTTTACCGAGCTTGTACGAATCCCGGACGATCAAATTAATACCTTCTTAATTCTGAATCAACTGGGATTTTTAATACTTTTATTTCAATAATTATAAAAATGTTTTAATAATTGCAACTCAAACTTTCAATATGACACAAGGTACAACGTGTATCTTAGTACAAAAAAATGTCATCAAACAATTTAGAATAATCCCTTGTTATTCTGGGTCGTTACGTGCACGTTATATATACTTATATTTAAAAATAAATAATTTGACGGTTAATTAATATTAAATAAACAATACAGCAAATTTTTAATTCAGGTAAATTTAAAATAGATTACATATATATTTAAGAGCGGATAATTTTGCGACGGTTATGGTCGAACTGCTGAAAAATTGGCTGTATTGTTAATTTAACATCCTAACATTCGCTTATGATGCGAATATCAGTAGATTTCATCGATGAAAGGCAGTACGCAGAGACGTTTGCCGATGGATTGACGGTTTCAATTAGCCATACTCTCTTCTCTCTCGCTCGATCGTTCTTTCTATCTGGCTTCCCAATTATATGTCTCTGATCTCAAAAGGAAAACGGTGAAATCTCTGTGTTATTCTGACCCATCGTCGTCTTCGGAGGTGCAGAGTTTAGCAAACTAAGGTCGAGGTAAATATTCCTTACAATATATTTTTAGGCATCTAGAAGATGCCATCTAAATTGCAATAGGATACTCCCCTTTAATAGCATAGGAAGAGAATTTAAAAGGGGTATCTGGAAGGTAGAGCAAGGACCCCCGGGCTTTTGGCGTTACAGCCTTTCTTAGAGCCATAAGAACGATTGCCAGAATGTAATCTTGCAAAACACTCCGGATTTTTGGGAATGGTACGTGGCAGGCGCATGGATTCTGTTTCAGTCTTAAACCCAGTTTTCCTGACATTGACGAGCACAAACATCAATTCCCGTTAGATAAAAATAAAAGTAATTGGGAAGTAATGAGGGACCATTACATAAGATAATATTTTATAATGTTTTGGTGTGAGTTCATAGGTATTCGATAATTGACGTATATTATCTCGTTTTTCATTGTAGTGATTCTATCTTAAAAACCCTTTAAATTAAAACACTAGTGGTTAACATTAACTAATGAATCCTTGTAAATAATTACATGAAATGTTTAGTGACGTTGGAGGGTATTAACAGTATTTAAAGACGCATTAACCTCATATAATTTAAAATCATTTATTGAGTCATCATAAATAAGGGCTGTATACAGGAGGTTTCGGTTTTACTAAGTCACATTTAGAACAGACTTTGCTACACATTTTGATACAAAGTGTGTTTTAAAATGAATGTGATGTAGTTTCTGGTAGAACGGAGGGCTAATCAATTTGTTAATTTTTAATTAAATTGCAGAAGTATATTTCTTAGAAATGCCGAAAACTTCTGTATAAGTTTTCAATAAAGTTTTGTTATTGTTTGGGAGAGCATATATAATAACAATAATTACGTTAGGCGGATTAAATTAAAATTATTGTAAGAACGATAATAACAAGAAAAGTGATAATTATTGAAATAATAGAGATTATAAGAATAATCAGTGAGAATAGTACATTAACAGCACGAGTTTTGAATAAAACATCAAAGAGGATTCATACGATAGAAGAAAAGAAAAGGAATACACAATAACATAGTAGCCCATTTTTGGTCCCTACTTTAAGCATTTTACTTGCAACTTGTGTTGTGTATCGAAGCCCCTGCTGTGTCGAGGATTTCCCAAGCCGCAAATCATTCACGAGAAGGAAGATGAATGGGTTGGCACTTCATAGAAAACAGATACTCAGTCGAAACTTCCCGGACTAACAGACGCCATGTTTCATTACGACATTCTGACACAATCCCGAGACTGTGAATAAATCTTGTAAACCTCACAATAAATCACCAACATTTAAGTCTGATGCAACGTTCACGCAGTAATTACGCGAGATGCAACGTGATATAATGCGCTATATCCAACTAGACAGTCAAATCTACAAAGGCCTAAAGTGAATAGAAACCAATATTTTCACTAGAAAGTTAATATTATTCTAGTCTATCATATTCCTCAAACGTTACCATAGAACCCGCTTTCAAATAGAGTGCAAAGATCCAAAGCCTTAATGTTGTGTATTTTGCCGACAACTTTCAATTGGTTTTAAATAGGGATGTCATATTTAGTATCTATATAAAGTTCAAGTTTTCCCATGGCTCAAGTTCAATTATTTTTTATAATTACTGTTTATTTAATATTTAATGATATGAAACTTTAATTACGTGCACTGTATTATTATTTTTATTCCCAGGCGAACTTCATTACATCGCCATGCAAGAAAGCGTGTCTCCAAGACATATTCTTATTATTCGCTAAATTATGCCTTCCATAATAAGCGAACCCTAAATTAGTGTTTAGATGTGTATGCATTACAGATCAAGCAAGAATGAAGGTTAAACATAGGTTTATCCGGTTTAAGTGAGGATTATCTAAAGTCCAAAAGTTTACAACTCAGCTACCTTTAACCAGCTACAACAAAGTTGGTTAAAGTCCAAAGTTACGTTATAGAGGGCGTAACAGAAGTAAGCTCACATACTTAAAGGCGGTTGAATGAGATCAATTCAAACATTTCTTCCTGTTGGCATTTTTGTCGGAGACGTTTCGTTACTGTGCAATTGGAGAAAGAAAACTGAAAAATATAATTCGAAAAGCATGTCTCCAGCCCCACCACTGCCATCTACGGTCGTCATTCCCATTGCACCTGTAAGAAAATGACGTTTTTCATCACTGATTATTTCATAATGAACAATTTACAGACGTTTCGTAGGGTAGTAATGGTATACGGCTTGTATGACCACTACGCTCACTATATCAATATTCTTTGACTTATTTTTCTAGGGGCCATATGCAACACTAATTTATACAAATCCTTTAACAAGGCCGCAGAGTTTCGTTACTGAATTGTAACTGCTGCGCAAGCAATATGTGATATGTCAGGAATCTTTTACTGAGTCTGGCAATCAAGGAGGCGTCGTTCTTAACTTTAAGCAGAGATAAATGGATATCATTTTGGGAATTGTACGTGGACAAGATTAAAATAATTCATGGTAAATCACATAGAAATTAGAGAGAGGGGGAGGGAGAGAGGGGGAAGGGATGGGGAGAGAGGGGGAGGGGGAGAGAGAGAGATCAGTTTTTAGAAAAAATTTCCGACGCCTTTAGGAGACAACGTTACTAAATTCAAACAGTTACGTCGGTCAAAAATTTAAGTTTATTGAACGCAAATCATATAGATCCATCCGTCCGACTACCAAAATTCAAGTACGAGTCGACGAGCAGCCCCGAAGTTACGAAAACGACGCTAAGCCTACTTCAGTCGCTTGGGAGACGACAACCAGCAGCCAGCAAGGACGTCGGAGATCGTCAACAACGCCGTGGTGATGTACCCACCTTATTGTTTCTCACCTATGGTCGCTTCTCTATAAAGTATTCGCCCTCCTCCCATATTTTATTAATAAACACATTGATCATTAGCTTTCCCTGAGAAAAAGAGTAACTCATGTTCCCGATTTAGTAAGCGAGGGTCCCTTAAATATATAGTTTAATAAATCCATATTTGATAAATTAAAAGTTATATTTTTATCCCTTATTGATCAAATTATTTATCGTCACAATTTAAATTCATCTCCCCCACCCCTACCACAAATGTTATCAAGAAATCAATTTGCTGTTTGTGTTTCACAATTTGTAAACATTAGATATGTTTCAGATGGGAACTTGTCCTTACAGAAATTCCCAAATCTATACTCAACTTCTGGTGGTCAAATATTTTAATAGTGTCATTGTAAAACAAAATTCGGAACGTAAAATGTCTATCTCAGGTAATTTAATAACGCGAAATAATATAATACAACATCAAAAGTATTTAAATATACAACGTGTTCGCACAAGGATAACCGTGTTACCCTGGAGACGAATGCCACTCAACAACTAAGTTCATTGCTCTAGCAAAAGACATTTCACTCCTCGTGTCATCGGCTGTTACTCGCTGAACTTCTCTGCAGTCGCTATAGGTAGCGCCACACCAGCGATAGCGAGAGTTAAATCCCACTATTCGGTCAGAACGAGTGGTCATGCCTGTTTGCTGAGGGTTGCTGTTGGTGCTGTCGTATCTAGCTTCTGCTGTGCCTGCTGCCGTTGTTGTTGCTGATGCTTCTATGGTGGAGGAGGATGCTGCTGATTGCTATCGTTTAGGTTGGCTTCAGATGGTCGATGTTAATCATCTCCCTACTTCCTCTCACAAGTATTTGAAAAACTATTCCTTCTCGGCTGTGCACCTGGTATGGTCCCTCATAGCGTGCCTTCAGGCTCTTTCTCACCGCGTCCGTTAGCAGAAATACATGTCTGCAAGTGGCCAAATTTTTGCTGGTGAATGGCATCGGATTTCTATGATTCCTGGTATCTAGTAACTGAATGATAACTGCATGGTCTCTTTAAGCCGTCCCACTAACGTAGCCTGGTGCGTTATGTGGTTTTATTTTCTTTTAATTTCTTTAGTCGTTTCGTGGGGTGAGAAAGCTTTAATTGGCAGTGATAGTTGGCAAGGTGAATTTAGGAAATCCTCGATGTCTTTACCGTTGTTGTTGTTATGAGGTCCAATTGGTGTAAATATTTGGGCAAGGTGTTCAGCAAACGTTTCCGTCCTGTCTATGTCACTTTTGGCCCAACTTCTGTCCAGTTTTCTGACAGGGGGAGCAATGATCTTCGGCCTTTTTAGGTTTTTTGTGGCTTTCCATATTATATGATCGTCTTTAGATAATATTCAAATGATGCGTTTTGTGGAGCCTTCGTTTTAACCTGTTGTATTCTTTTTTTCATTATTTTTTCGGGATATTTGCCACCTGTCTCTTGCTCTTCTCTTTTCAATCACCATTTCTCTTATATGAAGGGGAATATTGTTATGTTTCTGTATTTCCTGTGGCATTTTTGGGTAGATAACTGAGCAGCTTCTTGGATTAGTGTGGTTAAGTAGTTTACAGCTTCTTCGATGTTCAGTTTCTTTTAACCGGAGTTTTAAATCGATCTGGTTTTCGATGAGATTTTTGAAGCTAGCCCAATCTGTTCTATTATTTGTTAAGGTTGGTATGCTTTCTTTATTTATAATATGTACTTATAGTTGCAATTATCGGTGTATGATCCGTCGTGGTTGGATTCGACTTGTAAATAGCTTGTTGAGACACCTTTGTGGATGAAGAAGTCTAAGAGGTCAGACATTTTATTTTGGTCGGCCGGCCAGTAGGTTGGTTCAGAAGTTGTTAGGTAATTTCAGTTACTTTCATTGGTTGCCTGTAGTAGGTTTCTGCCTTTGGTGGTTGTTAATCTTGATCCCCATATTGGATTTTTAGCATTCCAATCTCCTCCAATGATGAATCTTGGTCCCAGAGAGTTATGTAGTTCACTGTATTCTTCTCTAGTAATGGCATGTCTAGGTGGGCAGTAAATGCTTGAGACTGTTAAGGGCCCTAATTGAGACACTCTTTAGTCGTCTGTAGTCCCCACATGGTTACCAGTCATCATTAACTTTTTGTACCATTTAGATAGGAGACGCCCAGCAACTACACAAAAGTCTGTTGCTACCAAAACATTCTAACTCTTTTTTGGGGTTTAAGCTTATCAGATGGCAATTGTCGTGGACGTTAAAATATTGGTGGACCTGTCGTCAGGATGCAGTGGGGAACGTCGCGTAGGGCTGCAGTTGTTTCACTTATAGCGGAGAATTTAACAATACTGTTTTAATGCAGCATTCCACGTGAGCGAAGTTGCGTGGCTGAATCAACCAAACATTCTTTACAAATGTCCACTAGTATCCTAAAATGGCGTAAAAAAAATCTGCGCCAATGATAGGTTGTGCCATTTCCACCACAATGAATAGTCAATGAAACACACTGCGCAAAACTAATACAAGTTTCGCAAAATATTTGTCCGTAAGTAGAAATGGCGGTTCCGTTTGCTGAGAACAGTCGGAGCTTGTCCGGCACAAGTTTTTATCTCGTGGCGGAATAACAGATACGTCGGCTACAATGTCGATTAAATATCTGGTAGCTTTCGTACGATCCGTAAGTTATAAGCGCCGAATCATGGGTCTGCCGTCACTCGACGACGTGACGGCTTGTCTAATTTGCCGCCGCAAAAGTACAGAGTTTGGTGCATTTTTTAGCTGCCTGTCCAAAACGCTGGTGATACCAACAGTGGTTCGCGTTCGTTCTCTGCCGGCTGAATGAGCGTCGTCTCTTACCCTTGGTGGTTCGCTCTCGAACGTGTCTCGAGGGGTGTGAGACGAGCTCATATATCAGCACGGTAAGTAAGGATGAATCCTCTGTAGCTACTTTCTGTAGCATACCGGTAGCTACTGCCATAAAGCCATTCGCCCTCTCAGCCAGCGTGTCCATAGCATCATTCGATATTACCAGGATCTACTGCACATTTGTGGGCAGTCACTGGATGAATAAAAATTTCCGCAGCTCCTCGCTGATAGATAAGCCATCTTTACTCCTTACTTCCAAAAGGCGACGTGGTGGCCTCTTGCAGCCTAGCTACATACAGAAAATCAACTCTCGCAGACGGTATGGGACCATTCGGCGCAGCCGGTTCGACGAGAAACTCGAATAACCTTACTAGACGTAAAGCGGCCGTTTCGGCGCGAAAGTCGCTCAACATTACTAGACACATAACTTAATATTTATCTAAATTATTGAATGTATTACTTAATATTTTTAAAGAAAAAAGACAAAAAAGAGAATAAGAAAAACTGATTAATTGTAGTGTTTGCTTAACATTACTATAAAGCAGCCGTTTCGGCGCAAAACTCACTTAACATTAGAAGACATAATTTAATATTTATCAAAATTTTTAAATATATTCCTAAACACTTATATCATCAGTTGCAATACATTAATAGTAAAACAAGCTATAAGTAAGAAAAATTTAAGATGATGTTTAATAATAGTAGTTCGTACAAGAAGCTTCGTTTCTAAATTTGGAACCTTATCTAAAGTGAATAAAACAATATATATATATATATATATATATATTTACAATATATTAAGTATGATACAATTTTCTCATAAAATGAAAATTTACTCACGGAATCAAGGAATTAAAATAGATGAAAATGCATGTCCCACAAGCGAAGAGGTAGAAATAACATAAACATAGATACAAGTCCAGCCAATTTGTCAGCACAAAGTTAATATGTATTAAATACATTTACGAGCATCAGGCTGTAAGCGTCGCTGGACGGAGAACAAGACACAAAATCGTCTGCGTTAAAATATGTTTTCCGATTATAATTTACATGATGAATTCCACAAATATGGACGAAGCGTCGTAAGTTTATTTAAATAAATATTAGGCTACGTTTTTATGACAAATTAGCTGGACTTTTCATTAATATTTGAAGATGACAAATTATTTATTCATTGTAGAACTCATGGGAGTTTTGTTGTGTTCAGAATAAAAATCTAAATATTTATCCATAAGTAAAACAGAAATTTTAAAAAGTAACGATTTAAATTTATTAAAATTACTTGTCTTTGTTAATAATAATAATAGCCAAATTTTTCGATGTGATGCCCCTCACTCGTCAGTCTAAAATAAATATTATATTTTACATCTGAAATTATAATATTTTTCTAATAAATTTTATGGTTGTTTCAATATATATGCTTCCACAAAACTGAATAATTTTTTACATTGAATTTTATTTTTTTCAAGTCCCATTAATTCGGATATTTAATGTGCGTATAGTTTGACTTAATTACAATATAACAGTTAATTTGGTATATAACCTTATGTTTACCGAAATTATTAATTTTATTTTTAATATTTTAACATAGCTTAAATTATTGCAAGATTTAAGGTAATTCAGATATCGTAATTCATTAAGTCATGTCATTAAGCCCTTACCATTAAAATAGCCCTTGAAGCTAGACTGCTCATTCCAGAAAACCATAACAAGCTTTCAACCTAGGTATACATCCTGCTACTAACAGCGTGAGCAAAGCTGTCAGATGCTTATGGCCGGGCGGATTCATTATCTGATAACTAGAAGTGCTAGGACCAGTATGGCCCCGGAGACCCCAAAGCCAGTGCCGGCAAAATCCAACATTACGCCCAGAACCGTCCCCACACTTCCAACACTTTAGTCACAAATGACTCGATGACCTCAGCTGTTGTCACCGGCAGTACTGGAAGCTTGTTTCCAGATTGACCTCGTGGAGAACCACACGACCTCCCTTCATCGTAACAGCGAAATTCTGTCACCGACCTTAGGTGGTTTAACACGTGCGCCACGAGAACACATTCCCCTGGCCTTGAAGGAGCAGAGGCTATGACATCGCTTTCATCCTCCCTAGCATCCTCCCAAACCTTGCCGTGAGGACAGACCCCAATGGTTCTGTCAAGGTGCTACCGTAGCTCCCAAAGGGCTGCCTACTTAACGACAGAAGTAAGAAGACTCGATGGCATGACCCCCGAACACACCACTGGCCATAATCAGTGGCCAACGCCATAGTGAGTCATAGTTATTCTCGCCGTTTACCCGCCATCTGCCGAACGGCATAAGAAGCATACTGATTGTTAATGATTCACCGGACTTAAAGATCACCTCAGCGCAGGCAGACAGGATCTGCGAATTGTTTCAGCCACAGATCGACGCTGTTTCACAGAACGCAGGACACTCATCGTGTACTTCTACACCTTCGTCCTCGTGTGGATGCATGTCACAAAACCTAGTGAAAGGGATGCAGGACTTGTTGCACGTACTAAACACATTGTCGCGGCAACTGCGCGATGAGAATCGGCATCGATCGTCGAGTCGTCCTCACATCAGGAGACTATCTCGTCACTGTTCTAATCGGCGCCAAACAGGTAATGGTGACAGTACAAATCAGTGTTGGTACCACCGTAAGTTCCGCGATAACGCACGTAACTGTATTCTACCTTGTAGTTGAGCTGACAACATGACGGAAAACTAATTATTTCGCCTTTGTGTCAGGCGGACAAAGACGAAACGCGTGAATATCGCTTCAGTGATTATGACCGATCCAATGGCCTTCACTTTCTGATAGACACTGGGGCTGATATTTCTGTGCTCCCACAGGCGTTATTCCGTAATAGCAAAAATGAGCATCCTACAACATTATACGTTGTAAACGGCACAGGCATTAAACATAGGGCAGCAAGCTCCTGGAGTTAAACATCGAACTGCACCGTTTAATTTCGTGGCGTTTTATAGTAGCGGATGTGTCAAAGCACATTTATTGCACCACTAGTCTCATTATGGATTAACGTGGTAAACAGTTATTGGACAGGACCACATCAATTTCCTTATCCACGCGCATTTATAGGAACAATGCACCTTCGATTGGCACTGTAGTACTTGACGGAAATAGGTATAACGCGGTCTTACGGCAATATCCCGCCGTCACGAATCCTATTATACCGCGCCTAGTGACACAAACTACAGTTTGCCATCAGCTCCTGACTGAGGAACCAGCAGTAGCCCGACGCGCTCGCCGACTTCCTCCCGATGTTACCGTTAGGTTTTTAGCGTCTGACGCTAAAATGTCGTGGATCAATAAATAGCATAAAAACACAAGGAATACTCAGGAATCAAACCATTGGCCCAAAAGAAAACATTTTTCTTAAAATAAAAGAAACTTCTTTTTAGTATAATAAAACAAAATATACAAACCCGAAATAATGTGCACAACGATTGAAATACAATAAAAAGCTTTAAATATCAATTGAATTAATGATAGATTACAGTTTTGCAAAAACCCACCCCAGGACTATAACTAAAAGAAAAGGGGAAAAAGGGAATAAAATGCGACGATGTGAACTGCTGGGAGTCCGGTTAGTAAGACAGCTAGCCTCCATTTCCTGGCCATCTCTCGTGGGGCGTCGTAGCGCAGCGCTGTTGACGGTTCTTTTATTTTTTGTTATTGCAAACTTTTATCCGAAGATATTACAGTTTATCTGACATGTTATATACATATTTATTCGCAGAATAAATAATTGACATGAATGCTTGTATAAATTGAATAATCCATGACTATCAATTTAAAACGAGAGAAACGGCAGAGCTGTGGACGTAACTATGTTATTGCAGTTTATAATATTTGATTGGCAAGTGTTTTACTGTATTATTAGAGTTTAGGG
Organism: Eucriotettix oculatus; assembly: GCA_034510155.1. Taxonomy (NCBI): domain Eukaryota; kingdom Metazoa; phylum Arthropoda; class Insecta; order Orthoptera; family Tetrigidae; genus Eucriotettix; species Eucriotettix oculatus. The sequence continues at coordinate 230,094,860 of CM067376.1, read as the reverse complement.
TAGGAGTGGGATCAGATGAAGATAAGTAAATGAATAGTTGGTTGAAGAACGGAGAATGAGATGCCAGCTGAGAGAGAAATTATTGTTAGGATATGCCGGAGTGGGAGAGTGGTAGGATGTAGTCTATAGGTAATTTTCTTTTGAGTCTGAGGTTGAGTGGAGGAGGAGGTAGATCGCTGTGGAAGAGGTCTATGGTGTCATTGGACTGATTGATGGAGCTTTCGATTAGGGAAGATATGTATGTTTTAATTGTGGTGGAGATGAGTGGAATTTGGAGCTGTTGACGGTCATCGGACAAACTGCGTTGCGGCCAGCTGTGGAGGGGAGTTTTTGAATGTTTCCGACCCCATGTGTCACAGCAAGTGGCACACCGACAAGCAGATGTTACATGATGGAATCTGTCGTCCATCCACCAGCTCCTGGACCAGCCCCTTACATCTTGTTAAGAGAAAGAACGGTTCATTGACAGTTTGGGGAGACTATCGTCAGCTGAATACCATTACGATAACTGATCGTTATCCTGTCCCACATCTCTTTGATTTCGCCCACAATTAGCATGATTGTTGAATATTTACCATCTTGGATCTGATCAGGGCCGATCACCAGGTACCTATGGCCCCAGCTGATATACCAGACAGCCGTCATAACACCCTTCGGATTATTTGAGTTTACAGTCATGACCTTTGGGTTAAGAAATGCCACCCAAACTTTTCAGCGTAACCTATCTTTTGTGTACGCATATATAGACCGTCTCCTTACAGCGTCTAGTACGCCGTCGGAACATGAGCAACATCTACGTGCAGTGTTCCAACGCCTATAATGTTTAGGCCTTGCAATGAACCCTGCAAAGTGTGTACTAGGTGCTTCGTTCGTCAATATCCTAGTTTACAAAATGCTCAGGACATTTCTCCTCGAACGAGTGCAAGCCACCTCAGATTTACCTAAGCCCTGGACAATATAAGAATTACGAAAATTTTATTCGGGGTCACCAGTTGTAGAGTAAATGGTAAATCCTCTACTATTAATAACTCAAATAGATATTTATTATATTTGATAAAATATATTGCAACGGCGAGATACAATGATGTCAACGAACTAAATAAACAAGCCGCGTTGCTAGGTAACTTTCGATTCTCTTAGGAGAAATAATCTCTGCCAGCGATCAAACACAAGCTACGTTATTCGCCAGATACATATATAACATATACTACAAGATTACCATTCAAAAATACTGTTAAGTTAAGACTTGTATTTTCCGATACTTTTATAGTTTGTTCTTCTTATTTTATACGTTGTCATTTAACTCCTTCACAATATCTCTAATCTCTGAATCTAATAAACTTTGATATATATAACTTTAATCTTTGATAACAATTTTTCATCAGTGTTTTTGTCTGTAATTTTACCTTTAGAATACATCTTAGAAACTTTGAAAAGCTGTTTATCAAACTCAGCTTTACTTTTCTGTGTATGCTGTAAACTTGATTTTATTTTACAAATCGTACAAAATTTATTTAAATAATTAACATTATAAAACGCCGATAGAGAATGGTATTTCTTTTACTCAATTTCTTAAATGTTTCTAATAAAATATTAATTATTATTAATAATTATTTATTGTTATAATTTCCACTGCAACTTGTTCTACAATATTTATTTAATTATGCACCTATAAATATATTAATAACATATTCCTCTTAATTATCGCAAATAGCCATTAAGATTTATAATTTATACTTAGTAATTTTTTTAAATCCATCTTTCAATAAATAATGCGCGTTTGGTTTTTCTTTTCATGGACAATCAGTATCATTTAGTTTTCGTGAGTGGTCGGATAGACCCTGTATATATATATATATTAAATGTTGCACAATTCAGCACAGAAACCGTCTTTCTTGTGTTGTAAGTAATAGAAACCACCTTTATTTTACGCCTAAAACAAGAACCTACAAGTGAAAAGTCTGACATTAAGTTTCTTGTTTCAGAACTCCGTATTTCTCAAACTCTAATTGAATTAAATCTCTGATTATACAACGGTGTTACTAAACTAGATGATTTTTGCTCCTGTCCTAGCCATGAAACTATGTCCGACTCATAAAAACGTATTTCTTGTCAGCCCTGAAGCGCCTAGATTACTGGATTACGAGCCGTTATAACACATCTTTTCAGTTTTATTTCTTGCATTTACCGAATGCAATTCCATGAATCGCATTAGTTTAACTGAAGCAATCAGGAGTGGCGTGAATTTTTGTATGATTCCGCAGAGTAGTGAAGCAGCCTGTTTATGTGTTGTTGACGACGCGACGCCTCGTAACGTCCGTTCCGACGCCCCTTAACACCTAGTTTATTGCACGTAGTAAGCAGCTGGGGCGTTCAGATAAACAGCTCAGCGCAACCATAGTGTAATTATTATGGTTGGCAGAAAAGCAGGACTGATACCAGGCTGTTTTGATTAAGTGTAATCACTTTGTACCAAAGCTACGAATCAATATAACTATATCAAATGCTGCCCTTCTATGAATGCACTACACAACTGATGAATTACTGGATTATAAATATTTCCGCCTTGTTAATTTTAGTTACTGTCGCAGAAATGGATACAAGGCTCATCTAGGCCAAGCTGTTCCTTTCGTGGGAGAAGGCCTGTATTTAATTTTAAATATTTTTACTAGGTTATGGATTCATAAATCAATCTAACTGTATGTATAATCTTTAGGCAGCTCAGCGTTGCAACTTGAACTGTTGTGTGTCATAACCTCCGTTCTTGTCTTTTGTCAAGTACGAACTCCATCTTCTATTTCAAAAGCAGCCAATCAGTACGAAGTGGGCATAAATTCGATTTTTTTTAGCCTCATCCAAATTGGAAACCAATGAAAATACGGCTGAATCAGAAACCAGTCTTCGTGTACGTTCAAGATTTCGCACACCAGTTGGTTTCCAAGTACCGGTAATTTGAACCACTAAATATTTTAGCATGTCACTTGGTCACTGTCACTTCAATTGACGTTATTTGGAATACAATGGCCTTTAATGTCCATTAGGGTGGCTCTCAGCTATACCTTATTTTCCGAAAGTTAATATTTTGCCTCTCCCATCCTCTAGTGTTTTTCTAATCAACAAATAAATAGACTTTACACAATTTCACTTTAAACGAACCACTACCAGGCGATCCGCAAATGACTTGTATGTTGGAACAATCAATGAAATAACTTGAAACATGTAAAAATATTGTGTTTTTTTAATAACGCAACAATTTCTGTCAGGGAACCATATCTTTACTAAAGCGATAAATTATATAAAATAAAAGCAATGTGAACGAACAAATATTGAATATTTTTGTAAGAGACCATTTAGTAATAGTTGGTTATTTTCTTCGGTCTTCATCAATGATTTGTAAAAGAAATCGTTTGTCATGTTCATTGTTTGTGCCAATGTTATTGTATTCCTGAATTTGTTTGGCATCTCTTTCCACAACATCATTCCCAAGTGTATTAACAAGTTTTTGAATTGCACTTTTGCATGCTTACATGTTGAAGGGTCTGTGTCGAGGAAATATGTACTGACGGAAAATCTCGTGCTGAAATTTCTAGTTGATACAAAAGACAAAAATTCGTCTTGCAGTTCTAGACAACCTTTTCAGTAAATGCTTCCATTCATCATAAAGGTTGACTAACTTATCAGTGTAGTTGTAGCGCAGTAGAACCCTGCCCAATTTTAATTCCAATTTATGAAATTTAAAATTATATTAAAAATCAGTAAGAACATGTCGCTGGGCAGGTAAAAGGGATTTTTCCGGCACCGAGCTGGCGGCTGTCTGCGTGCTTATTACGGTAAGCTTGTTTTTCGCTAAAAGAGCATTCACTTTCGTAATTTCCTATGGACACTGTTAGCTGTGTCATCAAAAATTTCCCGCGCTGGACGGAGAACTCACGATGTTTGGCAGGAAAATGTCACAAGAGATAGCGTTACCCCTTGGGAGGGGACATATACGGAGTTTACCTGCGAATGTGAAACCCGGGAAAATGTCAGTAAAAGTATGGAAGGACAGGTCGAGGAAGCAATGGACAGTATAGTGTGAGACATTGAAGTCGAGTAAGCAGAGAAGAAGGATAATGTGTTTTGACCATCTGAGGAAGCAGTGGACAGTTAAGGTGAGACATTGAAAAGTGGAGAAACCATGGTTTGATCATTCGAGGAAACAGCGAAGGATTGAGGTGATAATGACGAGGAAAAAAAGGGAAGAAGGAGGAAAAGGTTCGAGTTTTCCTCAATTCCGGAAGCACGACTTCATACCATTATTTACCGGCAGCGGCAATGTCAGGCTCAACCCGAAAAACGAGAGAAGAAGGAAGCCAGTCGCATGTTTATCTGCACCGAGACGTTTGGCAAACATAACAGGTTCGTCCAGTGAACGGAAACTGCTACACGCGGTACCCAAATAATAATTTAAACCTAAGAACTTTAAAATCGTCCCCTGTAATTATTTATTTTGTATTTGTAAACTCCGCGCAAGACCCCATTAAAAATGTTTCTTTAAATAAATTTATATATTAAAAATTTATATATTTAAAAAATAATTAACTGTTAAGTTGAAATTTTTATGGCTGTCGTACGTCTAAAAAATCCTAACACTCTAACAAAAAGGCAACCGCAAGAACTGAGAGAAAATTCTGGAATTTTATGGTCGATGCAGTTCCACTCGCAGTTGTCCGATTGAGCTAAAATTATATCGTTGCTTGTTGATTGAAACACAATGGGCAGGGTGAGGGAGACTTTTACCAAGTTGGAAAATAAGGGCCACTAATGTTTATTGAATGTTCGGTCCAAACTTTTTGTCAAAAAAGAACTTCGGAGTTGAAATTAGAGATTTTCTGTCTTCCGTTATACAGAGGCTTCCTTAGTAAAGTCCAATGTCCAGGGAATTACTCCACTGAGGTTCAATAAAATACACCAAGCATTAGGGCAATTGGCTATGAGTTACTCCGTTGCATTTGTGTTAATCGAGACTCAATATAATATTAATGAATAAAAACACTATAATATGTGTGTTACAAATATTTGGGATGAATGGGCCCGAAATAAAATCGTTAGATCACGAAAGCATTAGATGTGATTGAGGGTATTTTGTTAAACGGTATGCCTCGAAAGTGCTGCTTAACGAGAAAGAGAACTTATTCTAGGCTTTTGATATTCTGTACTTTATAAAACGTAAGAGATGTCAAAATAATGAAATGTTTAAATTTTTGGGGCCAAATTTTTTGATCCGCTGCAAATATTTCAATTCATTTTAATAATTTACCTTGCAAATCCTCACTCCAAAATACTCGCGATTATAACTTTAGAAGAACTAGCTTTAATAAACTGTCCCATTAAGAGTTTGGGATGAGAATTTTTAAAATAAAATTTAAATAATGGGTGTTCCAAAAGTCAGTGGTTTGCGTCTTTTTGCCTCCGGCGACCTTTCTGTATACCTGAATCAATTCCTAATTGCAATCAGATTCATCCCCTCGTTAGGGCGCATAAATTATTGGCAATAATTTTTCATCTTGCGCTAGAGTGGTTGGTGATCCCCGTAGTCTTCACGTCGATAAGACAGAGAATAATTTGGAACATTCTGGTCATGTCCGCAATCAGATGTTCTCTCGAATTCATGTCATCACATTTAATGTCGCAATAAGTTACACGAAGAGTGAATAAAGACATGAGTGCCAGTACGTCAATGTAAGATGATGAAACCTTACCAATAAAATAACAATTACAATGTAAAAATATTTTAATGTCGCCTGTGGAGCGACAGAAAGATCTTCATGAATGTAATAACAATCCAAAACAGTTTGCTTAAGTGCAGTTCACTTCGAACGAAGCTAACACGGCTTCAAGTTATGATACAGTTTTCTAAATTTGGGTTACGTATCTGACGTTCACGATTAAGTTTGTCTCGATCTGATAGTTGCTCGCAACGTTAAAAATTTTTTAAGTTGTGGAACGTTTTTATTTACTTTAATGAAACAGAGCAGGTCAAATTACATGATAAGCCTGTAAAAGGTTTATAATTTATAACAACAACAAAAGAAAATCTAATCTTTATGCTATCTTTAAAGAATATAATGTGACGTTTTTATTGGCGTGATATGTAGAATCTTAACGGAATAGTATAAGGGCGCCACCTACGTTTTACGTAGGACAATTTTACTATAGGAACACACTAGGGTTCAGGACTGAGACCATGAATCAGGGGAGTGACGTCACCTGTTCCAGAATCATACAGATTATTGAAATAAATAAAACAAATTCAAGTGAATGTAAGTATAACCACGGCAGCTTTACTTTATCAAGTCTTGGAAAACAAAATGTGTTATCTATAACTAAACTTAAAACTATTTACATCTAGCGAGCTCCTTGTTACTGCCGGCTTATCCTTGAAGAGGATTCAATGACATAATATACAAATTTAGGTAATTATTTTGCCACAGAGTCTGTTCGTTACGCAAGGGAGGGAAGGATCCAACTGAAGTGAATTTCACACGTTACCGGGTGTCACTCGTTTTGGCTGTTGACTGCCTGAAGATGACGATCTGGAAGCTGGCGGGATAATTCACTTCTTTGCAGCAGCAACTAGTTCCTTCCTTCTTTCAACTACCCCTCCCAGTCGCAGAGTGAGCAAAATCAACAACGTCAACAATACAACAATCGTCTTCTCATAATGACGTATTCCAGCTGTTGACGCGAGCGCTACAATGCATCCGGAAGCTTTACAAAGATATTTAAAATCACTTACAAACGAAATTGGAAATAAAACTATTTACATGTGTCATCTACCAAAGTGAGGTAGGGTTACACGGTTACAATATATTGTGGTATAAAAACCAGGATACCCTTTGTTTTTATTATGTTCTTGTAAATATTCAAATAAGGCTGCTATTGTTTGTTATATGTTGTTAAGATGAATCAATGTCGCTAGAATGAGTGGATTGGGGCTACAATGGGACGTTTGAGTGGATTGTAGTCTCCACAGTATGTATCATTATTGCGTGGATAAATCACGAGTTGAGAACGTGATTCCTGTGTTGCGCGAAAAAGATTCCGGAATTTTCTAGAAGGAATTTAGACATTTCAACGTATGAATGTGCTAGTATGTCGGGCTGTAATTGGCTAAGCAGGTCACCTGACCCATGTCTGGCAAGATGGCCGGAACGAAGATTTAAGGTGAAGAAGTTAATCGGGTGGCGAACGTAAAATGGTATACGTGTTACGTAGACGGCGGAGAGACGCCGAGGTGAAAGCTTGTGTTTTTGTCAGACTTGGGAACACGCAGAAGGGTGAAGACGTATTTCTGTCTTGACGCGATTTTACAACGGCGACCAGCACCGAAGTTGTGTTTCTGAGAGTCTGAGACATTGGGTCTCTTCGCAGTGTGAAATTTAAATGTAGTTATTTAAATAAAAGTTAGTAATAAAATCAATTATTCCCGAAGAATTTTACTTTAATATTTTGATTAATATTATTATTAAATTGGGATCCATAAATTATTAGTATTTAAATGCAATACTATTATGACATCTGTAAAATCTAAACAATAAAATACAATCAACTGAACTAATTTTTTACAATTTGAAAATTTAAACCTATCGTAATTATTATCCTTGAAATTTGATGGCACAAGAATATATGACACAGTTTACATAATAATCTTTAACATACCTTTATTTTTCTTTATTGTAGCCAATTATCGAAACTGTTATCACAGAATTTGTACCCAAATTCACTTTTCATGGAAATCCACGACACATTGACCGTAGCAAAATGATCACTAGAAGCACTACAGTGCATGTGAAAATGCGTCGTCTTAATCACCAGCTTCGCCCGTGCGCATCCAACGTCTGCTACCAATGTAAGGTACAACGTGCAACGTCGTGATAGCATCACCATCTATGTGGATGACTTATCCATGTCTGTCTGTTTCAAATTCCTGGAAATATGTGCTCCAGACCAGTTCTCCTTACTTTAACAATTTCTGCCCCTTAGAAACAACAAAACGAACCTTCTCACGTCCTTTTCTCTTGCATTATAATAATAATGTAATGTGTATATTACAATATACATATCGAATGAACAATTTATAACATGGAAAACAAATTTACTCTTACTCTATGAGAATAATAGGATCAAATACCTTGTTCTTAATATTTACAAAAAAAATGTTGTCGAAGACTACCGTGGCATTATACCTGACGCTTTTATGGAGTTACAAAAAGTTGGTTCATTATCACCGGCGCTCAGCAACCTTTGGAGTCACTGATTCAGAATCTGCAACGTTAAGCTTCTGTAACATGATATACCCTTTGATAACAGGCTGTCTCATGTGTCATCTATAACTGCCTCTTTGACATCTCCCTTACAATTAACTCTCTTCACTTTTTTATATATATCTCAATAACTCGCTACGCCGTTTATCCCTCCAGATCTAAAAATAATCCACGTCATTGGCCAGTGACAAGTCATTTCCACATCTCTAATACGAGACAATACGTCTTCTTCCATAAAAGTGACTGATTGAATAGGTATTTGTTTTGCTATGGCTCTTGGTACCTGAATTTCAATGACTCCACAAGTTCAAAACTCAAAAATTTTGATTTCACAAAATTATTTAAATTAAAAATAAGTGGACTCCCCTATCCTTTTATTAGATTATGTTCACTATAACGTCAACAAGAAATACTTTGAATAAAATCTCATATTTCATATCACCACCTTGTTATCCATTGATAACACATTAAATTAAATTATTGTAAAATTTAGAATTATGTTCGCTTTGAACCATAAATAGAAGCACTGTTCCATTTTATTTAAAACATTCAAAGCCAAAACCTTGACAGCTATGTTTGTGGGAGTTAATAAATAAATGTTCCTCCTCGACAGACGTAACGCAAAAGTTCTCAACAAGCTACAGGCCAATTGTATTCTCTTTTCTCGGTATGCAGAAAACTAATGAGCTATCCTCTTGGTATAAATAAAGGGAACAGTCAATTTGTCAGGGTTTTATATCTACGTATTGTGTGAGGCATTCTCGTTTGCTGTTATGAATGTTTCCAAATTATATTATGGGTTCACGTCAATGAAGTATTTTACTAAAATTCATAAAATTTAACAGAAAAAGAACGGATTCATTAAATTTAATTTAAAATATATTATATATTTTATATAGGACAAATATCCAGTTATCTAAAGACAAGACTATACCACCATCATAATTAATTAAAACCTCTAAAGATACGAAACTCGATCCCCCCATCCTCACCAACTGAAGATGGGGGAGGGAAGAGTTTAAAAAACATAAATTTTTTATTGAAAATTCGGATTCTCCAGAAAAAATTGCTCCAATTTGGCCTACGATTCGAGTCATTTTGGTCACACATGGCGTTGTAATCGACAAAAATCAATACGGGTAAAAAAATAGTTGAAAAATATTTCAAGAAATAGCACCAGATCAGCACGGGAAGAATTAGACCGTGATTACAATGGACGGTGGATTGGCAAAGGTGGCGCGATTAATTGGCCTGATATGTCAAATGATTTGACATCGCCTGATTTCTTTCTTTGGGGTTACCTAAAAGATAAACAAGTGCCAACAACCCGTTAAAACATGATAGAATGTTTTATAAACACTTGCTCAGATCTTCTTTTGTCCTCTGTTCAATCAGTTTAAAAAGGGAAAATAAGTGTATTGAAATTAGTGGTCAAAACATTGAACATTTACTGTAAGTGTTTGAACAATGAAGCGCAAGGGAACGCATCTAAAAGCAACAACATAAATTGTGGGAGACAAGGAGACTCGCATGAAACAAGTACCCCCAAAGGGAAAAGAAAACGTAATTGTTCCTGAGTAACGCCACACACGTAGCTACTACTTATCATTAAACGAATAAATGAACGTCTCCGTATTCTTTCGATGTGAAATTATTTTCCATGGACAATAAATTCAAATCAATGTTATTTGACATTCTAAAAATCCTACTCCATCCTTGGCCTCCCTCTTCTGTTCTTACCCCGCAGACTTCCCTCTCATACTCTCATGTCTAACGTGGCCCATTTAAACTATCCTTCTCTTGGTCAACGTCCTCCATATTTTCGCTCTTCCCCTATTCTATTTAGAACTTCCTCGTTAGTGATGCAATGTAACCATCTGATTTTCAGCATTCTCCTATAGCACCATACTTCAAAGGCTTCTATTATTTTCATTTCTGCAATTCCCATCGTCCACGTTTCACACCCATATAACGCCACACTCCATACGAACATTTTTAGTAAACGCCAAGTGGGCTGAACGTCTTCAGGAATATGACGTCACGATAAAGTACAAGAGTGGACGAAAACTTCAAGATGCTGACTGTCTCCCCCTAAACCCTGTCGACGACTAAGAACTGAAGACTGAGATCCTGGATTATCTTAACTCTTTGACAGACATTCCTGCGGAACAGAGAAAGAACCGAAGCTGAGTCAGATTATACGAGCTTTGATCTTTTCCCAGGATGTGAAAGTGAACTTTGAGTTAATTAATAGTACACTACACAAGAAAAATCACGCTTCATTGGGAAGAAGACGGTTGCTAGTCATCTCCTAGCAACTTCGACTAGAAATACTGCGGTGTTCCATGCCGCACACAGCGCTGGGCACATAGGAGCCGTCAAGCTTTAGAGATCACCACCTTCGTCGTTGAATAAATAATACTTGGCATGGAGCCCAAGAACTATAATCACAGATCTGGGAATGGTATTTCAGCCTAGACGAATACATTAAATAAATAAACTGTATGAAAGACGACTGCTTACCATCCTCAAACAAACAGGCTTACCGAGAGGTTAAACAAAACATTGAATGGCATGGTGTCCATGGACACCTACGTCGATCAGAAGAACTGGGACGCCGTATTTCCATTTGTGACGTTTGCCTACAACACCGCCAAGCAAGACTACGGGATTCACGCCATTTTTCCTGGTCCACGGTCGCGAGCTAGAAACGACAATGAACACGATATTACACTTCAATCCCGAAGATGTGAATGGTCAATCCTGGAAATAGACCGTATACTTACGGACCGACAACGATACGACGCAAGACATCGTCCAGTTTGGTACCAGCCAGGGGATCTAATCTGGATATTTACTCCTATTTGCCTCTCGGAAAAGCTCCTGAAACGGTACTTTGGTCCGTAACGTGTCCTACGACGTTTATCGGACGTCACATATGAGGACGAGGATTACGATCCCGTCCACGTACTGAGGATGAAGTCGTATCATGAACCCGACGCTCAATGGGAGGTTCAAGACGAAATGCGACCCGACGACGACGCGGAATTATACGGGGACGAAGATGTAGCAATGACGACGGCCAGTCCAAGAACAGGAAGAACTGGATCACCTTACATCGGGCCAACGACGAGATCTAGGGGCCTCAGGGCAGCACGGATCTAACAGCCTGACGCTGCTTTTACAAAGAATGGAGCAATTTGTTTACTTTATTTCATATTCATTTCTAGTATTTTCTCTTTCGAGAATGTTCTGTTTCTGGAATATTCCGTGAATGTATAAACTGTACTGAATTCCGAATCGGGGCCAGTCTTTCGCAGTAAGAGCTTTGTACAGCTTCGTCGTTAAATAAACGGCTATAACCTCTACGTCTGTGTGTTATTGTATCTTACGATCCTATAGAATCGTGACTATATCATTGATTTTATTATAAACAATTAACATAAAAAATGGAACACAATAAAAGTTACGTACAAGAGCAAGATATGTAGTTGACACAATTAATTATTAAAACAATTTTCATGAAAGATGCAAATAGAGCAAGGTTCGTAATCCACAGGAGACGACTGGGCACTCTAGAATGATAGAGTAGCAAAATACCAATAATTAAGAAATTATTTAATGAGAATTGACTTGTATTGTATCCTATCAATAATTAAGAAATTATTTAAATTGCGAATTGACTTGTATTGCATCCTACCAATAATTAAGAAATTATTTGAATTGAGAATTGACTTATATTGTATTGTACATCGTTGATTGAGAAGGTTTCTTAAAATTTTATATCTTGTTTTACGATACCAACGATAATTCAGGCTGCTGCTTGTAGTACCCGACTTTACCATCTGCAGACCTCACCAATCACATTGAGAACGTAGGAATGGATGCTCGTGCTAAAAATGTTTCAAAATGAGTTAGAAGAACGTAGAGACAAAAAAACCAAAGGACACACATATTGCACTAGTTTAACATTTTCTTCAACAGTTCAAATTATTAATAAAGTTTCTTTATTTGCACTTTTCTAACCAACAAATGTAATACAATACTGTTTGTTTGGCAACCAAGCCGTTCCTCCATCACTCAGCAAGAAGTTAATTCAGAACGACGAAATCACGCGATTTCCTAGCCCATAACACGCAGCAGCCAGATCGTTTCGATGCAACAATCGAAATTCTCTTATTTCGAATGCCACTTCCTTTGTCTGAAAACTGGTACAGGCCGTGAACAAATTAACAACCTTTATTTTATATTGGGGAAAATGAAGTGTCTCTTTTCACTTTCTACAACTAATTAATAAAAGTCGCATGTTTTCTATAAACACAAATACGCGAAGCACATCCATTTATATCCAATATTTACACAGTTCTTAACTAATTAGAAGACTCAATAGATTTTGTTTCTATGGTTGTCGGGGTTTGATACTGCCCCGAGTTGGAAACTAGCAGCCATGGCTGAGGGGTATCGAGCTGGATTGCAGAAATGTGGACTCGGGTTCGAGTCCCACCCGACCCAACCTTTCATTTCTAGTATTTTCTGTTTCGAGAATGTTCTGAATCAGGAATATTCCATTAATGTATAAATTTTTCTGGATTCCGAATCGGAGTCAGCCTTTCGCAGCATGAGCCTTTGTACAGCAGTTCTATAACATCTACGTCTGTGTTCTTGTATCTTACGATCTTAGAGACAATATTACAATCTGTGAATACCATACAATCCTTAACATATGGATAGGAATACTGAAATGCCAAAGGGCAGCTTTTGGGAAAGGTCAGCGCAAACACAGTTGGTCTGATAGGCGGCTACTGGACTCTCAGGCTTTGTCTCAAGGGATTTTGCGACTCGGCGAAAAACCCACGTCAGCCAAGGACAGCAAAGTGGTTGACCCAAAAGATCGATCTCTACGAAATTTGAATTTTTTTAGAAGGGTGCGGACGCCAACTCCATTGGAGAACCTGTGGGAGAAAGGAAAAGGGGGTAACAAACAGAATTTGAGGAAAATACAGCTCCGATGCCACGAAAAGTCTATGTTTATTTAGTTTATCAATAAGAGCTCAGCCAGGAAAATAAAAAATCCCTTGTTTGTTATTTGTTAAGATTAATTGTGGATCAATAATTTTTTTGTTTGTTTAAGGTCAGTTCCACTGGCGGTGACCCATGTAAATTTATATATATATATATATATATATATATATATATTGTAATATGCTTTTTGGGTATAAAACATTTATTAATTAACAGAACAAATATGATCAATTTTAAAATTTTTCATTTATTAATTTAAAGTGAATACACGGGCTTAATCTCAGGGGATTTTGGGTCTCTCAAGAGATGGAGTATGCAGTAGCTGAAAATAGAAAGAAAATCATTAAATATTATTTATCCAGAGCAATGAGCAAGTTTCACAATTTTTTATATAGCTTACCCACAATTACTGGGCCAACAAACATCCACCTCTCGAATGTTTGTGCGTCTCTCTGGCGTCTTGCAGGATTTGATCACGTCTGGACACGTCTGCTCACGTCCGTCCTCTCATCTGGCTTCTGGCTGCTCGGACCAAGTCTGTCCTTTCCTCCACTCGTCTCACTTCTGGATAACAGCTCGGACCAAGTCTGTCCTCTGCTCCACTCGCCTGCCTTCTGGGGTCGGACCACGTCCTCTCCTCTCCTCCACTCGCCTGCCTTCTGGGGTTGGACCACGTCCGTCCTCTCCACCACTCGCCGGCCTTCTGGGGGCGAGCCACCCATCGGCTTCCCTTTTAAATCTTCCGACGGGAATTCCCCTATCTCACAAAATTTCGGGGTTCCCCGCCCTCATTTTTTACACTCGTTCGGCGGGGTTTTCCCGCGGGGTTTCACCATCGTCATTTTTTATACACGCTCGGCGGTACTCTCTCGCGGGGAACCACCATCTTTCAGCCGACTAGCCATTGTTGTTGGCCGAACTGCGCCTCATAACGCCACAACCTCACAAAATCCGCCTTTTTTATCACAATATATAATTCTTAATATTTATAAATGAATAAATTCTGGGCACTAAGTATGTTTTTTTAATTAAATACTCACTCCTGGACATCTCTTCCCTAGAAACATTGGATGATGGTTACGATAAAAATCTGCATGTTATTGTTGATAATATTTTCAATTCTTCTGGATCAACGCTCTACCATTTAAGTGGATTTTCATTTATAATTACTCTTTTTTATTGGGTGAGATACAAATTCCTTCTGGAGTACAGCGTCAGCACTACAATTTTCTGGTGTTTCTTGACTCTCACGTTCACATGACGAATCCAGCATCATGGCAAGATCGTTTTCTAAGCATGGCTTTCTTGCCGTACTGAACGTCCCTAGTTGTTTCGTATCTTTTTCCGAGGAATCTCTCAGCCTTATTCTTCTAGGCCCTTCCGAATTGAGAGAACCTGAAACGTCATCCTCTGTGTTTTTTCCGCTTCAAAATATCTTCTTTAATCTTTTCCCCTGTCAGTGGTGTAAAAACTTGTGCTTATATTAAAGCGAGGGAAGTGATGACAAATTTTTCTCTTCCAACAAATTAGAAAACTTTTGTTTCTTGTCGTGACCTGCGCTACATCTGCATCCACATGAACATCCGCATTTATTATTGCAGATGACCTGATCGATGTGGAAGCTCCGCATTTGCGGATGCGGACACGACTTTCCGCAAACATCCCTGACCATTACCTACACGGAAAATAGTGTACTTGTTCAGCAACTCGCGTTACAATAAAATCTAAACAAAGTAATATATTGACATTGAAAACAGGAATATGTTTTAAGTTATCTATTATCCCTCCGTTAGTCGCGCCCCCTAAAGTAACGTGGTTAGTCGTGCTAGGTCCACTGGACCTAAAGTTAACTAATTCGTTGCTGATCACTTTTGTGAATCAATTATTTTGAATCTTTATACAAGAAATTTAACACACGCATTTAGACGCATATATACATAATTTATACATCCAATTACAGTCTGGTTTGGTAAAAAAATGCTATTTTATTTAAAATATTTGCCGAAGAACATTTTATTAAAACAAATATAATTATCTAATATAATTAAATTCTTTATAATTATAAAATACTGAGGCTTTTGTAAGCCAAACATCTGTTTCTTCGGATTGTTCCCACATAAGATAATTTTTCATTTTTTAACTCTTGAATAAGCTAGTAAACAAATTATCAGTGGTTATATTTCTGCCACTTGAAAATTTGAAAAATAATTGACAATGATTTTTACAATAAGCAACTATATTTAGACTCCGTACTACTGCGGCAATGGAGGAGAAACTGCGGTGGCCTTGGCAGAGCACCGTAAACACTTTTCTTTGAGATGTCATCAAAGTTCATCCCTGTATTTGACCTAGCTACAGAGGTAACAAGAAAAGGAAATCGCTTAGGTCCGCTGCACCTACCACGACTAACGGAAGATTAAATTTAATGAGTTTCACAATTTAAATCATAATAAAAATAATAATCTGGTACTAAATGTACTTTATAATGCCAATTATTATTAAATTAAATAAGATAGTGACTTTTTTTCTATATCTCAAAAAGAGGCATTGACTTCAGTTGATATCAATAAACAACTTCAATTGCAATTCACGTACAGAAATACGTACAGTTAAATGACCAAGGTCAACATGAGATTTATAGTAACTGATCGAAATTTATAACAATTTTAAAAGTAATTTCAGCGCTTCCACATAAAATTAATTTGGAATTGAATATAATAAGCCAAAATTAATTATAAGGTTCGTACAAATATGGTTATTAATATTGTTATTGATGACGCGTAACCAGTTTGTAAGGACTTACTTCTATAGTATGTAGTCAACATAAAGTTAATCACAGTAATTAAATTTGTCTCATCCATAATATAACTTTACCTTTGTTCTATTTTTGATTATCCTTTTTCAATCTTAACATATAATATAATAATATACATTAATTTCTTATATAGATTAAAAATGACATACTAGTAAAAACTTTACAATAAATAATATTTTACTGGAGTCTGTTCAAGTCGTTTCTGAATTATTCTTATACAATTAAAACATTTGTTCTTCACCTCACATCACAATAACTTGGAACTTCGCGCAAAACTAATACTGCACTTCCGCTCGATAAAAGCGATAACTATGAAATTGATATAGATAATGTGGAAATATTACCGTTTATTAATCTCAAATACTTTGAAACATTTTTGATGCGATTAAAATTTTTAAATAATATTCACTTGGCACTAAATAATAGACAAGAAAGGTGTTTATTAAGTAAGATTCATGCAAGATTTTCAAATTGAATTATCTCTGAATCACCTACATAACAATTACCACTGAAATTGAGCTGTGGTTAGAGGTCTGCATCACAGAGGATCTGAATTGGAATCTCGGCATGTATGTTTGTGCCATTCACGGTCGGGAAACTGTGGTTCAACTAAAGAGGAATTGCTACGCTAGCCAGGTGCCACTCAAAACTGCGGAATGTGTCATGAATGATGACAGTCGTCCAGGGAGGCCAAGATTATAAATGGGCTGTAGCGTCTAGGTAAAAAGAAATAAAATTCTGTTAAAAGGTAATAATTTTAGTGGCAAATATTTTCTTTTAATATTTAATGGAGGTTAGAACCAATCGTGATGCAGATAGAAAAATATATTTGAATATATATTATTTTTCAGATTATACTGACACTGGACAGAATTATATGGAATTGTTATTTGGTATTTCATGTTTTCGTAATATTATACTTAAAATCAAATCTATCTGTGCCCAAATTAATTTTACATGTGAAAACAAAAGTACGTATTACATATCATAGTATACTATGAAGTGAATCTTAATTTTATACAGATTTTAGTTGAGTGATTTATAAAATCCCAATTTTATTAAGCAGCATAAGTTCCTCTTTCATTCCGCTTAACTTCCCAGAAACTTCCCAAAGATCAGATAACAACAATTATAACAGCCAAAACTCGGATCTGTAATTGGACGATATCGAACGTAAATTCAAATCGTACGCAACTGTGAACTGCGACCTTATATAAAAGATTACCCTTCTCTCCGTTTTTAATCAATTAACCGCCTTAAATTTCACATGAACTTTAAAAGTTAGAAATCTTTACATTCCTTTTCTTTTCCCAACATCTCTCTGGGTATATACCTTACACGCCAGTTTGGGCACTTAAATGTTTCAGGTAACTTGTACTAAAATGAATTATTTTAATAATCCAAAACCAATATATGAGACTTTCGCTCTATTTTATGATTTAATCTTAATATTCGATATGTTGTATTAAATAATTTGTCTATTTGGATACATAAATCTGCATAATATTTTCGTAAAATAAACGAAGAGTATTTACGACAGAGCTAATAATCGCTCAATTCGCACATATGACACCAAGAAATCATTAAATTATATTACAGAAATAAATTAAATAGATTCCTTTATAATTCAGTCTTTTACTTTTCTATTTAAGTTCTAGTCC
Organism: Eucriotettix oculatus; assembly: GCA_034510155.1. Classification (NCBI taxonomy): domain Eukaryota; kingdom Metazoa; phylum Arthropoda; class Insecta; order Orthoptera; family Tetrigidae; genus Eucriotettix; species Eucriotettix oculatus. Next base: position 230,077,056 of record CM067376.1, on the reverse strand, counting down.
AATTTTTCTGAATGTGATTGTACCAGAAACTATTTCTGAATTAAGAGGAATTGTGGCAGCACGACCCTGGTAATATTTTCACGACTTAAAGTTATTTTAAGTTCACTGGCAATGTAACCAGACAAAGAAATATGGTTCCTATTTTCCACTTTTCTTCCAAAATGAATACGAAAATTATTTCTTGAAGAATTACAATTTTAGAACCCACGCCTTGTTTTTTGTATTCAGAAAACGGGTAAATATAATTTGCCAATTGAGTCGTGGAAGTATTGACGAAGCACGTTTTGTTTACTCCAATCAATGTCACAGGAAACGACGATACTGACTTTCACGCTTTGTAATATGAGTCCAGTTTTCGTTAGTTGACTGATTGGTTCGTTTGGGGTGATGTAGCAGCTGGCATACGCGATGTCGACGAATTATTCTCGGTTCTCCGTGCATACGATTGTGTTGATTCAGGTCAGATATTCCTGTTACCGTTACGGTATCTGTTGGCGTACTGATCGCCGTTAACTTACGTCAGTTGATTATTGACAACATAAACAGATTATGTTCTTATTCTGTATTAAAAATAAATATATTTAGATGGAGACTTTGTTATAAATGTGTCTTGAATCCATACCAATTTGTCCATATTATTTCCTTGAAGTTATTTTTTGCACCTTTTTAATAAGTTGTGATAATGGATCTTCAAAGTCAGATTTTATATTGCAACACAAATGATTTTTACAGGCGGCCCGGGATCGATTCCTGGCTAGGGCCTGGGTGTTTTTGTGTGTTTTCAAGTATTCTTACTGAGTTTACCGGACAGACAAAACGAAAATTAGATACCTAAAGAGCAAGTCGCTAATGACCTCGTTGATTGGTACGACTATAAACCGAATTAAAAAATGAACTGTATTAGAGATTACAGACTGGTGCAACAATGAAAAACAATCATTGATATGCTCTCCATTAATAATTCATTATATCATTATTATTTGGTAAAAATGATAACGCGTTTTTAGCCCAACAACGCTTCATACAAACGACAGAAGAAATGTAACTCCGACAGGCACCTGCGCATTCAGGCGGATTCTCAGAAGACTATAGCGCAAAAGAACCATCCCCACTTTAATTCGTATTTTAGGACGAATTAAATTCATAAAATTGAATGAGAATAGTCGGCGACAAAAGAGAAGATGCGGAAAACCCAGAGTTAGAAAGACGCCAGACTGTCGCGAAGATATGTGCCTGCTATCTAGGGATTGAAGATATTTTTCCACAAGAGTACAATGATCCATGAAAGTTTTCCAAGATTTACCCCTTCATCCGTATGTGCGGATCGCGCGTTCGATGTAAATTAATAAGGATTGGTAAAGATACGTCACATGGGGTAGCAGTTATCCACAGAGAAGGGGAAATGAGAGATTGGCTGGAAGGTGACAAGTAGGTGAGAAACAGTCAGCGTAGTTAATGAGGTTGGAATTAACTTGATGTCTGGTAAGAATAAAAGAAGGAGGTTGCTCAGAAGTTGGAAGGAAGAACACTTAAAGACAGGAGAAATGCAGTCAGTGTACGTTTGAAATTGGAGAGGAAGTATAAAAGGGAGGGAAGTACAAGTGTTGGGTGAAAGTTGCAAGGAAGACGTATTTGAAAAGAGAATAGATACGCTTTCAATAATTTGTCGAACGAAAATACAAATCTGCACAACAAAATTATGATATCCAACAAATGCAGCGATTTCCCAATTTCGTAATTAAAGGGGATCCCAAGGCATTGTTGTGGGCAGTTAATCCATATATAATATTTCATAAACTAAATAATAGTAAACTATACTGTAACGACCCCTTACTGTTGTATACACATTTTGTTTCTTGTAATCTTATTGTAATGTTAATCGCAGCCGCTACATATTTCTATTGTCATCTTACGGTACGTTACGTAAGATGATTGTTAGTTTTCTCGCAGGCGCTTCACCCCAGAGGAAATCCGGGGATCACCTGATTCTGTCGGGAATGCCTCGCACTCTCTGTTTTTTTTATCGAAGTTCTCACATGCCGAGACACCTTCACCTATTTTAGGAGGTATATGTTCTGGAGTCGAAGACCTTGGGCATATGGCAAGACTTGTCCGCTGATCCCATTGGATCAGTCGGCCAACTGCCTCCTGAAACTAATGGAGACATGGAGAAGGGAATGCTGCGACCCCACAGCAAACTCGTTTCCCGTCATTCGGAAGGGCGTGAGAATAGTACCCAATTCATGCAGGCTTTCTAGGGTTTTCTCTGCAGCTCTTTAGGTTAAACACCGGGTAGGATCCTTAAACCATAGCCCGGGAGCCCTAGTTAGCCCTTATCTACCTTTATCTACCTTTCGCATCCCCCCTCTTCAATTCCCTTCCTATGCTATTAAAGTGGAGTTGCCTGTTTCAGGATCAACCTCATGTAGCCTGTTAACACCCCCAAAAAAATATGATTGTTGGTGATGAGTTGCGTTATAAGTTAATTGTTCGCGAAAAACAATTCGAGTTAAAATAAATAAAAATGGTAGAACTTATTTCATTCATATTTGTTCCTTATCACAAAAATATTATTTTATGATAACTAAAAGATATTTATTCCATAAAATTAGTTTAAAAGTATATTAATTTTTTGTTTTTTATATCAAAGAATATTAATCGCAGGAGTTTTCGTTAATGATTTGATAAAAATTGAAGTACGGGTTGAGGATAGATAAGATCTTTCATTATTGGACACAGAAAGACCGTGGAAGGGAAACCTATTTGACTGCAGTGTAACACAAACGACCATATAATGTGAGTTAAAAGGACTATATCTCGTTGTTTCCAAAACGTTCAGGATTGAATATTAATTCTCACTTGAGTGTTTTTCTTTCCATGTATCCTGAACGATATTGGCGTCGCATCACTGCTGGCTCCTGATGACGACTGTTAACTTTCGTCGGAGACGGCTTGAACGGAGAAGAGGAGAGGGTTCTCGTTTCATGGTTCCTGAATTATCCAGCAGATTGGCCAGCGGACAACCATTGTAAGATAAAAAATCTTATCTCTCATTTGTGATCGTAGCGGCTGTTATTGGAACGAAATATTTATAAATGCAAACTTTCTGTTTGTCGACACATTAGTTTCGGCCAAAGACCTTATCCAAAGATTAAAGTATATAAGTGTTTCTCTTTTTTGTTACATTTGGGTAATTTCTTTTCTTTATATTCCTTCCCGTTCATTTTTTATTAGGGTATTTTATTTTTTATTTGTGTGAATTTAATTCTATTCAACGAAGTGGTTGCTTCCTACCGGTAACGTCAGTTATCATCAATATTAGAAATTGCCAGAGCAACTATATGTAAATTTTTGTTGTTGATTTTTTTTCATCACTTTGACTTTACCGTCAATCTACACGCGCGAACCGGCTAATTAGCTTGGACAATATCCCTATTTATTTCGCTACACCAAGAGAGGCTGGTAACGGAAAATAAGGATAGTCACATCCGCAGTTTCAGAGTTGGTGTAATATGCGAGTGTAAGATATAACATATAACATTCGATTTGGAGTTGTTTTTCTGCCCCGTCTTTTAGACGTCGAGACTAGTTCGTCGGAAACAGTGCGCAGCGTGCTTGACCTCTGGGGGTAGGAGCACTGTACCTGGATAGCTGTGACGTCACGAGTATTCGGTTGTCATGGCGCCCACGTTCGAATAAGAAATCAAACAACCCTTTCACGTTATCTAAATATCACTATAAATGCAGTATGTTTGTTTAAATTATTTGTCTCCTCTACGCTTACTATAATTTAAAACGGCATTATATTATCAATTATAACCTATATTAGAAGAATCAGAAGAATTTAATGTTTTCGTTACGTGAATGCTACTAATAAAGGAAATCTGAACGGCAAAGCATTTAGAAGCGAACATAAAGAGAGCTAAATTGTACATGATAAATTTCACTGACGAAGAAAATATTACATTTCCTCAATATTGTTATGCAATATAATATTCAACAACTTACAACAATTTTCTTTAACTTCGTAAGTCATAATTATAATATTCATGCAAAGTAATAAAAAAATTAATTTTCGTAAAATATAATATATTATATTCACTGATATTAGTCATATGAATTTTTAAACCCCTAATTGACAGAAGATAATGAAAAATCTATATTATTCTTTCACAAATATTTTGCCATCAGGAATAAAATAAAATAAGTGAAAAAATAAGAATTTAAAATATATTTATACGTAGTCTATGCAATACTTAAACAAATAACTGAAACGCATGAGTTCGCTTAGAAACATATGCAAATTCAGAATAATTTTGTATATATATAATCTGGTTGTCCGGCGTTGTCCGGAAATTCATTTACATTGGCCCGCTGCATTATTTAATTCAACAGTAACCTTTTTGTCCATCCCCACGGACTGTCCGCCTTAACTTGGCGGGGAGGTTTGCGTGCTCCAATGACCCGAAGATCTATGCTGGCGGGAGTTTAGACTCCTAGAAGGGATACTCAGACCTCGTCCTCCAGGTTGTAGGTTGGACATGGGTTTAACGACTCCATCTCGTAAAAAATGCTCTTGTTAGGAAACTTTCAATGACAGAACCAGGACGGAAAAAACGACGAAGACCCTGCATGAATATGGATTTGAGAATTGGAACTTGGAATGTTCTATCTTTGTATAGATGTGGAGCATTTCAGAACCTAATACAAGCCACAGAAAACTACAACATAGATGTATTGGCGATACAGGAAATAAGAAAGATAGGAAAGGACATTATGCAGAAGAAGAATGGCACTGTCTACTATAGCCGTGATGAAAGGAAACCTGTATTTGGCATTATTGTGAGAGGACCAACTCAAAAAAAGACACACGAATATGCATTGTAATAATAAAAGGGAAGTTCCAGAACTATAGCCTAATCTGTGTACATGTTCCAACGGAGAAAAAAAACGTGATGGAGAAAGAACAATTCTATGAAACATTAGAAAGGGCATATAAACAATGTCCATCATATGATATAAGTCATCTTAGGACACCTGAATGATAAAGTTGGAAGAGAGACATGGACAGAACAAACTGCAGACATACATGGATTACATGAGGAAAGTAATTACAATAGAACGCGGATTACTAATTTCGCAGCACATAAGCGAATGATAATTGGAGGAACAATGTTCCCACATAAGAATATCTATAAAGGAACATGGCATGCCCCGGATGGAAGAACAATCATATATTGATCAATGTAAGACATCGCTCAAATCTACTAGATGTCAGAAGCTGCAAAGGTACTAACGCTGACTCAGACCATTATTTAGTAATATCTAAAATGAGGTGTCGTTTAGCTGATAGATGTAAAAAGCCCAGTTTAAAAATGTTACCAAAATATCAGAGAGAGCTACTAAATAGACCAGAAATAATAGAGGAATATGTCAGCAAGCTGGTTAGCCGTGTGCAAGAAGTAGAAATACATAAAACAACATGAACAGAACTGGATAACCTTATAACCTCCACAGCGGAAGAAGTTATTGGTAGATAACGAATAAGGGAAAAAGATGGATGGTATAATGAAGAATACAAGGAAGTAACAAAGAGTAAAAATGAGGCTATCGTAAAAAGGTACAAAATCACTGCACAAAAGGAACTGTAGAAAAATATAAGGAAATGAGGATAATGGAGAAAATTATACATAGGGAGAAAAAAGAGAATTGTATAATGCACAAATTATGCATGGCCAGAAGAAGAGTAGGAAAATGTATCAAATAGTAAATGATATAATAAAAGAGTATAAACCATATACATATGCTAACAAGGACACAAATGGTACAATCCTGAGTGAAACGCCTGAGATAATGGAAAGATGGAAACGACACTTTCAGGAAATGCTTCAAGGGACCAGCTCAGTTAACAACAATGATGAACTACAGGACGAAGGGGATGGTAGAGGAGCAGGCAATGACAACGATATTATAGAAGAAATAAGAGATGAAAACATACCGCCGACAGAACATAAAAATACTAAGAGAGACAAAAATTTAAAAAATAACAGATCCCATGGAACAGACAACATGAAAACAGAACTGTTAAAAAATTCAACATAATACAATAAAATCGAGGATTCAAAGAATAGTAAACACAATTTGGATAGAGGTTCCAAAGAAACTGAAAAATCTAGTGAGGGTAACAATAAGGAAGGTCAAATGCCGAGTTAAAATACAAAATAACATTTCAGAGCAGTTTGAAACGTCTATAGGCTTACGACAGGGAGATACTTTGTTCTATTTACTTTTTAATATTATCCTAGAAAAGGCCGTGAGAGATTGAGGTGCAAGTGCAAGTACTAGTTTATGCCGATATCACTGAAAGACGCGGCAGAAGTATTCATGATGTGGCAAAAACAATGAGACTCACAGTGAACCCACAAAAGACCAAATACATGGAGTTAACTAAAATACCAACAAATACAAAAACTTTGAACATTAACGACCAATAATTTCAAAGAGTTAAGGTATCTGGGAACAACCTTAACAGAAAACAATAATATAACAGCTGAGATAAAAGAAAGAATTGTGATGGCAAATAAAATTAGTTACGGTTTGATTAAACAACTCAGATCTAGGTATCTGCAGCGACATACAAAATGCCTTGTGTATAAAACACTAATAAGACCAGTACGGGAGCAAGAGCTGACCCTTGACGAAACAAAATGAACTTTTGAAAGGAGAATTTTTGGGCCAGTATGTGAAAGTGGGCAATGGAGGATAAGATATAACTACGAGCTATACCAGCTGTTTGGAGAGCCTGAGATGGTGAACGTAATCAAACTTGGAAGACTAAGATGAGATCAGAACCCCTGTAAAACGCAGACGCTGCATGGTCCAGCAGGAACACGACGTAAACGACGGCCAAAAATGAGGTGGATTGAATCAGTGGAGCAACATCTGAAGAATTTAGGACTGACGGGATGGCGGAGAAAAAGATTTGATATAAATATAATATTTCAGCAAGAGCATAAATGGTATTTACAAATTATCAAAGAATAAGTTATTAAATGCAATAAATTTGCATGAGACTTTAACATCAGGGAACTGTGTGGGGTGAATTGAGAAGCAATTTAGATTCCTAATGGCAATAGGCTTGGCAAATGTGAACTCTTACTAATTCAATGCAACGATACCCGCGTAGTTTCTGCGTGTGCATCCCGGTCTGCGTCGATGATGATGGCTGCATCGGCTGATGACCTCTGTTCATCACCGTCCGGGCTGACTCTCGTGGACAAATCTGGCGGAGACTCCATTATCTCCTTCCGGGGACTAAAAGTTCAGTTTTAGGTTATCATTAGCCGGCCTCTCTCCTTCTCTCAGCGGCTAGCAATTTAACTTTTGCATCAGTTGCCTTCCGTCTCCCAATACCTTCGTCTGCCATCTCCTAACACCTTCTGCTCTTCTTCTCCAAAATCCCTTCCTACGAAATCTCGGTGGGAAGCTACATAATTCCATACCACCAATTAGCTGTTATCCTCAAATGACGTCTATTGCAGCTAATAGGAAAATTTCAACTGCTGGACCTGAATACTTCACGTGTTTTGCGTTTTCCGTCAAATTCCAAATTTTCTACATAACTTCCGTTTTCACGAAAAGCAGCCCCCTAATTATTCGCGGCGATTATCGTAGCACTAACTTACAGTTTCACTTCGCGTATTTAATACATTACATGCTATTCTAATGTTATGTTTTGATACTGTTGTGGTAAGTTTGATTTAGTTTCCATATAATTTTTTTAATTTTTGTCTTTACCTTTTTTTGGTTTAATTTGCTGTACATATTTCCTCTATTCAAAGAACACCTGGATAAGGCATAAAAATATTCTGAAAAGTTGTTCCAAATTAAATTTAAAGAATAAAGTCTGTAAAGGGTCATTAATTGTTTTATTTTAAAATATATATTTTAATATATACATTGTTATAGTTTTGATAATTTAAACTGGGAATAAGAACTGAGAACTGTGAAAAAGGATATCCACGGTTTTGTTTTTTTGTTGTTGTCATTCCTATAAATTAAGGTTTCTAAATTACGGATTATTCAGGACTGTGAGAAAATCAGTTAGAGAGGTGTACCACAATTTTTTTAGTATCTTTAATTATGGAAAAATAAATTGGTGAGGATTCAGAGAACAGTCGGGATGGAAATAAGATCAGGAGTAGAAATCTCCGAACATTTGAAGCAAACTGATGTGTACATTCACATTGTGTTAAAGATTTTATCTGTGAAGCAAATTGGGATATTCAAGTCTCGTTTATTAAATTAAAGAGCATTTGGTATTATTATCACGACTGGTGAAGCTGTGTTGGTAGCAGGAGTTGTTTCTGGATGCGTGGAAAGGCGCAGGCGGGGAAGCTGCATCGGCTCACTAGTGATAAGTCGACTCATGGTCACACGCAGCATTGTGCTTTGTGTAAATTCCCCTTTTCTGCATGCACAGTTTAGTGAACCTGAGTAAGAAACTGGATTGTTGTGAGTGATTGCAAAATCCCATGGCCTCTTTTATTAGGTAGCTGTGAAAACTGAAGTTAAATTGAGTGAGTACAAATTTTATGCACCATTTGGACTATTGGAGGTAACAAAGAAAAAAAGGTATTTTGAATAAGATAGATGTAAACTATGCGACATTCTTGTGCCATCAAATTTTTTAATTAATAATTTCGATAGTATTAAATCTTTAAGGGGTAATAAATATTTCGGTGTATGCGATTATGTAGTGTTTAAGATAATTCTGAAATTAAACATTAAGTAATTTATGATAATGTACAATTAAAAAGGTAAAAATAGAATTCTCTGTTAAAAAGTTAATTTGATTATATTCAGATTTCACACTTTTTATGAGACCCATAGACAACCTGAGAAACAAGTTTCAGTTTATTTGATGTATATAGATATTATATAAAATTAAAAATTAATTATTTTACATGAATTTTATGTTATTTCAATAAAACCAATCACGAATATAGATTTTTTGGAATTTCAAAATTTAAATATTGTTTATTATTGAGCATATTGTTTATTGCAATATATTATATTGTAAAATAGGATTTCTATAAATAATCATTTTACTTAATTTCATGTAATCATTACATTCAATTTCATTTGAAATGTTCAGTTAATTAAGTCGAATTTATATATCTCGAAAGTTTTACGTACCAATCTAACCCAGGTCAGATGCAATTTTGAAATATGGATAAGATATGAAAAATGAAATATAATATTAACCATGTGGGACATTTTTCTTAATAGAGTTCTGATTAAAATTGTTTCTTTTTGACAAAGAATATTATTAATATAAAATCCTCTCATTACGAAAGTTTAATAGTTGATAAGACTGAGGATTCAGTAAGCGTAGAGTAATAAAAAACTTCTATTCATCTGTCTATTGATTGGAAACGCATGCGTAATGAGAAATCATGAGTTATTGAAATTATGACGCTTAACAGTAATTCCATGATAATACGATTATTTGTCATATACATTAATAACTAGAACGTGCTACATGGAAAATCAATTCCCGTAAGGGAATAAAACTAACTCATGTCAGCAATTTCATTCTATGTTAAAACATCGCTTTCTAGTTAAAAGAAATTTGGAAAAATTTTCAGCTGTCAGAACAGTCGCTATCTGTCTCAATTCGCCTTAATGATTATGAAGTAACTTATGTGAAAGCACAAAAACATTTAACAGAATTTTCATGTATAAACCGATTTTAGTCTACATGTACATTCAACAAGCTCAAGTTTAAAGTTTGTCATGTTTAGAAGCTTCTATCGACTAGTTTCGACACAACTTAAAATTTATTGAATGAATTATTGCCCGGCTAGCTGTGTTGATGATGCGCTACGCCACCAGTAATCAGAAGTGATTACCTTTTAGCGTAATCATCAATCTTGACCACCGCTAGTGACAAACGAAACTAGCCAACGCTTGCACGGAGTCCGGCCACAATTAAGAAAATATGTAATTCTTGCAACAATTAAATACTGAAAGTGGCGGATGTTCGGAAAGCAACAATAGAGGAATCGATTTATTCAGTAGAAAGATATAGTGCTATTTAATTCATATATATTTCTTACATAGTATTAGTTACGAAAGTCATCAAGTAAAAATACAATTTCTCTTCACCTATAATCTTATAAATGAAAAATATTTATTTCCGTCAAAATTTTGAACACTGCGAACAATTTAAAGTGAAATATAACCTGTATAATTATAAAATATGTATTGATTTCAATTTTATTACATACAGAAAGTAATTAATTCAACACTAATCTCTAACATTAGAATATAGATTCCAAAGTTGAAATGGTATCTTTATATCGGGACAGATTTGTAAAGTGACTCAAAACTTAGGTTCTTCCAGCAATGATTTCTTTCAAAAGTCCATATCAAATTACTGTGCTATATAATACAATATTAATTAAAGTCTTTTTTATTTAGATTTGCATTAATTACAAGATCTTTAGCTATTTTTGAGGACTTATTTCCTTATTCTGCTTTTCTCTCTGTATGGGAACATATACACACATATTCGGTCCTTTGCCAGGAATCGAACACGGATCCTTTGTGGTGCGAGGAAGTGACGCTAACCATTAGACCACAGACGCGACCCAAAGATAATTTTTGATAGTAAACGTCCGTATACATGTTTATTACGCAATGTTCAATAACAATTATCTACACAAGGGTTTCCAAGTTTTTTCTTCAGTGGAACACATGGTAAAATCGGACATTTTAACGGAACACTTGCTCTTATTTTTTAGGATGGGTAATTCCTAGTCGTAAAAAGTAAAACAAAATCAATTTACTAATTATTTTTAATATAGACCTGTAATATAATATAAATAAATGAAGTACTTAGTGACTTTGATGATTTTGGGTCCTTGAATTGTATATCTGATTGGCATCGGGCACAATATTTGTAAATTCAATTCTAATAGCTTGTGTGGTGTCTAGCCTATTTCTGTACTTTGACTTCATTGCAGCATAATAATAAAGTCCAGCTTCGCATAAATATGTTGTGACAAACTCGCCCAGAAATCACATAAAGACTGATCGTCGTATTTTTCTTTCACTCATTAAATCAGTTATATTTTCATAGTCACTTTCACCCAAACCTACAGGTTTATCTGTCACAGAAAATGCATTCTGAACCCAGTAATCGTCCTAACTAGTTTTCTGAAAATATTGCCAACGAGTTGATTTCTAGTTATGTAGATGTTCTAATAACATTTTGGAAACTTCTTCATCTACTTTAAAATTTAATTCATTCAAACATTCCTGAATGGCAGGAAGCCTATTAAGATCGTTTGATTCAACTGATGAAATTTAACTTAATATTGTATTTTTTTATCAAAAGATGCAATTTAATATCTTGTATCAAAATTTATAATACTTTCTCCTTGTAACGATAATTTCAATGCACATTGTAAAACTATCTGCCACGTATGCGAGTTTAATCAACCATGAAGGATTTTGTAAAACTTCAACTAAATTTTTCCGAAATTATTTTGTGCCTTCAAGAAGACCAACAACGTAATTGGAAGTTCAAAAGTCATAATAGTGCTTTTCCTCTGGATAGCCATCTCACTTCAGTATGTAATAAAAGTGTTTAGTGTTCCGCTTCATCTTACTATTAATCTTATTAATTTCGTGATCATTCTTTCAAAATAATCGATCCGTATCTTAATTTTCCTCTACTCTCAATTTCCTGTCTTCTTCCTACATTACTTTCACTTTTCATGCGCTTCTCTTATCTGTTCTCTGTTCTCTGTCAATAGGTCAATAGGTCCAATGTCCAAAAAAAAAAGAAATGGGTGAAAGGCTACATGAATGTATCCAAGTGGTTTCATATAAACCTTCTAATATCATAGGAAGGGATTTGAAAGAGGTACAGCCAAGTGTTAACTGTGGTGTCCGGGTGATAGATTAAGGATTTTACCCGCCGCTGTCCTGAAAATGTTTGGAAAACCCCAGGAAACTTACAACAGTTTCGTCGAACTCTTGGCAATTGCCCCATATCTTACCAATAACGGGAGATTTGTTTGGAGCAACAGCGTTCCTTCGTCCATTCCGTCGACCAATTCAGAGGCAGCAAAGGTACACAACTCTTACCGTACGCACAAAGTCTGCATACACCTCACTAAACCAACGAACCGGTGACTGCGTAAGGCATCTCTTAAGTTATATTCACCGCCCATTTCTTTTACTGGGAGTGTCAGCCTATGTGAGGGTGATCCATTCAATGGAGACTCGTCTTTATTATTATAGAAAGGGAATTTGAAAGGGGGTGCGTGGAAGGGTGAGTAAGGCAGCCAAGTATAAGATGTGGTCCCTGGCTAAAGTTTACGAATTCTACCTTATGTTCACCTAAAAGAGATGTACAGAAAACTCTAAAAAACAGTTTTGAACAGTTCAAGTTATTGGGTAATTGTCTTACGCAGGAGAGGAGATGTGGTGTCACAGCATTCCCTTCTCCACTAGCTTAGGAGGCAGGTTTGACTGTTTAAATAGTACCAACCCACTGCAATTACTTTTTTTGGATAACAGGTTACATGAGGGTAATTCTAAACCGGGTAACTCCCCTTTAATAGCATAGGTAGGGAAGTAAATAGGCGATGTGGACGGGGGAAAGGTCAGTCAAGCGTTGACTAAAGCCACCGGACCGTAGCTGAAGGATTCTAACCGGTGAATCACCTAAACAAGATGCAGCTAAAACCTTAAAAAACCTGTCATGTAGGTTGAACTATTGAGTTCTTGTCTTGCGCCGTTCCAAATGACGGGAGAGGAGTTTGTTGTGCGGTTACAACTCTCAATACTCCGTGCCGACACCAGTTTTAGAATACAGATGGCAGGATCAGTAGTAAACTCTTACCATATATCCAAGGTCTGCGACCCCAGTACATACACCTCTCAAAAGCGACCAAGGTGCCTCGGTATGTTAAAACTTTAAAAAAAACAGTGAGAACGAGGCATCCCCAAATTAAGCCTCATTATCACTCTGTTGAACTTTTACTAAGAATAAACTTTAGTTTGTACAAGGGTTTCAACATGCTATAACGTATTGTGATACGCGCTAGGTATATCACATTTTATATAAATAATTTAGCAGCCTACGTTAGATCTGAACTCGATAGAAAAGGGTGGTTTTTTAATGGTCAGCATGGGTTTCGGGAAGGGTACTCGTGCGAAAGTCAAATGATAAATCTATTTCAGGAGTTAGCAGATGAAGTAGATAATGGGGGTAGAATAGGTGGGGTTATCATAGACTTCGCTAAGGCATTTGATGTAGTACCTCATGATAACCTATTGGATAAATTAAATAAAACAGGTATAGATAAAAGAGTGATACTATGGGTAGAAAAATTCTTAAGCGACAGATCGCAAAAAGTCAAAATCGGGGAACAATTTTCGGATTCAGGCGCTGTAACATCGGGAGTTCCCCAAGGCTCTGTAATCGGCCCCTTACTGTTTTTAATATTCATTAATGACTTACCGAATTACTTGAAGTCAGGGGTAAGGCTTTTCGCTGACGACTGTATCATATACAGAAAGGTAACAAACGAGGAAGACACTTTATTATTACAAGAAGATCTAGATAAAGTTAATAGCTGGGCTCTGGAAAATAAAATGAAAATTAATGGAAAGAAAAGCAGCTCAATCTCGTTTACTAAACGCACCTTGTTAAATGAGACAGAATATAGAATAGGTGGGGAACAAATTCCAAGGGTAACGAGCTGCAAATATCTGGGGATATTTTTCAACAATAGACTTGGGTGGGAGGAACAAGTGAATTTCACGGCCCGAAAAGCGTGGAATTCCTTACATTTCATTATGAGGAACTTAAAAAAGGGAAGTTCAAAAACAAAGGAGGTGGCATACTTATCTCTAGTTAGACCAATTTTGGAATATGGGGCGGCTTGTTGGGATCCTTATAGAATTAATCAAATAGAATCATTAGAGAAAGTTCAGAAAAGGGCTGCTAATTTTGTGCAAGTAGGGCCAGGTCATAGGAAGGAAAAAGTAAAACAGCTAGGTTGGGAGGTCTTGTCAGAAAGGAGGGAGAAAGCAAGACTGCATTTGCTATTCAAAGCTTATACGGGGCAAAAACCATGGATTGGAATTAGCTACAAAATGCAAAAGCCCAGTTATATAGGTAGATGGGATCACCAATTCAAAGTGAAATATAGAAAACAAAAAACAGATGTTGGCAAATTCTCATTCCTAAATAGGACTATCAACGACTGGAATAATTTACCTGTGGGGGTGTTTGGAGGAAATCCTCTTCAAGAAAATAAATTTAGGTCAAATCTGAAAAAACGTGTGAAGTGAAGTGGATATTTATTTAATATAAATGTGTTTCCGAATATAAAAAAGTGAAGTGAAGTGTTTCTCTTTTCTCTTTCAGGGCATCCACGGAACATGTTTATCTTTCTTTAGTTTATAATTATGTATATTTAATTATGTATCTGCCACCGGGCTTGCGCCCAATTGTAGATTATTAGCAAATACAATACAATAATAGCGAATTTAATATTTCGGGAAGCATTGTAATAAACTAAACGAACCGGGATCCAGATAAAGGATGGTTAAATGGGTAAAATACGGCAGGTATGCTCTAGACGGCAGAAACGAATGTCGGAAAGATATCCAATGGAGACCATGAATTTTTTATGACGCCACACAGAAATTTCGCGGAATACGCTAAAGCAACTTATCCTCATGATATGAGTTGGTTTCCACCATGCATTTTCTTCGAGCCCGTCTAACTTACATTCAGACCCCAAATATCACAGTATTGAACTTGGGCGGTTTTTAATTTGAGCCATGACTACTTGAGGGTGAGGGAAAACTCCGGTGGGCAAGGACCAGGGGAAAGGTGACAGCCACGAAATAGTCAAGTGTAATACGATAACAATAAATAACATATACATATAATGATATAATAAAATAAAAATACGAAAAGTAATCATTAGTAAGCCATTCCACTGGCAAGCCTAAACATCAAAGCACGAAGCACTGTATATAAATATTGTGACGGACCAGTGATCGAAAGCACGTCACATATTGTTTTGCAATTTTTCCTAACCTTTCTCTTGACTCAAGAATAGAAATTTCTTCTCTAATAATTAAATTTGTATCTCTAATTTTCAGTATTGACCCTCTATTTTCAATATTTCTTTTCCAAATTCCTTTCATTTTTCCACGTTTATCGCACTTTTTATCTGGAATATAACTCCTACTTCCCATTGTAATTATCCTTTTCAGTACTTGGTATCGTCGCGATAAACAGGAGGTCAGTTATAAATAATTTGATCAACAGCATCTTTATCTTTTTCACATTTTCGATTTTTCTATCTCAATAATGAATTCTACGCAGTTGATCTTTAATTATTAAAATCTCCGCAGAGACTTCTAACATACGCTAACATTTCGACTACAGCGCTCTTAGATTACATTTTTCCAATTTTTTTTATTATCTTACTACGTTTTTTCTACCAATCAATGTGGAAAACTATTCTTTACTTTGCTGTTTAATTCACTTTCAACCAATTCTTTTTATCTTCTCGTAATTAGCGTTTTTATACGTTTTTAATCGATCTTTATCGATTATCAGTCCCCTCTTCTTTTTATCCCCCGCCCCTTTTCATCCGAGGAGCTCATTCCTCCGATAGAAATTTTGTGAAAAATCCTGAGACGTCCGAATGGACGCTTAGCATTCTCCGTCATTCCACGCGTATTCCACGAGCCAACTACCGCGCGCCACATGGAATGAGAACTTCAAGTTATTACCTACCTTTCATCTGTTTCTCAATAAGACCAAAAGCTAGATTCATTAGAAATTTTCTCCTCTTTGGAAAACCTTCTGAATTGTTGGAAAATCATTGCGTTGAATAAAACATTTCAAGGCGTGCGGGGCACTGAATACCGGAAAGTTGCACTGTCCACTTTGCAATTGTACTGTATTAGAAACTGACTCAAGGAAAGCCCCACTCACAACACTAATGTCCGTTTGTAGCCTTCGAGGAAGATTACGTCTGACACCTACCAGGAAAAGCTTTGCACATTCCCGAAAAAACAGAGTCAATGAGTGTCGTGAAGCGCCTCCTTAGTGACTACACAACACCTTTTTGAATAAATATATATCATCCCAGAAGAGGGAATATCTTGACGTTACTAAAAATAGTTATTATTTTGAGCAAAATAGAATAGTTGAGGATGATGGATAATTTCATCCTGATAACGTAATATTCTGGCATATTAAATTATTATATTGTGGAGCTAATTGTAAAACTAAATTTAAATCCAGCATCCGCATTCTAAAGGTCTCTCTATCGAAATAAAAACAATTGATATCCATGAGCCACATTCACTTCCGAAATTAAAATCCACGATAATGGGTTTTGCGGATGGATTTAATCAATGGGCAAATGGGCTCGCAGAAGATAAACCATCATCTCTTTGTCATTTCAAATGTCATTCAATTCATTCCGATTCATACGCACTAATATGATTTTCCTTTAACACAAACGGTTCGCCGAACAATTGAATCATAAAGTCACCTTTACTTACTGTGTTTATCTGTTGGCTCCAGTAACAGATTGAAATCCAATTTTCTTTCTAAAAATTTGGTCGACTTCGCTATGCAACACCTTTCCCTTAGGGTCAGTGCAAGCCAACTGGTCCAGGAAAAAGGAAATTGGTTCCGCACCATCTTAGAAAAAATTAATATTTTGTTTGTGCATTGCCTCATGTTTTTGGCAGTTCAGAACTCATTTTGTTTAATTTAAATTGTGTCCGGTTCAGAAATGGCCGCCGCTTTTTTTGTAGCGCGCACGCCGTTTTTCGCGTTTGCAGGCATCTACGAATTTCTAAAATATCCACGGCGGTGTTGACGTATCCTTTTCAAATAAACTGCATCGTGTACAGTACATTCAGGCTTACAAGTTAAACCCATAGTTACTAATCTAACTTTATTTTTTCATGTACTCTGTGTACCACGAATTTGTCGACTCCAGATGAAGAAAATTCCATTTTCGAAGGTTTATTTCCCCAAGAAGAAACAATTTTAGAACCTCAATATGCTTTTGCATATAATAATTCTTAAGGAGCGTTAAAGATGGGACAGTCTTGTCTTGTCCAGCTTTCCGGATTGAATAGACATCCATTCTTTTTCGATAAACCAGGTTGACGTCCGAACCTGGCAGAGAAACTTGGATATAAATGTGGTGTCACCTGTTTAGAAGCGAGTATACTAGAACAACCTCAAAACACTTTCGTTTAATTATCACCTTATTACCGATGAACTTTTTGGGCCTACGAACATTTCCCCGCAAGATTCACAGGCTTCTTTAACTCCAGGTTAGCGGCTGCTGTGGCTTGCGTTTCCTCCGTACTGTTGTAAATAGCACATACTACTTCCCGAAGACACGACATACTGGAGTAAGGTCTTCCATTTATATTAATGCGTATATATAATTCACAGTTTAATCTCAAAGAAATATACGCGCGTTACACACTTATAGACAGCTAAGACCCATCAGCATCCCCGTCCCATTCTCATTCATTCCTATGATGAAAGGAACTCAAATTCCATTTTAAATATTTAATTTTTCTCTATAGTTTAGTCTAAAATTATCGAAAGTATCCATTGTTTTCTATAATATTCGAATGATATCGACGCCAATATTTCGTAATCAGTAGAACATATCAATGTCAATAGAAGTTGCTCAAACAATTACTTTACTACATAATGATTTATAAATTAAAAGTTGTTACTAATAATTTAAAGGAAACTGAAATCATCAGCTATAATTTTTATTGGTGAGGCATTAATTTATGATTAACAGAATTCTTTGCTTATAGTAAACAATGGAGGCCGAATATGTGAGAAAAGCCGTAATACAAAACTGAAAAATTTCAGATGCTTACTAAGGGGCATATGTAATGACGCTTAAAATTATAAATATATGGCCAATAGATAATTACTGTTATAGAAACAAGCAATAGTTCTAATATGAACCGTAATCAAACATATCGGAAAATTGAATCGTTTTAAATTTCATTCTACATATACGATACATCGAAAACTTTACTTCCTGCGTATAATGAGGCCATTAACCCAAGGTTACGAGGGTCTTGTAAAATTAGCATTAGAGGTAAGTGTGTGGGATAAGAGGAGAAGAGGGAGGTCAAGGATAGAATACGCTAAGCAGATTAGGGAGGATATGGGTTGTGTTAGTTATAAGGAAATGAAAATCTTGCGTAAGATAGGTTAGCATGAAGGGTTGCATCAGGCCAGTCTTAGGACAACAACAACCCAAGATACGGTCATTTAACATTAATAAAGAATTTTGTGGCAATCCACAAGCCGTTTGAACAACATACCGTTAGGATAATCCAAGTTAGCTTAAATTTTAGTTTATACTACCTGAGTGCCTGGCGGAGAGCCGTTATTTATCTATAGTAGCCCCTAAAACGAAATAAATTCAATTACCAATCTCTTGGGAAACAGGGCATCGGTGATTCACATAACACTTAATTTAACACAAATCTCGTTCTTTTTTACATTTTTGCCACCGCCTCTCACAGTGACGTCCTAAGCGCTTGAAATCATACACTAATTGCATCGCGAGTAACACTATTAGTCTCTGCCTAGCTTTAGTCATCTCTGATGTGATTAGCGCGTCGAAACAAATACGGAGAGTTTTCAAAAACGGTAGATAATTTTTCTTTTTTAAAAAAGAATAAAGCCTTAAATATAATTTTTCCCTTTATACAGAGTACTTTCAACTTTTTGTAAATCCACCGGAACCTTTGATCAAAAGAATTCATTGTTTTATTTTTAAACCAATGACGGATTTATTATGTACATATATACGATAGCCAAGGGATGTTGTTGCTCGGCTGGGATGAAAAACGCAGTAAAAGACGGCGAGAATACTTGTGGTAGTCAAATATTACTGGAACGATAACTAACCGACCTTCCATAAATATCCGTCTAAGTTAGTATCGATTAGTTCATTTACCTCAGATACTGCAATATGGCTAGTTCGTAGCCAACAGACAACATTCCTCTAATTGTTTGTGACAGAAAAATATGATATTATTGTAGAAGTATTTGTATTATTGATGATTATTCAATATTATGTAACAAATTTTTAAAATATTAAGTCGTACTAGACTAGCTTTTAGAGAAAAGGCAGGTAATAATTTCAAATAAATTATTATAAGGTTATAAGAAGGTTAAATATAGTTCTTGGAAACTTTTCTTCATAGGTAGCGATGATTATTGTTGATACATTGATTGTAGGGTCCCGTATTCACATCCCTCATGCGATTTGAGAAGAGAAACAGGTTTGCGGAGTAATTTGATGGGAAGGGTAAGTTATTTGTGGATGTATAGTTTAAAAAATTCCAACTATTACGAAGAAATTCACGATCGCTGACGACACATACCGGTTTTGTACCCCACTGGAAGTCTTTTTTATCGTTCTTTCCAGCACTAATTTATAATTTTTGTTTGCAGGCATCCCATATATTGCTGTACCGAAAGTGAAAGTCTGATGAACTGCGACGCATTTGCGTATGTGTGTGTGTGTGTGGGCAGCATTTACATCCTTCCTTTCGCACAATATCTTAAAGAGCCTTTCACAAACAATAAGTCATACGTCCCTAATTTGGGAAATATTTGCTCTTGTCAATCCGGAAGCAACACTTGGCTTCTGGGTATGAAACTAAAACAAAACATATGTGACGGCATCCTTCCACAACTGCGGCTGAAATTTTTTTTATTGGCTACAATTGTTCAAATATCAGCAAATGGTTGCTATTTGAAATTGAACCCGATTGGCTACTGGAAATGAGTAGGAGAATTCTGGAAACCTGCCGAGGTTACGTGGAGAGATAATTTGAGGCAAAGTATCAAAAAACTGGCAAGATATTTTTAAAATTGAGAGCCACTGTTGAGAGCTGGGTGGAGCTCTTTAGACATCAAGATAGCAAAAAGATATCGCGATGCAGTCAACGAGGATCGACTTCAGGCACCTCCTAATCAACAGACCGAAGCAAAACGCCGCCAGAGAATGCAGCTGCAGTATTCAACTGTATCGTTGACTTTGATTCTAAAGAGTTCACATCGCCAGGCCTATTTGCTATAGAAAACGTTGCTTCTTTTGGTTCGCCCCACACGTATCCTGATTTTAATGAGTTTCATGTAAATAATATTTTTTTATTGATCTAGCGTTTCATCAGTATATAAATTTATCATTGCTCTACCGTTTTACATAAATTCATTTTGCTTTCTTTTGGTTTTTACGAATTTTATTTATTAAATTTTGTCCTTATAAAATAATGTCTACTTGATTTTAAATTCATTTGCTGTTATTATTATATTTTCCTTCAAATTATATTTTCTCAATATTAAATAATATCTTAATATATTAATCATAAGAATAAATTACCCCCTTTCCACTATATATATTACTATATTATATGGAAAATGATGACGAAGTTACAATGTTATCAATTTATTTAAGTTGGTCAGTGGTAGAAATTTCTGTATTTCATAAATATATATCTGAATAAATCCTCTACGAAAAAGAATTCCATTACTTATTATGCCTTTGTACGGCCGATTCTGTAAAACCGGGCCGTTTGTTAGGATCCCAACAAAGTGTTAAACACACGGGGCTTTGATAAGATTGAAAAGTGCAAAATTTCTGCGAGACTCTGACAGAAGGGAAAAACCTTAGCGTCCTCTGAAAATTCAACCAGGAACGAAAAGAAAGGTAATTGGAACTCCAACGAGATTTTCCGAAACTAAGACTAAAATAGAATCCAATCGAGCAGATGCAGAGAAATATTAGTTTCTTGGTGGAGCAGTAAGGGATTTGAGTGGTTCCAGATATATTAACAATTTAATGATTATTTATTCAGGTTGGGAAAGCTATATAAAATATGAGGTTATAGTTATTGATTCGGACACGTGCTACGCAGTTTCAAGCTGTTTTTAGGAAGCTCTGTTAAGTCCTTACGGAAACGTAGAAAGTTTCCCGGTGCGGTTCGTAATGAAGTACATAAATTCTGATGAATTATATTGTTTAATATATTCTTACTTATGTCATTTATTAGAGATTGCCTAAAAACCACAGATTATATAGTTTATATGCATTTATACAAGTTACTTTTGAACAAATTCTAATGAAACCTTTTATATTTATAGTTTAATTTTAGAAACTTTTATCCTAAAGTTCACCTAAGAAACTAGATGATAATTTTTTATTATGAAGTAAGGTGGAAATATTCGACGCTGCAAAAAAATTGGCTCTAACAGAAAATGGGTGGTATTGAAGTAAGGTATAAAAAGAGAAAAGAAAACATTCGCACTTACTCCTAAATCTAATCAACGGAGTAACCCGCGAGTATAATGCGGTGAACCGGCTTCGATTCCCGATGAATTACTTCCAAATTAAAAGGTTATTTATTTTGCAAATAAATAATGTTATATAACCCCAGCCCTTTATTATTGCAAACTTTGTGGAATGAAATTCCAAAAATAATAATAAATAATAGACTAACGACGAATAACTGGTCGAGGTATAGAATAAAACTCCTCCGAGTAATAAAGTAAAAGTAGATGTAGAAAATAATTGGGATGACTTTCACGTTTCAAATTTCACTGCTAAATAAATTTAGTGAAAATTATTCACCCAATGACCGTGATCGTACCTCTCAACTTTCTTGTTGACTTGTTTATTGTTTTCAAGATTAAGATTGGTATCAAAAATCCACTTTCTCAGGAAGAATTTTTAATTCAAGTCAAATCACTCTTAATCCCATATACAGCTATGGTATATAATCTAGTACGTAAGGCAGTCATATTTTCATATCAGGGCTCCCATAAGTTAAATCCTGACGAAGTTATTAGGATGAATAAGATTAAAAATAAAATTAATAATTCGCCTCTTCAATTACAAAGTACTACATTTATATCTAGTTATCCTCTTTAAAAAACAGTAAAACTTATTGACTTGTTGAAAACTTATGGCATTCGAGCTATCATCAAATCTTGCAATAATTGTTGAAAATATTTAAGATAATAATAATTCCAATAAACATAATGTTCCATACCAAACTGTATCCACTGCAAAGCTTGTTATATTGGTCATTAGGAACGTGCATTATTGAGCATAAAATAATCTAAATATAATGTAAAAAAACTAATCAGTCTTGTCGAAGGATATATATTTAAATAATCATAAGACTAAGTAGTAAAATGTAAATAAAATTAGATGTTGAATGTAAACCTTTATCTTGGCTGGTGAGTGAGATACTTCACATCAGACATAACAATTCGGCTATTAATGTTAATAAGGACACAATTAATATAGCCTTAATTTACGATTTTGTTTCAATAAATCAAAAATCCAACAATAAGTATAAAAAATAAAACGCAGCCAATTTGTCAGAAAACAATTTTATATTTATTTAATATATTTTATACGTTTCGTGCATATTTGAGGACTTCATCAGGTAAATTTTAAATGGGTAACATGAATGTAAGAGCAAAAAGCATTATAATATAGACAAAGTGGTAATGTCAGGGCTTCAGCTCGTTCCGCGCTACATAAGCGGCAATGTAAAATCTGCCCTATATCAATTCCTATAAATCTATGTTAAAGCAACGAAAGAGAATTTAAAATGATTTTTAAAATAAATACGCGTTTTAAAATATTTAATGTACAAATATAAATTTCTAAATTATTATTATTATTTTGTAAATGAAATCGGCTTGCTCTTAGCTGATTTTATTTTCATTTTATTATACAGCGACCGTCAATAGATTATGTTTACAGGAACTACATCTTCACCATGAGTTATCTCATAAATTATACAGCCATCAGCAATGCCTATTGTCACGTCATTTATGTATGTTAAGAATAACAATGGCCCAATGGCACTTCCTTGTGTCAACCCCTGAAGGTACTTATACTGATTCTGATAGTTCATTATTTACCTTCACTTTAAGCTGGCGTTTGCTCAAATCTCATGTGAAAACAATACATACGAGAACTGCAGAATGTCTTACAAAATTTAAACTTATTTCTACATCGCAGCATGGTTTCATTGGTGGAAAATCTATCAACGCGGCTTCATTCGACTTCGTTCAAAGTATTCATGATGCACTCGATGAAATACTTAAAGTTACTGGCATTTTTGCTGACCTTTCGAAAGCGTTTGATTCCGTAGATCAATATATACTACACAGAAAATTATATTTCTATGGAATCAGAGGAGTTCCCCTTGCTTTACTGACATCGTACTTGCAAAATAGGTCCCAAAAATTGCGATTGAAAACTCTGATGGAAATGAGTATCTGTCAGAATGGAAAACAATTACGTGCGGTGTCCCTCATGGCTCAATTTTGGGGCCTTTACTTTTCATCACATACATCAACGATTTACCTAATTATTTAGAACCCTTTAGATCAGTCCTCTACGCTGACAACAAAAATTTGGTAATCAAGGACTCGGAAACTTTGTGCGAGAAAGTTGATACTCTGATGTACAGTCTAAATCTTTAGTTCACTGCAAACAAATATTCTATTAAACTACACAAAACCAAACTTTTTAACTTCACAGCAAACACAAATTGTTTATCCCCTAATTTGGAAATCATTTCAGAGCAAGCGCCTTTCTTCGTCTGCGGATTATCAATATTTTGAAATGGAATCACCACATAATAAACTCGGGAAAACTGATCCAAATTGCTTCATATTAAGTGTATTAGCTCGGAAAACCGACATAGCTGCAACAAAAATGATGTACCATGCATATTTTCATTCCGCCATTTGTTACGGCAAGAAAACTGGGGTCCTTCCTATAACGCGCTTCAAATCTTTAAACTACAAAAGTGGGCCCTACGAATAGTATCTGGTGCGGAGTTGAATACCAATTGCAAGGCTTAGTTTCGTAAACTTGGAATTCTAGCCTTGCCTTGTGCATGTATTCTAGAAATTTTAAATTTGGTATGGAGCAACATCAATCTATATGCACTAAACAGCTCAACTCATTTATACATAATTAGAAATCGCTCTGAACTCCGTGTTGAAAAACATCGTCTAAGCCTTTTTGAAAGAAGCATTCACTATCCAATATAAATATATACAATACTCTTCCGGGGGAAAAAAACTTCAAAGGTTTAAAACTTATTTATAAAGAGTTGTAAATCTCCCTTAATGAATGGAGCGTATTATTCACTGAAATAGTTCGTAAATAGGAAGGACTAAAACAGTTTTCTGCCGTCCTATCAAATTCTCCTATTATTTTAGAACTATACTGTACTAGAATTTAACTGCCGACTTATTTTTCTTTCATGTTCAACGGGAACTTACACAAGATTTGCTGCTGCCTCTTCCGTCGGCTGAAAATTGAATGTTAATATCGTTTCTCTTTTGTCCTTACATTTTTATTGTAATTTTTTTATATTTCTTGTAATATTATATTTGACGTAACCTATTTCCTCGACCGAGGACTAATGGAATAAATAATAAATCTAAATCCAGTCTTCCGAGACGCCAGAATTATTCATTATGACTTTGAACAGGTGTGTTACGTAATAATAATGATGGCTTCTCCATCCAGTTAGAAAATCTCTCCTGAAGAATAAAAACAAGTGGCTATATTTTAAAATAAATATTGCCAGTTGGATACGAAGTTTATATTAACAAATTTTTGAAGGAGACGTTAAAATAAAAATATTGTTAACCGCAAATGTTAGAGGAGAATATATAGTTTTTTGTGGGTCTAAAATCTAAAAGTGATGATACTTATATTATTGTATTATTAGATTGAATGCAATCTAAAAACGAAACACAACTCATTAGATTCTTTTTCATCATTTTCAATTAGTGATAAGACATTTTAATACGATAGCTGAATATCTTAATAACACAGAAACACAGTAACACAGAAATTACTAAATTATATTTTTTTAAGTTTTCGGCAAGAACTTTCTCATGGTAAAATAACTATTCAATATCTTATAAATTATTGTTTTAATAATGCTGAAGTTTTATTTACTTTTAAAGAACATCCTGACTTATTTATTTAAACATTTTTTGAGAATGGCAGAAATTACGTACCGAAATCTTAAAAAAATATATTTTGGTAGTTTGAGTGTTTATCAACCGTTTTATTTCAAAATGTTGAAATAACTGACTAAAATGTTTTCTATGAATTGAAATTGATGACATCAAAAATTTAAATGAGATAATGTTTCAAGAAGAAGACAAGGATGCTGTTTAACTGATTTTGGGGTGGGGTGGAGGGGGGTTAATAGGCTGCATGAGAGTGATCCTGAAACAGGCGATCATACTGCAAGAAGAAAATATAAAAACCCTTAGATTTTCTGAAGATCTTATGGTATCATAAGATCATATCATATCAGAAGAAGATTTGGAGAAAGAGTGCAACACGAGGATTAAAAGAGGGAAAACAATGGAAACATTGGGATGGTATATTTTGAAGGAAGTTAAGGAATTCTGCTACTTGGGAAGCATAATAA
Organism: Eucriotettix oculatus; assembly: GCA_034510155.1. NCBI lineage: Eukaryota > Metazoa > Arthropoda > Insecta > Orthoptera > Tetrigidae > Eucriotettix > Eucriotettix oculatus. The sequence goes on along the minus strand of CM067376.1, from coordinate 230,051,445 downwards.
CTAGGCTTGGTAAAATAGTAGAGGCAAGAAAGGCTTTCGCCAAAAAGAGGAATTTACTTGCGGCTAAAAGTGTTGGTGTGGAGAATGGTGTTATGTGGTTGCGAAACGTGGACAGTAGGAGTTACAGAAAGGAAAGGTCGTACATTGTTGGATAAAGAAATGTGGTGCTATAGAAAAATTCTGAAAATCAGATAGATGAATCAAGTTACTAACTGGGACGTTCTAAGCAGAATAAGAGAAGAGAGAGCAATACGGAGGACTTTGAGTGAGAGAAGAGATAGATTAATAGGCCACGTTTTGAGACATTAGGATCTTGTACAATTAGCATTAGAAGGAAGTGTGTGTGTGGTAAGAACAGAAGATGTTGAAATGAATAGGTTAGCAAGGAGAGTTCCATCAGACCAGAATACTACAATGTGTTTCATTTTGATATTTCATTCTGTCCGAAGGATATATCTTAATTTAGAATTTAATTCCAAGAAAAAACAGTGTACATTCTCCTCACAGACGGGTTCAGAGCCCTGCTATTTCCACTGTATCTATATCATGATGCTGTTTGTGTATATGCGGATAATTTTGCATGGTGGACTGCGTCTTGCGTTGGTTAAGGTCGAACTTTTGTTTCACTCGTTGTCAAACTTTACAGTGTTATTCTGAACTCTAACAATAAGTTTATGAGATATTGGTTTTAAGTGTCCTTCAGGCCTTTACGCTTGTGAGACTCGACGGGCCGTATTAATATGCAACAGAGACATTTAATGACGGGTTGGACAAATCTTGGACGAAGGCCGGATGTAACCCGCGGATTGGGTGTTGTCCACCGTAGGTTTAAGGAGACAATAAATATTCCCATAAAAAATTTCAGATAAAATGGCTCGGTATCATCCAATTTTTCATTGGATGGAATATTCTGGAAGCCAAATGAGTAATAATCTATAATGTGGATATTACATTAAATTGAGATAAATACACCAATTTTTATGCACTGATTTCATTGTGCCACTCAAGACAATCAATTAAACCCCTCAAAAAAAGTTAAAGCTAAAAATAATCTTGAAAACAGTTAAAATGTATGAGAAACTATAGAATATGAAGTTCAGATATATATATCAGTATATTATTTGATAAAACATTACCTTTGTTACAAGAGGTTAACAGAAAATTGACGTTATTTTTTGAAAGATTCAATCCGAATAATAACTATTCAACTAAAGTTTTCTCTCAGTTTTGAAATTCGAACCAATCCATAACTACAGGTTGAGGAAAAAGAAACAATGGCATTAAACCAGCTGTGGTATGAGAGCCGTATTCATTTTCAAAAGTCTGAAATTAAAGACGGCACAACGTGTGGTAGGAAACACTGAATTTTCCGGGAATGTTACGTTCATATTGTCTTTCATAAACCTACATAAGCCCCACCTGCTGTCCGCTACAACCAGACAGCTCATAAGCCCTGCTGTGCATTGCTTGATAAGCTTCCTGGAAACATCTTGCGGAATGACATTGCTCTTCCCAACACTGCATCATCCGCAAATGAGAAAATTAAAAACTCTTTGGAATGTTTTCTCATACCTCGTTTATTTTCCAGCTTTTATCATAATAATTATTAAATCAATTAACGTCTGATATTGTTGTTGTGGTATTCAATCCTAAGACTGGTTTGATGTAACCCTCCATGCTAACCTATCTTGTGCAAGCCTTTTGATTTCAATATAAATAGCGCACCCAACATCCTCCCTAATATGCTTAGTGTATTCCATCCTTGACCTCCCTCTTCTGTTCTTACCCCACACACACTTCCCTCTAATGCTAATTTTACAAGACCCTCGTGTCTTTAAACGTGGCCTATTAATGTCCCTTCTTTAGTCAACATCCTCCATATTGTTCGCTTTCCCCCTCCCCCCATTCTGTTTAGAACTTCCTCGTTTGTGATTCTATCCACCCATCTGATTTTCAGCATTCGCCTATAGCAACACATTTCAAAAGCTTCTATTCTTTTCCTTCCTCAACACCTATCTTTCACGCTCCATACAAACATTTTTAGCTACGATTTCTTAATATTCACACTTATATTACCCGTAAGTAAATTCATCTTTTTCATGAAAGCTTTTCCCATACTACACTCCATTACCTTGGTTTTCCCTAATTAATCCATATATTGAACTCATTCTCCAGGACTACGTTCATGCCATTTATTATAGTTTCCAAGTATTCTTCTTAATCTCCTAATACTACAATATCGTCGGCAAAGCGTAAGGTTTTTATTTATTCTCCTTGCAGAATGATTCATTTTCCATATTCCGTTTTCACTTTCTTCATCGCCTGTTCTATTTATAAGTTAAACAGCATGGGCGACAGACTGCATCCTTGTCTTACTCCTTTCTTGATTTCTGCTTTCTTTTCTTGGTCTTCTATTCTAATTACTGCTGCCTGTCTTCTGTAGAGGTTATGAACTAGACTCGTTTCTCGGTATTTTATTCTAGTTGTCTTGAAAATCCTTAATAGCGTGTTCCACTTCACATTATCAAACGCTTTTTCCTAAACCTACAAATGCCACGAACTTAGGCCGATTTTTTCGTATCCTGTCTTCTAAAATTAATCGCAAAATCACTATAGCTTCTCTTGTCCGTATATTTTTCCTAAAACCAAACTGATCCTCTCCTAACTCGCATTCTATTTGACGTTCAATTCTCGTATATACTATTTTCGTTAATATTTTGCATGCATGGGATAATAAACTGATATTTAAATACTTAAATGAAATAATTTTACGACCATTTTTTTTCAGATTGTTTTTACTTTTAATTAAAGGACCTGTCTTTTGTGAATTTGCAGGTCAAGCCCCTAAAAACGAGACCGTCCATAATTCAGTCTCGTGTAAACAGTGTTAAATTTTAACAATATTCTTATCGTTAAAGAAATTGAAGAAGGAGCGAATATGCACCGAAACGTGGTTTAATTAAAAATAAAAACTGTCTGAAAAAAACTGGACGTAAAATTGTTTCGTTTAAATATTATCATTTTTATTGGTAATGACAAATGCAGAGTCAAGAAATCAGTCTAAGCTGTCAGTCATGTAGCCTTAAAGTTTTACAATCATGAAAGAAAATTCAAGACGCAGAGAAACAAAATGAATTATAGAATGTAAGACAATCCGTAATACGTAACTAATAACCGTCGCATACGTATTACTATGGTCAGTTCCTATCAACTGAATTCAGTGCCATTATCTTGCAAATTTCAAAAGGCCACCTATTAATCAATTATTCAATTTAATATTTTTGTTAAAATGGCCATTTGTTGTCAGCCCTTGAGCTATTGTTCTAAGCATCGACCTGCTCCAAGCAGGCCACTATGGCCTCGTCTCACTTAGTAATTAGGCCGAGAAGTAGGCTATTCGCTCATACACTAACAAGGCCTCCCAGCAATTGTTCCTGCGAAACCTCACAATTGTATACGACATTTTATATTGTTCTTATTTATGAGCCAAGTAAACATTATGAGGAATATATCCACCAGTTGCAGAAGTCAGACATTTCTTATTTGATTTATTAACTGTTCGTAACGTTCGCAGCTGACGTAGGAACAATGGAACATAATATTTAAAAACATCTTTTAAAACGCCTTCCTTAGATTTTTGTACTAAGTATCTTTCCTTACATAATTATACTAAGGATCCATATCGCATTCCTTTATAATTAAATTTTACAAAGTAAGGGGAAATAACTTATAAACGATGTAATCTTGAGTTCAAGGAACTTCATTTGTTCTTCTTTGGCCATAGCACGGAACTGGTTTGTTTACATACACAACGGCGTCGAGCAGTTTATTTATTTTTATTCATATAAAAAACTTTTATCGTACAGATTATTAGTTTGGACAAAAATGATTCACTATATACATTACTAAAAGAATATAAAAATAAAATACAGTATATAATTTACATGCTAACGTGTATGTAGGTTAATTCATTTAATTAACCTACTTTAGCAGAATGGGTTTGGTTTATTTATTTATTTTTGGGGAAAACCTGAGAGGCATAAGACGTGGGTGGGTGAGAGTTGACAGGCAGTGAAATGATTATTGGAGGATATATGAGGATGTGGTCTGCGGTCTTCATGGTAAGGTGGATTTGCTGCCTGAATGTTCAGGGGGAAGTATGAGGTTAATTGGGAGTTTTCTGTTTAGCCGACGGAAGTTATTTTGTTTATTTTTACATAAAAACTTGCGTCGTGCAGTGAAAGAGCTATATTCTTACCACCAAACTCTCCTTCCTTATATCGTCCCATAAGCCTAATACCAGAGTTATCGAAGATATTTGAAAGATTGCTGCTTAAAAGACTAGAGACTGATATCAACCTGGCTGAGATACAACCGACACATTAATTTGGATTCCACTCACTCCACCCTACAATACAGCAGTCCCACAGAATTGTGAATGAAATAATAACATTGTTTTGGAGCTTTCTTAGATGTTGCTCAAGCATTTGACCGTGTTTGGCACGTCGGTTTACTATACAAACTTAAACTTACCATTCCCACTGATTATTACCTCATCTTAAAATCGTATCTAAGTGATCACTTTTTCTAAGTGTAACAACGATATTTCGACAATTCATCCAATTGCCTCTGGAGTACCACAGGGTAGTGTCCTGGACCGCTTTTATACCTTATATTTACTGCGGACATACCTGAAGCAGATAACATAATTCTTGCAACCTACGCTGATGACACCGCAGATAATGACCCTCTTACAGCTGCTGCTGTTCTACAAAATCATTTAAACAGCATTGAAGAATTGCTAAACTTTTGGCGTATAACTGTAAATCCTAATAAATCAGTGCAAGTAAATTTTACCACCAGGGAAACAAACTGCCCAAATGTCTCAATAAATAATACACCATTACCTACCACCAATGAAGTCAAATACCTTGATCTACTATTGGACTCGAAACTTACATGGAAACCGCATTTAACATGCAAAAGTAATCATACCAAGAATAAGCTTCACCAAATGAATAGGCTACTTTACAGAAATTGCAAATTGAAAGCAGAAAACAAAACACTTTTATATAAATGAATTATTAAATCCATATGGACATATGGGGTTCAACTATGGGGATGCACCAAGCCTTGCTATTTACTATTTATTGAAACTAATAATTTAAATTAAGTTTATGATCGTTGTTATTGGTAATTATTTTATCATCATTTAATGTACAAAAGTTTTCCGTTGTTCATTTTAAACATTTTGTATGTTTATGTAGAATTATTTAATTGAATAATCTGTAAGTAATGTTCCATAAATTTCATATAATTGTACTATAAATATCATGTTAGGGAAATCACGTTTCCCTATTGTTTTCTATAAATTAATAATGACTTACAGAAATTAATTATACGGCATGTCTTTGTTCATAATACGTATTACGTTTTCTTATTAAAATTATTTCTGACATTTTCGCTTGCCTTAGTCATTCCAAACAAGTAAATGTTAAGCTTTATAACATAACCGCATTACAATTAAAATGCGTTTAATAGATGATTTGATTTCGGATCTCGCGGAAAAATTGTGATACATGACTTGGTTAAGCTGTGAAAGATGCTTTCATAAGGAACATCGAATCAGAAAAGAAAATATTATGTACTGTATACTTTTACAAGCTATTTATTAGCTCGCGTAGTAAGAAGGTTTTCTGTACTGTTTCCTGATTTATTGTCGAGTCCTTTGCTTGAAATATGTCAACAATATGGAGTCCCTTTCATGACCGTCGGTCCGTCTCAATTGTAATGTGCTTGCGTTGTTCACATTTATCGTTAATATGTAAAGGATGAAGAAGATATTTATGTGCCATAACAGTCTGCATTTACATAAAAAACTAAAAGGAAATGGCAGAACTGAAGGATAGCTTGGAAAGAGAAAACATGTCATTTTAATTTCGTTTAGAAACTCTCTCTAGCCTGCCGATTACATTAATTATCTATGAATGGATGAGACAGCGTGCAATAAGTGGCTGCAAACTGTAACCCTCTTAATCCAAAGCAAGCACAAGCCATCACTCCTCGCGATACTGTTTGCTAAACTTCTTTACACTCGATTTGCTGTTTGTTCCTTTGTTTTATTTAAATCCTTGTAATATATCTATCATCAGGAGAACGATTTTTTTTATCATGATAATCCTTCCCGTACTTTATTATTTCTGAGCTGCGGGAAAACGTTCTTCATGGAAAAGTGAAGGATAAAATTTAAAATTTCATATTTTATAAACTACAATCGTTTTTTAAATTAAACAAGGTGATCAAACATAATTATTATTTCTATTTGTTAATTTTAATATGTTAATTCCTCATTTTGTTCTATTTTTAATAAATAAATCGTACTTGCTACCCGATGAATATAGAAATGCATAACGTTGTCGTTTTAGAATGTTAAAAACAATACCTTGAATTAATTCTTTGCTTTTTGTAAGTGACGACTAATAAATCTTGACCAACTGATCATGAAGTCCAACCACGAAGAATTGATTTTCTAGAGTAATTGTATGTATGGTATGCATAATTATATATTTATATCGTTATAACTTGAACACATTTCTTTGATTTCATATAATTATAAATAAGTAGAAAGTCGCTTTCGAGTCTGTAGCGTCACCCGCAGCCGTCATATACGTCCTCAACAACAGTGACATTTCGCTCCACACGAGCTCTGTGGGTCGCTAGGCTACACTGATCATTCTTTAACGTCTGAATGCACACTGAGCTTCTTACGCTATTTCCAAGGCCCCGATCCATTTTAGACCGAGGAACCCCCACACATGGCAGTGCCAAGAAACGGCGCGTTATCTCGACGCGGTAGATATTGGATCGTCGGACCGGGGAAAAGACGGCCGGGTGAAACCCGGACCGGGTACACTTTAATGTTCTTCCGGAGAAAACCCAGCTCAGATGCCTTCAGTTGGTGCTTGAGTGTTGTGCTGCTATAATGAATCGTAAACAAATCATTGCATTATGATTGTATAATCGTCGTCGAAAAAGACGAAAAAACGTCATCCTTGGGTGCATACTATTAATGAAAGGAGACATGAAGTGGGATTATTTTATACCTTACTTGAGGATCTACGGAAAGATGAAAATAAGTTTTTCAATTATCTCGAATGCCTATTGCCTCATTTGATGAATTGCATGAAAAACTCAAGCATACTCTTCAGCGCACACACAATTTGCGAATTGTACGCAACCAACCGAGATTCTGGTTGTAACATTAAGGTAAATAAAAACGTATGCTATGATTATGTATAATAGCATTAGTTATATTTATGAAATAGGTTATTTCTGTGTTAGAATACGAAAGAATAAACAATGCAAATAAATTAATTTGCCTTTATTGAGCAGTAAACAATAATCTAATACATAGTTAGTTATTTGTACCAAAATTAAAATCTTCCTTCAATTGAGGATGCTTTTGAAGTTACGCTGTTCTGTTTCTAATGAGGTGAACTCACGTGAATAACACTATGCTGGAGATAGTTGTTTACTTCCTCCAGTACTGTGTAATGATATTTCAGGCAGTGCGGGCGCTTTACTTCGATTGGTAGACAGATGAGAATAAGTTAATGTTTGACTATGCACATTTAATTGCTCATGGTAAAAAGGTGGTTGATCATGGGCATTAAAATTGCGCAGAATTGCACTGATTTGAACGAAATGTGGTTGAGGGTAAGTTTGGTATTGGTGGTAAGAAGAATGAGGTTGATGTGTGTGTACTGATTTCTTCTTTTCGTTAATATCCCATATAAGTTTTAAGACTCCCATTTGATAATGTAGGAAATCCTCATCTTTAAATTTTTGCAGTTGATGCATCATACTTTGTAAGAGAGCCATTTTACTGCAAGGCTTCCCCTTCTATGGCTTTCAAAAATCGCAGTTCAACTTCATCGGGCTTCTTGTTTCTTCTACCTTTTAGTATTTTCCCTGTATTATATACACCGAGTGGTAAAATCAATTACATAAGCAGAAGTTTGCATTTCCAGCTCCATATTAGTTCCCCTTCACTTTTGTTTTCGTTACTCTGCTACATGCTATCCATTGTTTCTCGTTCATGATACACTTCACTCAAAAACTGAAATTGATTAAATACACGTATTTCTTAAATTTAATCGTATTAGATCCGCTGGTTTTGTTTTTCTTAATTTTATTGTTGCGTTTCGCAAACGAATCGCGAAAATGATTCAATTTCGTTATTACTTCTTTACCTGAAATAAATAATTAACAGATCGCTGTAGGTGTTATTTCAAAGTTTTTAATATTATTTTTATTTCTAGGTATCTTTTAAGTGGTTGTGCTTCTCTGGTATACAGTATAATTATAGAATCGGAGTTTCAACGTCAAGTAAAACAGTAAAAGATGTATGCAAAGCAATCTGGTCCGAAATGAGAGAGAACTGCATTCAAAGTCCTCCACCAGATATGTGGAACTCGATAGACTTTGGTTTTGAAACTAGAGCAAATTTCCCACATTGCATAGAAGCAATCTATGGGAAACATATTCGTCTTACTGGCCCATTTAATGCAGGGTCAATGTACTTCAACTATAAAGATTCTAATGGCAGTAGCAGATTCCAAATATAGACTTTTGTATGTTGATGTTGAAAGTTATGGTAAAAATTGTGATTCTTCAATAATTATGCGGTCCAGTTTCTGGCAGTTACTAGAAAATAGAAGCTAGAACTGCCAAAAGAAAAACCTCTGCAAGGAACAGAAAGTCCAAATATTCCTTATTTCTTCATCGGGTTGAAGCTTTTGGATTACGTAAGTATTTCCTTAGACCATTTGGAGGAACACATCTGTCAGTGGACAAATGAATATTTAATTATCGACTGTGTAGAGCAAGAAAATATATCAAATTCGCCTTTGGTATTCTCAGTAATAAGTGTAGAACCGCACTATACTGTAATTATTGAAAACGCTTGCATAATGCTTACATCATTTTGTACTGGGACATTGATGTAGCGATGTGGACACAATGACTATGACTGGTTTGGAAGATTTATCTTAAGAGAACAGTATAAAAGGAGGACTGACTGCATACAACGTGAGAAATGTATTATGCGATTATTTTGTTTCTAACGTCGGTAGTGTGCCATGGTAAGTAGCAAAAATACAGACTTTTATTAATACAGTGAGAGAAAAGAAAATAATCATTAAAAAGTATATTCTGTACACTGATTCTATTTTTCAAGAATATACATGCAGTACGCATGGGTACATAATAGTATTTCTAGTAATTGGCTTACCAATTGCATTTCTCTCCTTTTCAGCATCTTCATCAAATTGCGGGAGTAATACTACGCAAACTTCATGCCATGCATCTTTCTTGGCATTCCTATCTTTGTATTTAACATCACATTTGTCCCACAGCACAGGTAATCTACAAGGGTAATCAAAATTTCTCCATCAATGTCTTCCATTATTTTCCTAACGCAGGAGAGTTAAAAAATTTGCTTCGACTCAGCGCAGCTCACTTGAATAATAATGCGACGTCATTGTTCTCGCTTGTCAGAGAAACATTGTTGTTTCCCCGGACGAACGCAGTGGCAGTTCCGGGCGACACAGTCACCTCCGTCCGTTTTCTCCCCGTCACCGGACAATGTGAATGGGACCATAAGCTTCTTCTGTACAATAAATACAAAGACGGCCAAATAAGTCAGCATTAAATATATAACTATTTATTAACAAAAGCGACGTTTCATCTCCATTTTGAGACTTCATCAGGGAGATGGTCCACGACACCAAATTCTTCACAAGTAAATTCAATAATCTTTTCGACTGTCTTTTGATTTATTGTAGAGATATAAGTCATAAAACTATGATGCTTCTTCAGTACACTAAACTTCCGTCTTTTCCCCGGCCCGGCGATCCGGGTGAAAAAGGGATAATTTGAAAGGAGCATCCGGATGCTAGTACCATGTACGTGGGTTTCTGTGTGCACGTCAGTGCCAGACCGAGTCCAACCTCGTGTGAACCGGGCTGCCACACAGAGTGATAGCTGGGCCGAATCTCACCACGGTATACCAGAACTTTACGCTGAAGGCTCTGGTCGACGTCGTGCTGCTACAGACATTCAGTTTCGTCGTGGAATACTAAGAATGACTAATATATTCCATCCTCGACTAGACAGGCTCCGTTACTAGTATCATCAAACGATGATAGCTAATTCTCACGAACCAGCCACAACAACTAGCCCGGTTCACTCCCTACTATTAGTGATCACATACCGAGGCAATCACTGCCATTTCGGTCATAACCGTCAGGGGGCTGGACATGGTCCATGCGCGACACTAAATTCTTCACATATACATTCTATAATATTGTCGGCTGAGGGAGTCGAGGAGTAAATATGATGAATTGCTAAATTTTACGCCTGAGGAAGTCTCAAAATGGAGACGAAACGTCGCTTTTGAATAAATAGTGATAAATTTATATACTGACTTATTGGCCGTCTTTTTATTTATTGTAAATTTTGAAGTCAGGAAACTATTTTGTGACTCTAAATAGTTTGAACAGGAATACTGGTTCGAAGGTAAGGTCTCCCACTTGCAGATGTTAGACTATGTGTACGTATCAATATTGAATTATGTATGGTGAGAAATTGGATTAGACGATTCAACTAAAGTCGTGAAAATGTACTGGATGAAACGCGGTGGGGTTAACAGCTTTTATTCACAGGCGGCATCTTTTTTTGTCAAAGGCATACAAAAACTGGATTCCCGTTACAAGTGCATGAATAGTGGTGGTGACCGTGGAGACGTAGTGTGAAGTGTAAGGTAATGATTGACAATAGAGTACCTGGAAAATATTGTTCTGTTATTTTTTAAATAAATATCGTTACTTATACTAAAGATTCAATTTCTTCTGATAGACAAAGTATTACCCCTTACGACATCGTAGCTGATGATGCGATTCCACAGTAAATATTTCAAAACCCGAAACCACATATTTGAGTATAGGATCACCGTAACGCGTTTATAATTCAACATTACCCAGTGCTGGATGTATTCTTCAAGGTGTGTTTGAGAAAACATCACGGCTATTATAGTCCTCCTGGAAGATTATATGGCGCAGATAACAGTATTGGAACAGTAACACCAGAATTCAGACTAATTGATTAAAGAAGTATAATTGCTCTGGAAGATACAGGCAGGTATTAAATCTGAAAAGCAAATTAGATTAGGAATGTGTTTAGAGAGTGCTTCATAACTGAAAGAGAGATAAGTGGGCTGACGAGGTAATTTTCTAAATTGCTCTATTTACACAATTCCCATTCTTGACTGATTTCATGGGAGCTATGCGGAAATGGGAAGGCTTCCGCAAGATAGGTTAGCATGGAGGGTTGCGTCAGACAAGTCTGAGGACTGAATACCACAACACACACACACAGGTTATGAAGAATAGTAAATTGGAGGCAAGCCTGACCTTCAGGTATACATGAGAGGAGGTATGTCGCATAGGATCGTCGCGTCGACTCGGACTGGCTTAGTAGTAAACCCAGTTGTCCTAGTCAACCCTTGGATACCTTCCTGGATCTTCCACACTCCCCCATTTTAAATTTCCTTCCTATGGTATTAGAGAGAAGTTGCCCGTTTCAGAATATAGGGGGCATACGCTAAGAGGTTATCAGTCGGTCAGCTGCCTCCTAAGAGGCTATAGTTTAAGGTGAATTATCTAAAACAGATGCAGGGAAACTCCTCGAAAACCTGCATATGGTAGGTCGGGAGAGGAGTTTGCTGTGGTGTCGTAGTATTTTATTCACCAGTTTTAGGAGGCAGTTGGCTGACTGATCCAATGAGATCTACGAAAAACTTTTAGCGTATGTCCAATGTCGTCGACTTCCTAATAGAGATGAAAGATCCTCGGCATGTGAGAACGTTCAAGTTCAAGATAAAACGGAGTATCCCCAAAGGTGAGCCCGCATCTTCCCTCTGTGGAGACACGCCTGAGAGAGAAAGCTCACACAGGTATTGTTCATTGTTATCCCCCTCCCCTTCCCCGAATATAGCTCCCAATCGTTTCTCCTGTGAGAGACACCAGCTAGAGCTAAGATAAGCTCCTACAGGCATCAATGTGATAGCTCTCGGGACTTGTACGGGACCCGATCCTATCTGCCTCCGACGCCGGCACAACTCTGCATATCCGCATTAATTTTCCTGACCTTGCTGGCACGAAACTCGTCGCAAGGTCGCCTTGATCGATTGCCTACACTGCACCCAACCAAAACTTTTTGTTCGTTTATAATTAAAATTATATGATTATTTTTAAACAGCTTTGTAGGTAGTCGCATGGAACCATCTATCTCCGACCAAACTTCTACCAGACTGCCTTGTACTAAGTGCAGCAGTCTCTTTTACGATTCACAACATGCCTACCGCCGACAAAGACTAACGCACGCAATGGTGTCCTTCATTACCACAGAACGCTGACACACCGACGCTAACTACGAAAACTATTATCTTGCATGTGCGTCTCGACAACATTCGTTTTCCTTGTCAGAGATCATAAAATTACACAAACAATATTTAATCCAACTCTAGGAGGAACGATACACCAAATTAGGCTGGGTAGTGAAATGCGCGAAACTCGTATCTTCATTCTCAGATAATAAATTTATGTAAATTTAAATAGTATTTTTGTTTCTTTTATTTTAAAATGATGTTGTGCGAATTTAAATGAAGTTGCACTCGCATTCTGAAGTTATTTAAGAAGAGCAACGGATTTAGAACTTCTAAGAATTTCAAGTAGTACACAAGGATATACAATATGGATTGAACTATTTGTAAGTTGGTTTGATGAGTGAAATAAATAACATAAAGGGTCCGAATAATTCATTGCTGTTTTTTGCAAATGAATTGCTTTTCAGCGACATGGCAAAATATTTACTGATTGTGATTGTCAGATATAAGTAAATCATATAATTTTAAAGCCGATCTCCTGCGGTCTAGTGGCTAGCGTTGCTGCCTCACAACCCAGGGGTCCCGGGTTCGAATCCTGGATTGGGTTTGGATGTTTGTGCCGTCATGGTCGCGAAGACTGGGATTAAGGTTGCTGGAGCATTGATACACTGAACACGTATCGTTCCAAATTCGGAATGTGTCACTCCAGATGCCAGTCCGCAGCCGCCCCTGTAGGCCCAAACCCCCAATGGGCAGTAGAGCCAGAAGAAGAAGAATATAATTATAAATACAGTTTCTGCCTGCATGGGTCAAAATGTATTCAATGAATCAATGCAATTATTCACTGGAATAATTTCAAATCGTTCTAAAAGACTTCTACATAATGAGTGACTATCCGAAATGGATGTTTCTTAGCGGAAACTCGTCTATGAGGTTATGAATGTTTTCCTGCATTTAATGCATTGCTGATTTCGAACTTACGCTGAGCCCCAACGAAATAGATTATTTCTTATGTTATACCTTGCAACTGTTGTATTAGTGACAAAAGACTAGCTGAGTTCCCAGCGCTTCCCTTCCATTTATTTAGACAAGCTCGTAATTAGTCACACAAATATCTTGGTCAGCAAGTGATTCGACAATCATCGAGACAGCTACATTTTTGGATCATTAACTCCTCGATTTACACACCCCAACCTATATCGATTTGAGGTTAGCTTCAAATTAACCAGGATGACGATTGGTGTACCTTAACCCAGTTAATAATTATTCTGGTATATTTAGAGACTCTAAAACGTACTCTGAACATTGAGAGAATAAAACAATATTCCTGGTACCTTACAATTAGAAATTTATAAAAAAATAAAATAAACCCGGTGTTAAAACACTCCCGCATATTGTTTGGTATTCAAATTTTGGATATCGTGTCAGCGCGGAGCATTGGGACATCTGTGAACCCGAGAGAGTGGATGGTGGGAGGAGAGCGGGAGGGAGGGAGAGAAAGAGAGAGGAGGGGGATAGAGGGAGGGAGAAAGGGGGTAGATTTTAGAGAGAAGGAGAGAGGGGAAAGAGACAGGGGAGGGAGCGTGAGAAAGAGAGAGTCACAGAAGAAGAGAGATGTGTTTTGGAGAAAGTGGAGGACATGTGGGTGTAAATGGCCGATGAAAAGAGTTATATTAATTTCTTTTTCCAGGAATAATATAATTGAATGATATGTCAAATTATTTAGGAATGCATGTGTCATAAACTATAGGATATATATTTAATCGACGGAGTTAGTATTTATTCATGAAAATAATAATAGATTAGAGCGTATATTCAGTTGGGGAATGATAACATTCTGACCAACTTGAATATCAGAGGTCAGTAACATTCGTTTCATTGCTTTTTTATCCTACCACAAGAGGAATCACATTGATAGATTTTAGAGTCATCCGAGAGCGTGAGAGTTCCCATGAATAACTCATCCTGACGTAATCAGCGATTGTGGTTGATCGTTGTTTTACAGTCACTGCCGCTTGGCATACATAAAGATAAACGATGTAATTAACGATTTAAGGGAATAATAAGGACGTTACGACTTAGCAATTCAATAAGTAATTGTCGCTAACGTTAAGAATGTAAAGTGTGCGACCAATTAAAGGGAGTATATTACAAATTGGTGTGCCTAATGGAGTAAAAAATTCTACCGAGATCATAAGGAAGTGAAGAATAATCTTGGTACAATAAGTGAGCCATAGATATTACCGGAAATTTAGGGTCCTGAAAAATATTTCTGCTTGCCTATTTTAATTATAGAATGTAAATTTTTCCTTAAGTTCAACATCCACATATCGTAAAATGCGATCCATATGTAGAATTATTTGCAATAGTATTGATGGTGAGACATTTTTTTTTTGCCTTAAAGGGGGCCTAAATTTTCTCGGGGGTGAGCACTACAACTTACCAAAATTTCATCTCAATCATATGAATGGTATAGAAACTCGGAAGAGGATACTCAAAGATACGTTCACTTTTATTTATATACACTTAAAACCCTTTGCACTTTAAATCTACCAAACGTGTCTAGTAAATATTTATTTGATCGACATGTAACCCTAATAAAGATTTACAGTATCATGGATACCTCTAACCAAGGAATGAAGGGAAATACAACACTCGATCGATTAGTCAAATCACCCTCTACAGGACACCAAATCAATCCTCTCCCAAAGTTAATCAACACGTTCCAAGACGTCTCGAACCTAATAAATTTGATAAAAACTGGAACTAAACTTGTTTGAATCAAAAAAATGAAATCATACGTCAATCACTTATTTCTTACGAAATAACTACAAGCCGAAAACTAAATCCCAGAGAGAGAATGGTCATCTCAAGACTTATGGCTGGCTACACAAAACCAACTCATCTTCATGTAATCTAAAAGAACCCTCCAATAATCTTCATTAGTACTACCTCCAAATCTAAATGTAGCATATACTCACGGATTGAGCAAATTACGAACATCATAAAAGGAACGCACTGAGAGGATCAGAAATGTAGTAAATAGTGTATTCTCTTAAAGTATTTAACAAAGTTAAATATATTCAGAAACTTAATGAAAACGGCCTTAAATAGACAGAAGCTTTTCATTACATACTAGCTATGCCCGCGACTTAATTCGCGCGGATCTAGGACAAATAGCTCTATTTATTTTGCCCTAAAAACGAAATAACAGGTACCGAATTTTGATAAACTTGAAACCATTGAGTATATAAAATGAACGGTATTATTTGTTTTATATACCATTCAAAGTATTAACTAAAACAGTATATAGGAGAATGGAACGTCAAATAGAATGAAAGTTAGGAGACGATCAGTTTGGTTTTAGGAATAATATACGTACAAGAGAAGCTATATTGACTTTGCGATTAATTTTAGAAGAAAAATCGGCCTACGTTCATGGCATTTGTAGATTTAGAAAAAGCGTTTCATAATGTGAACTGGAACACGATATTAAGGATTTTTAAGACAACTAGAATAAAATACCGAGAAACGGGGCTAATACATAACCTCTAAAGAAGACAGGCAGCAGTGTTGAGGAAGGAAAAGAATAGAAGCCTTTGAAATGTGTTGCTATAGGCGAATGCTGAAAATCAGATGGGTGGATAGAATCACAAACGAGGAAGTTCTAAACAGAATGGGGGGGAAAGCGAACAATATGGAGGATGTTGACTAAAGAAGGGACATTAATAGGCAACGTTTAAAGACACGAGGGTCTTGTAAAATTAGCATTAGTGGGAAGTGTGTGTGGTAAGAACAGAAGAGGGGGTGAAGGATGGAATACGCTAAGCAGATTAGGGAGGATGTTGGGTGTGCTATTTATAAGGAAATGAAAAGGCTTGCGCAAAATAGGTTAGCATGGAGGGTTACATCAAACCAGTCTTAGGGTTGAATACTACAACAATATTATTTGTTTATGATCGCTTCAGGACCAACCTGAATACTCGCAGATGCTTTTGAACAGGTCCCGCTTCCACACCCATCGGAGCCAAATTTACCTGCCGCGAAAAATAAAACCATCGTATCGACAATCCAAAGAAGTTTATTATTTCTCAGGGAGTTAGCTCTCTGCCAACGTTAGGTTAATTACGGCACGAATCCTACTGCAGCAATTGATGGATTGAGAGTGCTCGGCTTCCCTCCCTCTCACTCTCTTATGCTTATAATAACATAATGAGTTCTATGAAAGGTATAGAAACTCCTAATAGGATATATAACTCGCAGTATGTTTTCACGCGGCATTTCAGTGGATTTATAAATACTTATATTATTATCATCTGAAGTCTGCAAGATATCGAAATTAAACATTCACGAAAATTTAAGATAAAACTCCTGTTTCTTTCCCTGAAATCCGTTAAGTCGTTTCGGAGCATAAATAGATCAAGAGTTAGGCAACCCGCGTTAACATTTTGGAGATTTGGATGTGCATATGCCAAGAAACCTTTATGTGTAGAATGTTTTATGTTTATATTATATCTTCTGAAATATATCAAAACGAAACATGTATGAATATTTAAGTTGAATCTCCTGTTTTGAAACACTCAAATTTTCATTGAAATCCGTCGATTCGAGACAAACTTCCAGTTTTTGGTGACTCATGTCTCCTACATTGAATCGGTAAATGAAAAATAATTTCGTTTAATATTCTACTGAGTCGCGTACAGCAGGACCAAAGCGAGGATAGTCGTCAAGGTCTCATCGGGGTGAAACATCGCTGATTACGACATTATTGACTGGAGTATATTGTTGAGTAGATGGAGCAGAGTCTGCCTGGGATTGTTGTTGGTAGTTGGTGCAGGAAGTCTGCCTGAGAGAGGAGCAGAGAGAGGAAGCAGAGGCATAACAAGCAACAGTTATAAAATTGGTTTCTGCAATTGGTTTCGAGAAGAGAGATTCCTTTGGTGGGAGTACACAAAATAAAAAGATAACATTTGATGCGGATTTAATCTGAAGAACAGGCGTTAGAGGATCTTAATCAGAAGAAGACGTGATAAGCAAAGTAGCAGCCGACGTACGAATAGGAACGAAGAACTACGTCACCAGGCGTTAACATCCGGTAACGGCATTTTACCCGGTTTTTCCTTGAAAACCATTCTCGTTTGAAGCGCGATTGTTTTCATTTCATTAATATCGTTTTCACCCGCGTTGCCGAGAGCAGCCGTTTAGGAGTTGCAGAGATTCTTTTTGCTTTACCGACATAGCCAATTTTTTTTCGTAAATATTTTTTTTGAAACTTTTAGTTTGAGTTATATTATTCTTTTGTAAATAATTTTATATTGTATTACCATAGTTTCGATCTTATCACCATAATTAAATTTATTATATTAAAATTAAATATACTTTTTTATTCAACAAATCCTTGTTATAATAATATATTGTTGGTGTAAACAAGAGTAACACCACAAGACAGACAGCACTTCAATTTTCTTATTGGTATTTATTCATGTAAACCGACGTTTCGATACTGATTTGTATTCTCATGCTAGTCAGTAGTCAGTGTTGGCGTGTGAACTGCTTGTTAAACCTTTTTTATATTGTTAATTTACTTTATTTATTTGAGAATAGAATTTTTACATTGAAGAGGGTAGAAATAGGTTCCAAATCGTCGGTTTCCGTAAATATATAATAAAAAACTTCTGTCTGTTAAAGGTCGTTTTCATTAATTTTATTAATATATAAAACAGACGTGAGACATTTATACAGGTTAAATATATATTACATTTTTGAAAATAATAGACTTACTCAAAAATTTAAACAATAGTGCTACCAAATACCCAGATAAATGCGACTTAATTTTGTCGTAATGACCGCAGAAGTTTGTGACTTTAATTTTTTTATATAAAATATGTAGAATATCATACTAATTCTATTTATTTGCCAATCTCGCCATTGATTGTAGAAAAATTGATATAATATTCCAATCAATTCCTGAAGAGTGTTCAATATTATATTTATCGAACTTAAAAAAATGATGCAATATCAGTTAAAACTTGGCGTATGTACACTAGACGTATTTAACAATTTAGTTCTTATCCATACTAAGGCATCGTTATTTCACGAAGCTTGGATTGGTTGGTCTATTTTCAACCGCGAGAGCTTGTCGCAGGAACACAGATTCGCACTCGCCTCCGTGAATTCTGCATTCGGCCGAAACCGTACTTGTCAATCACAAACTGTATAGCTGCTAGATGTTTGTTCTGCTTCTATTTATATATCTACATATAGAAATATATTGCCTTTCTTTTATTAATATTTGTATAACCAAAATAGAAGCAGTATATATATATATTTATATATATAATTTCCTATATTGGAAAATATTTCAAGGATATTTCATCGTTAGCTAATACGTAAAAAGTAGTTTAAGGATTGGCATTTAAATCATTTATTGTTACGTTTTACTTTAAGGAAAATTTGTAAAAGATCGGAGGCAGAAAAATTACTTGAAAAATACTATTGCTTAAGTTAAATATACATTAGTTAGTAAGTAAGTATATTTTCTAGTATAAAGTAAGGATTGGATAATGTCCAAAGATTTGGTCAGATGGAACGGCCGTAGATGGAGATAGCTATTTTAACAACAAGAAAGTA
The DNA here is from genome assembly GCA_034510155.1 of Eucriotettix oculatus. Taxonomy (NCBI): domain Eukaryota; kingdom Metazoa; phylum Arthropoda; class Insecta; order Orthoptera; family Tetrigidae; genus Eucriotettix; species Eucriotettix oculatus. The sequence goes on along the minus strand of CM067376.1, from coordinate 230,032,370 downwards.
GAAAAGTGGTGATGCAAAAGACGTCAGAAATGTGTAGTGGGCAAAGGAGAACAAGAAAGAGCACCGCTTGTGTCTTAACAGAGTAACCAAACATTAAGTTGAGACTTAGGTCAAGGCGAGAATAGGAAATATATTTATATTTATCTCCTGGAGATATATATATATTGTAATATACTTTTTAGGGTATAAAACATTAATTAATCAATTTTAAAATTTTTCATTTATTAATTTAAAGTGATTACATGGGCTTAATCTAAGCGATTTTGAGTCTCTCGAGAGATGGAGTATGCAGTAACTGAAAATGCTGGGCCTACAAACATCCACCTCACGAATGTTTCCGTGTCTCTCTGACGTCTTGCAGGATTTTTATCGATGAAGGTAGTAGGAACCAGATCCGCAAATCATCTGCTTCCTCGAAACATCTGACGTCTGCAAACCTCTGACCACGTCTGCTCACGTCTCACCACATCTGACGTCTCTGCCCACCTCTCACAGCATCTGCTCTCGTCCGTCCTCTCCTCAACTCGTCTGACTTCTGCCCCTGAGCCACCCATCGGCTCCCCTTTTAAATTCTCCGACGGGAATTGCCCGCCATAGGTCCACTTCATAAAACTCCGGGGCTCCCCGCCTCAGGTCCCTTACAAAATTCCGGGGTTCCCCGCCAGTTCAATTTACAAAATCTCGGGGTTCCCCGCCCTCATTATTTACACACGCTCGACGAGGATCCCCATCGTTTTTTACACACACACGGTGGGAGTTTCCCGCGGGGGATCACCATCGTTTTTTTACACACGCCCTGAGGGGGTTTTCCGAGGGGCACCCCCTTCGGGGTTTCACCCGCTTTCAGCCGACTGGACATTGGTGTTGGCCGAACTGCGCCTCATAACGCCACAATATCACAAAATCCGAGTTTTTTATCACTATACATATATATATGTATATGTAGTTAGTGTAACTGTAGTAGCCATACTTATTCGTATTGGTAAATTGGGAGAGAGTAGAATTTATAAACGACAATTTTGTGTTTCGCGAATATAAATGAGTAAGCCAATGGAATGAAATTCTACAAGAAAACAAAATTTTTAATATTTTATTGCTCAAAAAATAAGAAACAATTCAAATTCACATAGTATCAAAAATATGGTGAAATAATTAACGATGACAAAACGTGCCAAGTTAAACGGAATTTCGGTTAAGTAAATGAACTGGATTTAATAGTTTTCCGTAGTAACAAATTGAAAAAAAACCGCATGGTTACCACACCGGTGTTGGAAAGAAAGAGCATTTAAGTTTAGCCAAAATAAAATTCGAGTTAAAAATTTATAAAAATCAAATTTTATGCTTCATAATTAAAATATTGAATAAAATTTTTAATTAGAGAAACTTTAATCTTTAAATATTTTATAATTATAATGTATTTGAACAATTTGTTCGAGTAAAGATTGGCCCAGAGAGTGTTCCAATGTTGCTGGTGAAGGCGATGCGCCTCTCTCTTCTTCGAGGGTCCGAAGTTATGGCTGTCTGCTGGTGGAGCCGTCTCCGGGCGCGATGATGACGACATTATTTCGGGAGTCATGTGCTGGGGGCAGTTCCTCAAGGAGGCATGAACACCAAGATCCAAGAATGAATCCTAAAGGTCAAGGACTCACTCCCCGTGAAACGCGTTGTAAACATACGGGGACACGTGTTTCGTGTCCTAAACCAGTAACTGTTGCCATTTTTACTAGAATCGGGGGTTTGTATACAAAACACCCCAACGCAAGGACGAATCGCAGGTGCTCACCAAACACCTCGAGAAGAAACGCATGGTTTAACGGTGCATTCAGTTCTCAAGTAATCTCTTTGTAACATAAAAATATAAATTAAATTCCCAACTATATTAATTTTTTGGTAACATGTTACATGAGGGTGGTCGAGAGAAATAATAACATTAAGAATGGGATATTTGGAAGATAAGGCGAGGTAGCCAAGGGTTGACTACGGCCCTCGGCGTATAGTTTATGATTCCTACCCGGTGATTCCCCCAAAAAAATGCAACGAAAACTCAAGGAAACCTGCATCAGGTAGGTCGGGTATTGGGTATTATTCTCACGCCCTTATGAATGACGGGAGAGGAGTTTGCTGTGAGATCGCAATATTCCCTTCTTCTTGTCTTCCACATATTTAGGTGGCAGTTTCTTCTTTTTTTGGATAACAGGCTACATGAAGGTGATCCTGAAACAGGCAACTCCACTTTAATAGAAAGGAAGTGAATTGAAAAGGTGGGGGTGGAAGGTGAAGCAAGGTAGCCAAGGATTGACTAGGTCCGCCGAGCTGTAGTTTAAGGATCCTTCCCGGTGTTTCACCTAAAAGAGATGCTTGGAAAACCCTATACAACCTGCATCAGGTAAGTCGAGTACGATTTTCACGCTCTTAGAGTGACGGGAGGCGAGTTTTCAGTGGGGTCGCAGCATTCCCTTCTCCGTGTCTCTACCAGTTTTAGGAGGCAGTTGGCCGACGGTTCGCATGGGGCCTCTGGCCTATAGTTTAAGGATCATAATAGTGATCCACCTGAAAGGTGGGGCATCGGGTCGGGCTATTAGGTACTAGTCTCACACATTCCAAATGGCCTATGTGTCTGTGCTAGGAAAGTAGGAAAAGTGTAACGGCCAGTTATTTAAGTGAGAGAGTAGTCCGCACACTTCAGGTATAATCAGATGATGGTAAATAGAGAATTGAATGTTTGAAGGTAAATGAAAACCTTTGGTCGTATGCACTAAGGTATATAAAATTTAGCCTAGCAATGTTCCTCCGTCAGGTTTTGATTTCAATTCATCTGTACTTATTTTTATATTTTAAGTTACGCCGACCTCCTGTGGTTTAGTGGCTAACGTCGCTGCCTCACAACACAGAGGTCCTGGGTTCTAATCCTGGCATGGCCTTGGATGTTTGTGAAGACATGGTCACAAAGACTGTGGTTAAGACTGAAGGAGAATCGATACGCTGACCCCGTATCACTCCAAATTGGGAATGTGTCATGTAAGATGGCGGTCCGTAGCCAACCCAGTAGGCCAAGGTTATCATGGGTTATGGTATACCAAGAATGACAACAACCGCTAACAATGAACCTTAAAATAGGGACGTAAAGGAATATTAATATAGATAACCAATACTACAAAATTGACTAAACAGAACTATTCAACTCTAATATTAATTTTAACACCAAATGAGCTAATAAAACCCAACACTAAACTATATACAACAATAATCAATAATTTTCCGAGGCGCCAAGTGAAATTGCCGTTATTGCTTATTGCAGGGCAATTGGCACAATTTGACAGCAGGCCTTGTAAATGTGCTGTTAGCTGTCCTCACTTCTGGGACCCTAACAGTACCATCTTTTCCTGGAAACGTTTTCACAATTCTTTCTAACTTTCAACGCAAAGGGGAGAGATTCTCTTCCTTCGTGAAGACTAAGTCCTCGGAACATATATTAGGCGGGCGATCCATCCATTTGTGAAGGTTATTGTAAAGTATTCAGATAGTCAAGTGACCACTCCTTCCAAAACGAACAACCTGTAGCGCGCGAATATCTGGTGCTGACCCAGCCTTACACACGAAAACATGACCTTCCGTAATTCCGCCTTCTTCGGCGTCCCAAATGTCGCAACACACGCGACTATCCTCTTTGGTTTTGCAAAACTGTCTGCACGACTGAACAACTGATCATGGAATGACGTACCTTCGTCAAATCCTGATGTGTTAACGAAACAATGTGTTATGTTATCTATTTTTCCTCTTTTAACGGCTGCTTGACGAGCTGAATTTCCTTGCGTCAACTATCCTAATCTTGTAATTCCCTGGGCGAAATGCCTCGGGATGCACGATCCTCCGGGTTATGTTGTCGTGGGACGTATCTTATGCGGGATGGGACCATTCGGCGCAGCCGTTTCGGGCGAGCCAGTTCGGCGCGAAACTCACTTAACATTACAAGACATATAATTTCATATTTACCAAATTTTTTTAAATATATTCCTAAACTATTAATCAGTTGCAATACCTGAGAGTTGTAAAACATTAATAGTAAAACAAGCTATAAGTATGAATTCCATAAATATGGACTAAGCGTCGTAGGTTTATTTAATTAAATATTAGGCTACGTTTTTATGACAAATTATCGGGACTTTTCATTAATACTTGAAGATGCCAAATTATTTATTCATTTAACAATTCGTAACAATAACTCATGATACTTTTGTGTTCAGAATAAAAATCGAAATATTTATCCATCAGTGAAACATAAATTTTATAAAAATAGCGATTTAAGTTTATTTAAATTACTTGTCTTTTAATAATAATAATAATAGCCAAATTGGTCTGATGTGATGCGCCTCACTCATCAGTCTAAAATAAATATAATATTTTACATCTGAAATTATAATATTTTTCTAATAAATCTTATGATTGTTTCAATATGTATTCTTCCACAAAACTGAATAATTTTTCACATTTAATTTTATTTTTTTCCAAGTCCCATTAATGCGGATATTAAATGTGCGCATAGTTTGACCAATATAACTGTAATTACAATATAAACAGATACCGAAATTATTATTTTTTAAAAAATATTTTAACATAGCTTAAATTATTGCAAGATTTTAAGGTAATTCGGATATCATAATTCATTAAATCATAAGCCATAAGTTTGTATTATTTCTTACTGCGTAATTTTACGGGTAAATTCTTAATTTCATATTAATCTTAGTCAACCCAATTTTAATGTATTTGTAAACGAAATGCAAAGGATAAATATTAAGAAGAACACTATTTATATTTTTCCCAGATTAAATTTATGATAGCGCAGACGTTATAATTTGACGCCTCTATTTACTAAATTATAAACCATAGTATCTTATGGAATAATAACTGATTTGACATTTAATTAAGAATTATTCCTGAGTAAGTAGATCTTTTTATAGCAATTGGTAACTATCTTATTGACAGAAACGATAACCAAAACATCAAGAAAATTGACAGAGTGATCTTTTTCAATTTCAATTATAAAGTTTCTTTCAGGGTTGTAATTATTAAAAGTATTGAGCAAATGGTTTATGTGGAATCTGAGGATGATACAAAAAAGTCATCATACTTGAAATATCTCAGTGGTTTTAAATCTAAAGATGTAATACATAAGGTTTCCAAATACTCTCATAATTTGCGCGAAAAAACGACAAAGAAAAATTCCCAAGGTAGAACCAATGATTTCGTGATACTAAACGTTATTTAATGAAAAATAAGTGGAATTTATAATTACATTTATTAAGATAAGAATTTTTGATAAAATAATTTTTGTCAATTTGGAAAAGTAGTTACTCCATCTATTTTTAAAACTTGGTGTAATTGATGCATGGGGTAAAAATTAAATAAGAAGTCTTCATCTAATGATAAGAAAACATGATCATTAGTAACGTTTAAATGATCCAAAAACTTAAAAGATGTTTTGACTGTAAAGTTATTTTCCTTATTAAGAGAATTATATAAAAATATAGAAATGTTATGGAGAGGGCTGCTAGTAGAAGAAACGATAATTCTGAAAGATAAATTATATGCTAGAGCATAGGCTCTGGCACTATTATCAGAAGTTAAAAACTAGGAGTTAAAAAGTGCTACTGTCCGCAGGTCCTTTCAAGTTAATTTCTAATTGATCAATAATTAAAGTAATGGATTCAATTTTTATTGCAAGTTCTATGTATTTATTTGTCTGATAATAACGTTTCAACTTTATAAAACTATTTAGTCAAATTCCTTTGGCAGATTCACTAAAGATAACATCAGGATTATTAGAAATATACATTTTGGTGTTTTGCACAACTTATGATAATTTTCTATACAGAATTAACTCATTGTTAAAGTTTTCCATTGTAATTCTGGAACTAACGATACGTTTATGAGTTATTCTTTGTAACTGTTATTTCAGCCTCGTTGCTTGTGCGACATGCACAACAAAAGTTTTATCCATTTCAATTTCTTTTTTCCGTTAATAATTTTTCATTTTATAACATAATTGTATTATACATATATATTCACTTTTATTATAATCGTAAAAGATGAGGTTTTAAAATTTAGGAACGGAACGTAGTGAACGAACAACTGTTAATAGTTTGTATCATTTTTTTCTGATATATAGGCTGTTTTTCATTTTATTAATATTAATATAAGTAGTGTATTTGTATAAAATAACTTATTTGAAACAAATGTCCACGATATTCTCATTTATCGCCACGTAATGTCCCCGTGCCAAACCTTGCGCCGAAACGGCCGCGCCGAACTGGCCGCGCCGAATCGTCCTAGACCCATTGGGGAATGATTGGGATGAGGAGGTTCCTGTCGAATTGATCAATCCATGAAAAAAATTTTGACAGTGGCACACACTCGCACCTGTTCTTCTTTGTGAAACGGCGGCTCCTTACAGTGATGATTTCTGCCGTCGGTACCTGGTCTTCCTTCTAGGAATTATGGTGCCTAAATTACGAAGATGGGGCACCCTCTGCTCGCTGCCGTCTACCTTCTTTTCAGTTTGCCTCCAGATTAGATTGCAAATAAACTTCTCTCACTCTCAAGCTACTTCTTCCTAATTCGAATGTTCATCGCCAACTCCAAACTCTATCTCTCATCTCATCTCCACCTTCCTACTTCCAAGTTCCATTCACGACTGATCAATTTTTATTCCAGGACTGCCATGGCGTGGATCAACCACCACGCACCCTCCAAACTTTTTCCTCCTTCAAATGTTCATGTCCAACTACCAAAGTTTCTCCCCTCAATTTTCTACGTCATCTCGTTCATTCCTCCCGCCATGAGGTACATGGCGGATCACCTGACCCTCAGCCTCCAAATCCACCTTTATCTGCGGTTTCTCTCCCTATATTCTGGAAGGGAACACGGCCTTGAAACTTCCCGGGATCAAGGAACTGGACTCAGGTACCAGATCTTTAAGTCACCAAACGGTTGGTTCTGGCAAGTTCGGTACTCCGATGTCCCGCCTCTCTGTCGCATTGATGTTTACTTGACTTGAATGTCTCCACTATGGGGATTTTTCACACAATAATGAAAGTAAATGGCGATCGTCACATCCACTCATTACACTTTATCATATAGTGATGCGGAATATAATAACTTTTGACCGAGGTGCTTAGTTCCGACGTGTCCTCCGTGTGACCATGCAACAAATAATATTTCATAAATTCGTTATACAAGCTTCTCAGCTTCGGAATACGTGATAATTTGCGTTCCAAAAGTTGAATCTCCTGTGGGCTGCAGATCTACTCTCCCCTAACTCTTCTCCTCTGCCTTGATGGGGAGTACCAGTACATATCTACAATGTTCACTACGCTCCAAATTCTTCAAATTCGATTTCTTCCGGGTGCTGCACCGGTACATTTGGGGGTTCCACGACTTCCCAAAATCTACGAATCAACTGACCGAGATTATTTTCGACTTTTAATGCGAAATTTCCTATTCGGTTGGCGACTCAGTCCACACTTACGATAATACAGATTCCCCAAATTGTATTTATGATATTCGAAATTTTTCCTTTCCCAGGTCTAAACCATTCATCCCCTATCGATATATCAATTGGGTTGATACGATAATAAGTAGGGTCCGCCAACTTCTGCTTCCTTAGCCAGACATGGTTTATTTTCTCCGTTATTGTGAACGGGGTAGTGATAATATTATTAACCAGCAATGCATTGATTGATAATCTTCTATTCGTAACAGGCTCGAATTCGAATCAAGTGGCCTGATTGGCAAAGCCTATAGTGGTCTCCGCCATTCCGATCACCGGAATATTTGTTGGCTGTTTTAAATTTCGACCTATTCCAACAATCCCTCGAAATAAAATTATCTTCCCTCGCCGAGTCCTATAACACTCTTACAACCTGGAATTTTCCCCATCGATAAGGAACGTTAGTTGATACAGTGGGTAAAAGCGTTTGATTCAACCAAATCTCTTTCTGTTTGTGTCTTGAACACGTGAAGATCATTTCCTTTAGAACCTGCTGTAGCAGATCCGGGAACCTTAGCAGTCTGCGCGTCGTCGCCTAGGTGTAGCAATGAATGGTGGCTGCCGTTACAATATTTGCAACTTGATTTGCGGTTACATTCTCGCAAAAATGTCCTTTATTCAAACACCTAAAGCAAATACCTTTCTCCTTTAAAAAGTGAAGGCGATCTAATGGTTATTTTACCATAAATCCTTTACTAGTGGAAATGCCATCCCGGGATCCGCAAAAACTACAACTCGATTTAATCGTACTTCCCAATGCAGTTGCTTTGTACCTCCCGACATCTGGTTCTGGGCCCAGTCCTGGCTTCAAATCTTTCCAGACGCATTACTTCTAGCACTCATATTTGTTCGTTCAAAAATTGCACGAATTCCGAAATCGAAAGAGACGAATGAGCCAATACGAATTTTTTCAAGCTTTCACGTAAAGATGCAAAAATTTTCCTGCTGATTATATAAGGAACTGGTACAGCCCAATCATCAGTGTTGTGACCCAGTGCTGACAAGGTTCCTATAAATTTGGTAGCTATCATTCGTATCGAGCAGGCATCATCTGTTGTCCCGGGAATGTCGAATAGAGATTCGAGATACGAGTTGGTAATGAGGTAACTATTATCGAATCTTTTTTGCAAAACGTCCGATGCTATTTTGTAATTCTCGCCCGTGAGCTTCAAGACCGATATAAGATACCGTGCTTCTCCTGTGACTGACGATCTCAGGTAAAAATGTTTTTGTTTATCATTTAGCTGCTTATTATTATGTATCGTTGCTCTAAAGAGATCCGCCAAATTTATCCATAGTTTGATATCCCCGGCAAATTCCGGTAAATTCATCCTCGGTAATTGAATAGGAGTTTGTGTTATGCTCCTACTATATTACGATTGTCCAATCCGGTCTAATGATTCCCTTGGCTAGGTTCGATGTGAACCTCCATCGCCGTCTTAATGGAATAATTATCATCATCGAATGCTGTTATTAACGCAATGACACATGAATTTAATTTATTGAATACATCAAGGCATTGTGAAATACTCTATACGATACACCCTTAAGGTATGGTTTTAGTTTTTAATACTGTACACATATTAGTTCTAATCTATAGTTTTTTCGTGTTTCTTAAACATTATTCCTGCTCGTAACAAGGAATTGACGTTTGCCGTCAAAAAATGAATATGGCCGGCTTAATATAAGAAAAAATATATCGAACATACAATAAAGGGGAGACAATTTCCCTTTCTGATGAAAACTTACATTAGCTTGGGACCCAGCGTTTCCCGGATATTTATTTATATTAACCTGGTACATTATTTAATTCTTGGTCAACACATGATTAAACCAACATCGAAATGTCACAATACGAACCTCAGATATGCTCCCAGTATCTCCAGAGAGTCAAAAATAGTACAATAGCAGGGCTAAAAATATTTTGAGTACTCTAACAGAAAAAAAAGTTCTCCCCATTTAAGGGATGAATTTTATTACTAAAATCCATTTCTTAATATTAGACTGTGTATATATTATCAAATAATTAAAACAACCACTTAAAACAGTCTCACAATTTATTTTATTTAAACACGTTGAAAGCTTTCGACATTTGTCATTATCATTCTGTAAAATTCAATGAAACAACTTATATAGCGATTACATAGATTATGCTCATGTCATTAATTAAGTTTAGTATAAAATTATATAACACACCTTATTTAAAAGAGTGAATAATGGTAGTGGCGGGCAATAGTAATATGGTAAAAACACTGAATTAAAATGTATTTTGCCTAGCCTAATCGTCGTTTGCTGTGTAAATACTCCCGCCAACTGACCGTTAAAGTGGTTTCTTAAACACGTTACAGAAGTCAATCGATAAGTTGACAATGATTGATAATATATTTTCGTCATAATATACCACATAACTATGTTTTAAAATAAATTACCTTAGCTTATCTATAATAGCAGCATAATGCGTCTCTATTTCTGCTCCTTCTGCTTTCTAATCATTTACTTAATTCTATTTATATTAACATATAGAGCTTTCGTAAATCTAAGTTTTTTCTTAGCCTATTTTTATGGAGGATTTTTGTATCCTTAAATTGCATGATTGAGTGTTTTTACGTGGGTGGTAAGAGTAGTATTACTTTTGGATTTAGGTTTAAGGGTTAATTTATGGTGGTAAAGCCTGGTCTTTAGGCAGGTCGTAGTATATCCCATATAAGATTTATCACAATCGATCCTATAAACTAGAATGTAGTTGTCGAAGGTATTAATTTTGTGAGTAGGTTTTTAGTATGCTTAGTCGGTTTCATAGAAAATTTGAAATCGTTAATATTGTATTTGTAAAATGTTTTAATAATTTTATTAGTAACACCATTAATAAAGGTAATGCTGACAAATTTATTTTGAATTATGTTAGAGCTGTTCGGGGTGATATTGTTGCAGGTGTTTCTTGTATCATCATGAGTTTTGGAGAGTTGGTTTATAGGTTTAAAGAAATGTAAAATATTTTTTTGAGAAGGAGGTTTGGGCATAATATTTTCCTTATTTGTAGAGATGCTTAATTGAAAATTTATTGTCTATATGCAGAGTTGAACTTTTGTTTAGTTTAAAAACATTAACTGTCCAGAGTTTATGAATTAGTCTTATGGGAAAAAAACCTATTATTTAATATTGAGTAAACTTAATTTTTAGTTTGTCTAAGGAATATTTTACCTGTTAACGAAATTTCTTTATATATTAAATTGTTAGCCACGTTTATAATCATGTGCTAAAGATGATTTGAATAATAGTTTAAGGCTGTATCTATAGCGATTGGCTTAGTAAGCAATTGGTGTAAAGTTGATTATCCTTTATAGTAATAGTCATGTCCAAGAAATTGAGTTTGTCATTGTCGGATGTTTCGATTGTGAAATTAATTAAGGGGTTTATAGAGTTAAGATTTTCAAGAAATAGGAATTGCTGATCGTTTATGATTATAACAAAAAGTTCATCTAAATATACTTTACAATTAGTTTCGGTTGCAAAGAGGAGTTCTTGAGGGGTTCATTAAATATAATATTCATGGCGATACCGGATATGAATTTTAATTTTAATTCAGTGTTTTTACCATCTGACTACTGCCCGTCACTACCATTATTCAGGCTTTTAAATAAGGTGTGTAACATATTTTATACTAAACTTAATTAATGACATGAGAATAATCTATGTAATCGCTATATAAGTTGTTTCATTGAATTTTACAAAATGATTATGAAAATCGTCGAAAGCTTTCAGCGTGTTTAAATAAAATAAATGTGAGACTGATTTAAGTGGTTGTTTTCATCATTTTACTAAAATCATATATTGAAGGATAATGTAACACAGTGACTCGCATTACACCGGTTTCGACACCGAACTCGATAGTTTCCATATTACTTTCATATGACTCATTTCCACCCCCACCCCTCACATGCTGGAAGGGGTTAAAATTATACACAAATATTGTTTGGGAAACACTATGACTAACCTGAAGAATTTTTTTCGATTCACATATGAGCCTTTATTACATATAAAAATACCGCTAAATTCCACCCCTCCCCCTTTAGGTAATAGCCGTGTCTCATGTCCAAAGTTTTTGGTTTTGGGTCGCGATCAATATGGTAACAAAATTTTATCAAAATTCTTCTGTCCTTTATGTTTTACCCCGTTCGATCCCACTGTTAGGGGATGAACTGCAATTTAATTCGCATTCTAAATGTCAGAATCAAACTGACAGACTCCCAAAGCAACTATTTGGATACCAAGCTGGAGATAAATGGTGTTGCAATTATACGCAAACAAATTTACCGAAAACGCCATCAAATTAATTGCCCCAAAATATATATATTAGAAGGAAATAACGGCAGATTAAGGAATTTTTAAAAATTAGCTCCCCTCCACCCCCAAGTGGTGGTAGCCGTGTATTACCCTAAATGTGTTAAGTTTTGTTCGCCAAGATCACTTGTTAAAAATCTGGTCGAAATTATTCCACCCGTTAAAGATAGTATGTGGAAGTCTGTTTTATCCGCTTCTAATCCCTCTTAGAGGATGAACTGTAACTTAAATTGGATTTTTTGTCAGAATTAAACTCGGTGGCTCACATTACACCGGTTTAGAGTCCAATCCCAATTGTTGTCATGTTATTTTTTCTTTTGCCCCTCCACCCCCACATCTAGGAATATTTCCCTTCGGTAGTGTATGGGGTTGAAATTATACGCTAGCAGTATCGAAGAAGACACTATCAAATTAATTGACCAAAGAATGTATTTATATGATGGAAATATTGACCATTTTGCTTGTGTAAAATATTCCATCCCCGCCCCTAGAAGTGGTGACCGAGTCTCACCCCAACAATTCTGTTCACAAAGAACACGTGTACCAAATTTGGTCGAAATTCGTCCACTCATTTACATTTGTAAGCAGAACATACATACACACAGACAGACACATTCACATACACGCATACAGGCAATTTTATTATAGTGAATATTACAGTCTTCTTATCAATCGGAGAACCAATTCTACGCACAAGATTGCAAATTTAGCTCTATTATTACGGATTATGAAAAATGTTTTTTGAAATGAATAACTATAGTATTTTATTTCCTTCCTTCGTTCCTTGCTGTAAATATTTCGTAAAGAGCACTGACTGCCTCCATAAAATAGAAAATACGTAGACTTATACAAACGGAATTGATGCTGCAGTTTGTAATGATTTACTTGGTATAAAATTCTACCTGAAGGGACTGGAGGTTTTGTTTCACAAATGTATTTGCCAGCCTAGCATTGAAAGCGATCGGTCACCAGTAATTGAGAACAAATATCGACTTTCTCTTTCTTTGTCATTAGCAAGTCATTTGTCTGCTAATACCCAGCTTCCGGAGGAACTCAATTTCCTGTCGGGGCAACCCTGTACGCCGTATACCACGTAACTTCTGGAGGAAATAATGACGAAAAACCACGTGGGCGATAAGTAAATAAGGATTAATCGTAAAAATTAGAAAAGTGCAGTCAAATATTATAGTTTCTATTTTACTTAATCCAGATTACTCAGACATTATGTATAAACGTTCAACCGTTTATACTTATAAAATTTCTCTTTCGAATGTTTACCAGCATTCTATGTATAATGACGATGGTGGATTTAATACTGGAATGATATTATTCAGGATTTCTAATTTATTCACTCCGATACAGAATACCGCCGATGGCTGTTTCTGAACCGTGTTGGTCCAAGTCAATAAGGGGTCCCATGAACTGATCTTTCTTTATCCTCAAACGGTACTGAAATTCTTAAAAGATCAATCTATTAATTATTTCTCCCGTGGAATTACGTTTCTTTACTTGTCTGAATATAATTTCTCTCTTTATAAATTGTATTTTTTTCTTCAAGCCAGGAAACAGCACGCCGGAAAATATTAACAAAATATTTCAAGATAACTGACGTACATAAATTTGTCGATATGCTGCTGTTTTTTTATTTTCTAAGAATTATAATAATCTGTACGTTCAACAGCATTTCAACAAATTTACAATCGGTTACATTTAAATTATTTATTCAGTCTCTCGTACAACAGTAGGTCACAATATTTATTAATTTATATTTTGTTTCTTTGACACAAGAATGTAGGGGAGTAATGCTGAAATTGTAATGTTAAGAAATAGTACTGAAGTAATTGAGAGAAAATTCACACTATATCGCTTGTCAGAGACTCATGTTTTCCGTCATATGGAGATATCATTTACAATGTAAAACCAACTAATATTGTTTAAACACGTGCGTACTGAAGAGAAGACTGTCACAGTGCCCGTCTCAGATATTTAGGACCGATGAATTTGGTGTTGCACCTCCACGGTATGATTCCTCCTTTTTCTGTTTTGGTATTGAAGGGTTTTTCAACACTGGCAGGTCGACGTTGAAATGGAATATAACAAACTGTGTGTGAGGGATTAAAGAAAGATGTTATTTCGGACAAAATTGGGGCCCTCTTCCAAACGCCCCGAAGCCCAGTAAGCGAACAAACGGCACTGTCTATGGTCATTAACTTTGAGTTCCTGGGTCAGTAGGATCTTGTACGAGTGTAGACCCAAGTCCCAACGCAAAATTCGCCAAGTTAAAGTCTGTGAAAGGCCGAGTTTTTGTGTACGGCGAGATATTGATTGCCTCGGGTCCTCCTGCACACTTTCACGGACCGCGGTTATGTTTTCGGCTGATTTGACGGTCCTTTGACGAACATGTGTTGGCTGCTTGTTTACTGAACAGGTCGTCTCGAATTAGGCCACCAAACGTCGGAGAGTCGACTCTTAAGTGCCACCGCGGTCCGCCGTAAATGGGCGCAACGCGCGCAAAGTTTGCACTAATGTACACTCACTTCGATAATAAAGTTATATCATTTGGACGTGTTTCTCAATCATATAACGTTTCATGGTGATTTGGCATCAGTGACGGAATAATAAACAACACATTAGACAGACACTATCAAAACAACATGACCGCCAAAGGCTGCCAACATCGACCCACACCAATTGATAACTCTTATACCTCATTTTTTCCTCTTTTGTAAAACTTATATTTTTAACTGGAAAGGTGCCAGACGATGCAAGGGGATTCAGTTATGTTTGCTCGTTACAGAATTCAATTCAATCGCTTTGTCAATACGTGATTATACTAAGAGCGAGAGCGTCACATTTTTTGTGACATTTTTGGCAACTGAATGTCATCATCTTAATCGAGTCAAGTAATCTACTGGTACCTTAAATATGCATTTCCTTCGAATTAAAATATTTCCCACAGTATGAAACAAATTTGCAAATTTTTAATGTTACTTTGAATGAATGACGCAAGGTAACAAAGTTTCATTTACTGAAACTTCGTTATTATTATTGATAATAGCAAGTAGCGCTTTCATTACATGAAAAGAAAAACATTAGCATACCATTACTATAAGTGCTTACAGGGGTGAAAGTAAGCCGGAACAACGTTCCGGTAAAAGATTTGGAGAAGGAACGCCGTTCCGGTTTAAAATCATCAGCGAGAATGAAAAATAACAATTATTTTTCGTAAACATTGAAACAAACATCAATACATAATGATTTCTCACTGAAATCTTATTATATGTCCACCTATAAACGAATGTGGCCCAAGGCCTTACGTAAAAACTTGGATAGAAAAGGAAGACAGCGCAACAATTCATTGAAGGGAATGCAACGGAGCGAAAAACTATGATAATTACTACTGAATTTGTAGAAACTATTGTAATTATATGATTTTGTATAAGTATGTGATTTCGTTATTTTTATATATTTGTGTTTATTTACAAATTTGTGATTATTCTCAATATATAAGGAAATTATAATTATTAATCTGTTTTTTGCACTCAACAAAATGCGTTCCGGTAAGACATTTTTTAAACCTTCACCCCTATGTGCTTAAAATATAAGGCATTATTTGCAGAGATGGCATGAAAAAAACACAGTCCCTGTTTTCCAATGCTGTGATTTGAATTCAGATTAGCCAACTTTATACTCGAAAGACACTGTCACAGTAAAAATTTCGATCAATTCTAATACTTTTAACATACATTATATAATTTCAAAATAACTATAAACAATTTATTTACAAACATTTATTACTTATCTTAGAACATCTGAAATTCGTTTTTGTTCTCGAGAAATTATATTATTTAGTGTTATTGTGTTGGCAGTAAGATGTAATCTACACATTGATCCTGATGTTAAGACTGTTTACTTGGAATAAGCTTTCCTTCAAAAGTAATTTTTACTATTATGAAGTTAATGACACACAAGACTGCTTTTTTAAGTTGATTTCATTACTATACATCGTAAATATTCATTCTGGTGGGTAGAAATACGGTTGATATTTCATTTTATTAAGCAAAAAGAAAAGCGCTTATACATATTCTGAAACTAATAATACAAAAATATATTTATTGTCTGTTGGAGTAGTTATCTGTGCAAGTATCGTTTGTTTGTTTTATCATATTGACAAGAAAGTAAAGTTTATCAGTAACTTTATTAGATTTATTTGTGTGTGAACAGAATTATTAAAGTTTTGAATGTCTTGCTTCTCTACTCACTGATATATCTAAAGATACATATTTCGTATTTACGTATTCATGAGCGAGTTTATATAAAGACTAAATTATAAATAACTTTGTTACTTTTTAATTAAGTAAAAATTAAAAATGTTTTAAGCAATAGGATCCATAGGTGTTGTAAGTAACATTAAATGTAGTTTTTATCTTTTAGGAATTTTAAACCAGGGATAGACAAATGGATAAATCTGGGAATATGACTCAAACATGCCAAACAAGTAAAAGGTGTTACAAATGTGACGAAAGTTCTTTAAAGCAGCACGTGAGAATTCAGTCAGGTGAGAAACCATTATAATGTATGGAGTGCAATAAATCATTCACCCAATTAGGTAACCTGAACACCCACATGAGCATTCACACAAGTGTAAAACATATAAAGGGTAATGTTACATTTGCACACACTAACATCTTGACTTTTCATGAGGATTCGCACTGGAGAAAATCCATTCTAATGTTTCAATATGATGAAACATTTAATCAGTTAGGTAACTTAAAAAAAATCATACTCACAGATGGAAAGCCCTTCTAGTTTGTCGAGTGCAATACAGCATTTGCACATTCGAGTTATTTGGTCTTACACACGATGATTCATACAAGTAACAAACAATATAAACGTGTCAAGTGTATTAGAACTTGCAATTGAAGCAGGGTCAAAAAACATTACAAATATGCCAAGTGTGATGGAACTTTTCTTATAATCCCGTGGCTTACTAAAACACATGAGAAATTAGACTGATGAGAAACCATACAAGTGCTCAGAGTGTGAGAAGAGATTCTCAGTAGGTGGCAGCCTAACGTTTTGTGACATATTTTTTTAGTCAGTCACACTCTAGCAAAGGAGACACATCCAAAACTTACTAGCTGCTGTGGCTATTCACACGATCTTTGTCACATACACAGATTGTTCCTTATCTCAAACTTTTCCACAATTTTATTTATACTTCTAACAGGCAACCAATACATTTGAATTCTAGGCAATCCTAAATACATTTTCATTGATATTCCAAAATATGATTTCATTTTTTCCAGATTTATATTTAATTTTGCCCATTGTGAGTGAATGACATTTTATTCTTACCATCTGCCATTCTATTATGAATTGTAACAGCAATCTATATTTCACCTTTCCAGGTTCAGTAATTAAAAAATATCAATGTGTCTCCAAGTAGGTAAATTCCTCAATTGTTCATGTTGATCCATGTTAAGAGGAAGTTGGTGAATGACATATTGGTTCTCAAACAAATTGCTGTCACGTCAATGACAAACTGGATAGTAAAGAAAACCATATTTCACTAGTGAATTGTGGGTTGAGCTATTTATCAGGGAAGTTGGAAGAATTAGGGAGGGAGAAATTATCAAATCAGGAGTAATGATAGAACACAGCCACATCTTGAGGAACCTAATTTTCAGTGCTCGTTAATTAAGTTGTTCTATGGTTTGGTTATTCAACATAACTACCTGGCACCCAATAATTAAAAACACATAAATTAATGAATGTTAAAGTTTAGCTGAGGCAAGATGGAATTCATTTTTCTATTACAATAAATAATTATTCTCTGATTAATAACTTGTATATTGTTTAAGTGTCTGTCTGATTCTATTATTATCATAACCTTGGTCCTGTAAATATACGTTTTATTGCCTCAGCTTATGGGTTTTGTAATTGTAATTACCCCATCAATTTGCCCACCTCATCCACTTGTTTTAAATTTCCCCTTATTTTATTTGTCAAATGTAGGTTATTAATAATATTATTTTCATTCCATTAACTATATACTTGTAATAATAAGTAGATAAAAAAGTAGTACAATTATACTATTGGATAGCTTATGTAAAGTCACTTTCTTAGAATTCAGTTATATTATAAAATTGATGTCTTTAATATTATTATAGCATGTATTTTTGAACTTGTGGATTTCACATTGATGATTGTGCAGTTTCACACTTTTTGCTTCATGGCTGTTGACAGTTTTCTTAAATCTGTGACATGGGGTCATATATTGTTTTTTTTTATTGTAGCAACCTACATCTTCCCTTCTTTGATATTATTAAAATTTGACTAGTAAATCGTACTCAGGACCTCCTGATTATCAGGTGTATGCTCTAACCATTATCAAGTCTGACTCAACTCGAAGACTATATAACCTAACACAGGGTCACCTACAATTTACTGCTGTGCCCAGTAAGCTGAAGGTCCTGTGTTCAATTCCCACATGTGATTGAGTTTTTTCATTTATAATCTTCCATAATGAAAGATAACATAACCTTAAATAAATTGTATAACATTTAGTATTTAGCTGAACATATTAAATATTTAATCAACTTGGTGCCTAATAAAAAATTTTATTAGTTCCTGATTCACTGAAGGTTGATGTTTATAGAAATATTTTCAAATTCTTCTTCATTAAGTTCTACATAGCTACCACATCCCACATCTTCCCTAACCTACTTTGCGTATTGCATGCATTCTTCAGGTATCAAAACATGGCCTATTAATTTATCCCTTCTCATGGTCAAAGTCCACTATATTGTTCTATCTTCTCTTATTCTGCTTAGAACTTCCTCTTTCGTTACTCAACCCACCAATATGATTTTTAGCAGTCTTCTATAGCACCACATTTCAAAAGCTTCTATTATTTTTCTTTCTGCAACTCCTACCATCCATGATTTTTATCCTTATAATGCTGCACTCCATACAAACATTTTAAATGATGATTCTCAAATATTAATACTTATATTAACCATAAGTTAATTCCTCTTTTTTGTGAAAGCTTTTCTTGCCTGTGCTATCCTACTCTTTATGTCTACCATCCCTAGCTTTATGCTGCCAAGTAGCAGAAATCCATAACTTCCTTCATAATATCCCTTCTCAATCTAACACCCTTTGTTATTCCACACTCCATTACCTTGGTTTTCCTCTATGAATCCTCATGTTGTACTTTTTCTCCAGGACCACATTCATGCTATTTATTATGGTTTCCAAATCTTCTGACTCCCCTAACCCACAATATCATCAGCAAGCCTTACAGGTTTTATTTCACCTCCTTGTATTTAGATTCTTCCTCCATATTTATAACCTATTCTATATATAAGTTAAAGAGCATGGGTGACAGACTTAGTCCTTTCTGGATTT
The DNA here is from genome assembly GCA_034510155.1 of Eucriotettix oculatus. NCBI lineage: Eukaryota > Metazoa > Arthropoda > Insecta > Orthoptera > Tetrigidae > Eucriotettix > Eucriotettix oculatus. The sequence goes on along the minus strand of CM067376.1, from coordinate 230,013,070 downwards.
CTGCCTAATTTTCTTGACTTCAAATCTAATTACTGCTGACGGCCTTCTGTAGAGGTTATGGATAACTCTTCCATTTCGATATTTTAGTCCTGTCATTCTCAAAATCCTTAATAGTTTGTTACAGTTAACATTATTTTTGAAATCTACAAATACCATGAATGTAAACCTGTTTTTTCTGATTCTGTCTTCTAAAATTAGACACAATATTCCTTCTGTTGTCCCTACATTATTCCTAAAACCAAAGTGATCTTCTCCTAACTCATCTTCTATTTGATGTTCCATCCTCCTATATACTATTTCATCCAAAATTCTTAATAACACATTCTTCATTTTTTTTATTTCAGATGCATTAGTCCAAGAATAGCTGCATTATTTGCCTGAAACCATCAAAATAAATTTTGAATTGCTAAACCATTTATGGTTTATACATGAAGATGGATTCTAGTAGAAAGACTTACATTTGTGTAGAGTGTGATACAGCTTTCTCAAATCCCTCAAACTTAACAAAACACATGAAGACTCACATAGGAGAAAACCCACACAAATGTGGTGAGTGTAGTAGAACATTCTCAGGGTCCTCAAACTTGAAAAATCATATGAGGATTCACACTGGTGAGAAACCATACAATTGTTTAGATTGTGATAAAACATTCTCAGAATCTTCTAGCTTAAGAAACCACATGAGGACTCACTCTGGTGATAAACCATACAAATGTGTTGAGTGTGATAAAACTTTCTCACAATCATCAACCTTAACAGGCCACATGAGGATTCATACTGGTGAAAAACCATACAAATGTTTTGAGTGTGATAAAACTTTCTCAAAATCCTCACACCTAACAAACCACATTAGGATTCACACTGGTGAGAAACCATACAAATGTGTTGAGTGTAATAAAACATACTCAACTTCCTCACACTTATCAAATCACAAGAGGATTCACACCTCCGAAAAACCATACAAATGTGTTGAATGTGGTAAATCATACTCAAATTACTCAGGATTAAGAGACCACTTGAGGATTCACACTGGTGAGAAACCATATAAATGTGTTGAGTGTGATAAAACATTCTCAGCTTCCTCACACTTAACAAATCACATGAGGATTCATACTGGTGAGAAACCATACAAATGTGTTGAGTGTGATAAAACATTCTCAATATCCTCAAACTTAAGAAACCATATGAGGATTCACACTGGTGAGAGACCATACAAATGTGGTGAATGTGATAAATCATTCTCAACTTCATCACACTTAACAAAACACATGAGGATTCACACTGGTGAGAAACCATACAAATGTGTTGAGTGTGATAAAACATTCTCACAATCTTCAAGTTTAACATGCCACATGAGGATTCACACTGGTGAGAAGCCGTACAAATGTGTTGGATGTGATAGAACTTTCTCAGATTACTCAGGCTTAAGAAATCACATGAGGATTCACACTGGTGAGTAACCTTTCAAATGTGTTGAATGTGATCAAATATTCTCACAATCTTCAAGCTTAACAAGCCACATGAGGATTCACATTGTTGAGGAACCATTAAAATGTGCTGAATGTGATAAATCAATCTCAGATGACTCAAGTAAACAAACCACACGAGAATTCATGATAGACAGGAACCATGCACATGTTTTTAATGTGATAAAACATTTGTACAGTCTGAAAATGTAACAAAACAAGTGAAAACTTTCAATGTGTTGAAACTATTGCAATAAATTTTATTATGTTTTTGACACTTACCTTTTTTTTGTAAATAAAGTTGTGGCTTTTGTGTTTCGTGAATAATAAAAAAATATAAATATTTCAGCAAGGTATGATTTCTCATTAAAAAAATAGCTTTCAATTATATGTATCCATTAATTTTTCACCAATATGAAATTATAATCGTGTCTTTTGTAGATGCATTGTTCGAATGAAACTAATTAAATGGATATATTATTTGAATGAAAACAATGAGATATTCTCTTCGAAAAGATACATGATTAATTCTGTGGTTTCTAACTTTTCTTGGTGTTTTAAGTGTCGCAACCTTAAAACGCTGTACGACTCCGTTTCTACTATGTCTACCGGAGGCATTCCTGCCACCACGCAGACTATCGTCCTGTAGGCACAGAGCCTGTGGACGGAACTAACCTTTCTCCTGTTTGATTTTACTGTCAAAGCAGTACACCATATCGAGGCACCATACAAGATCACTGATCGCACAACATTCGCGAAAAGAAGTCGCCGGTACTGTCTTGAACCTGCAACATTTGGCATAATTCGTGACAGTGCAGAAACTGGCCCAGCTACTTTACGTCTTACATAATCAAGGTGGTGTTTAAAAGACATCCTATCATCTATCATTATACCAAGATATCCGATAGACGATTTCAAATAGATTTCGCAGTTTCCGACCGTAAGGTTGATGGATTCTCTAGATTTTCTCCCAGTGACAAGAACTGCCTCTGTTTTTTCTTCCGCCAGTTGCAGTCCCATTGTCCGTAGCCATTGCCCAATCACATAAATAGCCTCATTGGCTATCTGAACTATTTGTTCCCGGTGCTTAGCGACGACGACAACTGCTATGTCGTTTGCGAAGCCAAAAATTTTGCTTTCCGTGGGAATATCAAGTCTTAATACATCATCATACATAATGTTCCACAACAGGGGTCCTAGTACGGATCCTTGTGGGACGCCTCCTGTGATTACGTAATTTTCCACGCCGATTTCCGTATCGTAGAGAAGAGTTCTGTGGGAGAGATAATTCGTCACAATTCTCCTTATGTATAATGGCACCTGTAATCTGCGCAATCTCTCGAGGATACAGCTCCATCTTGCCGAGTTGAAAGCGTTTCTGATGTCCAAGGTGATTATGGCGCAGTATTTTTTAGGGCCTCTTTTCCATCTCTTCCCCCGAATAGCTTGGCGAGCGGTTTCCACTACCAAATTAACTGCATATACACTCTCATCTAGGTTTTTTATTTTGACCCCGTGTTCTTGCGTGTCAAATGCCCGGGGCCAATCAGCATTTGACATAAATCTGTGACGTATTTATTCAGTGCTGGACTGTTCGGTTTAGCATATTGTTCGTAAAGTATGCGTAGCTGTAATGGAATTGAAGGAAAATTAAATTACAGGCTAGACCTCATTATTTTTTGAATAATTATTTTACGAATTAGAAATTACTCTGTATTATTTTTGTTAGTTACTTTTCAACAAATTACCAATATATAGAGTCCACAAGTTGCCAAATTTGTTGGCTATTGTTTACCAAAACATCGTTTTTTACTTGGTAATCTCTGTAACCCACGACTCACAATGATGAGTTTTCGGGAACTGCATCGATAAATGTAATAGTTTTTTCGTTTGAATAATCCATGATTGGAATATTAAATTTCAGCGTAGCTCTAGGTGAGGGCTAAGAAATGGTATTTTCTGGCAATATTACACATTTTTGACACCGGACCGAACACGCTGACAAGTAGTAGCAATACGGGCAACAATTCACGCTGATATATTGCCGTTATTGTTGCTGGATCTAGGGCAATATTGCTCGGCCATGAATGCCGGCCACATATTCCCGTAAAAAGTTTCTCGTTTACAAGCCCTTTAAGCCGTTCTTGTTAGACTTTTTGTTAAGAGTATTGTGCGCAACGCCCTTGTTATAACATTTTTTCTTTTGAAACAATTATTTATATACAAGTCTGTCAGGCGATGTCCTGAGACAGCCGTTTCAGGTATAGACCGCTCCCGCTGACAACTTTCCGGGCTTGGACGACGAAGGCCGCGGTTCCAGTCGGCGTCGGCTGATTGTTAGGGTAAGGACACACAGAACGCTGCACGATGGAGACGGTCCAAGTCGCTTTTCCTCTTAACCTCTTGCGCCAAAGTTTGTGGCGATGGAGTCTGGCAGTTGTAGGATATGATTTAAACACAGTACGGTCGTGCGTAGGCGGCGCCCTATCAGAAGTTCTGCTGGGCTGTATCCGGTAGGCAGCAGGGGTAAGTATGCATCAATTTCTTTCTTAAATATATGATCTTGACGGCAGCTTCTGCTCGCCCATTTCTCTGTAGAAACAAAGGTCTGCTCGTTATATGTACGAACCCATATCGCACCGCTAAAGCGCGAAACTCGGTGGTGACGAACTGTTACCCGTTGTCAGTCTGTACACCCTCCGGGATGCCCAGACTCGCGAAGACGTCCATGAATTTTTCTACCACGTCGGTTGCTGAATGTAGTTTGGGGACTTCCAGATATCCGGAAAGTCAGCTGCTACCCTCTGCCAAGATCGTTGGGATGGACGTACCAAACGACGCTCATCTGCGCCCGGCCGAAGCACTTTAACTTGCCTAAGTTTTCGGCATGAAGGTGATCTAATATCTATCCTCATAATTTGCTTGGATTAATTATAACCAATGGGGTTCGTCCCCAGGGATAGGTTGGATGTTAGGGAGCATTCAAGCGATGTTAGAGCCTCTGCTCCTTCAAGGCCAGGGGAATGCCTTCGCGTGAACGCCCGTGTTAAACCACTAACGCGGGTGCATCTGTTAGTTTCCTCGTTAATGCTTCATCGTGAACTGCAGATCTGACAAATGATCAATATATTTTATCTTATAGTGTACCAATCAGATATTCCCTTTTCCGCTGAAATAATGTAGCCAAAAATTTTGAGACGCTGCAGCGTAATTTTGCATTCTTTTGTTGAGGGCGACTCCTGATGATTTAAGACGTGCTAGAACTCCTCTGAGTATTTCGTCGTGTTTTCTTAGTCCTCTGCCGAACACTAGAACGTCGTCTCCCAAATTGACTGTACCTTCTGTGCTGGGCGACGATACCCCATTAGTAGGCGATTGAATCAAAATCTGCATAATGGCAATAAAAAGGTTATAAGTAGCCTAGATCGTTTATCGATGACTACTTGATTGTAACCTTTCTTGTCGTCCAAAAGGCTAAAATAACGAAATCCTTCTTACTGATCTACAGCTTCTTCAACTGTGGTAATAATAATTATTGGGTTTCTTAACGACTACGCCAGGAGCAAACAAATCATTTGCTTTGTCCAGCGGTATTATTACTCATGCGATTGAACTCTTCGCGCGCTTATTGCGAGTGGAACTCGACGCGGCGCGTATACAGCTTCATAGTTCCGCATTGGAATTCATTTTAATGCTATATGGTTTTCCGCATTTGAGGCGACCACGTCCGTCGAAGACAGCAAATTCGTCTTCTGGAGTCGCCATTTTCAAATCTTCAATTTCTGGAGGAGTATTCTCGTACATCTTCGTACTAATTTGATGTTGTCCTCGTGATAAACGAACCGATCTCTCGCCTTTGACCGTGAGTGGTTGGTCCCATCCGATCAACTTCATGTGTGTGGTTTCCGACGACATTCATGATTGTGACGTCTTCTCGGCAGGAACAATATCGCCCGTTTACGTAAATTTTCCTTTTCAATGAGGCTTTAAATTTCTGATCGATGTCCACTCTATTATTTACTGGTTAATAAATTGTAATTTCTCGCGTTTGGTGCTCTATGAGCACAGATAATCGGCATTGACATGCAGGCTACTTTCCACTGTCCTTGTGTATTGCACGAATGACATGTGAACTGTTTTGCTGGACATGCGAGAAGTACATCTTGTGGTGTTGGGCCGCATCTACTGCATCCTTGTCGGATGATTTATTGTGATTGAGCAGACGTAAGTAATGTTGGCCTTCTCCTGACGGTTCAAATCCATTTCTCGTTCTGCGAATTCATATCAAATACTAACTTCAGGTTTTATTGAAATTGTCTGCAGGCTCGTGTTCTCTTTGTTGACACCAGTGAAATATTGCACGTTGCAGGACTGTATTCCTTCTGACATCAAAGTAGACATTAAACTTCTTTTTAACGGGTATATTAAGTCACATAAAGTAGGGTACCCAATAAGTCATATTGTTGATAGTATTGGTAGTTGCTTATGTAAATTATCAAAATATTTTCAATCTTTCTCTAAATAATTTTAAGAATGAAAATAATTGACATAATAACTCTCTTGTTTAAAAAAATACCCAATTTTTTTTAATTAATACGACGAATATTTGGTTAGTAATGATGTACTAACACACCCTCACAACTATCAATTAAAGTTATTAATGATAACTGATCACATATTGAGCCACAAGCACCCAAAAAATGTGAATCCATCTATATCGAAGGACTCAAGTTAATCTTATAAAATGGCTTCTTTACTTTTAAAAACCAATGTTACAAACAAATGTAGGGATTACTAATTGGATGGAGCCCAGTTAAAATATATCCGGTATCGTAATGAATCACATCCTCATTAAAACAATTTCAGCATATGAGATTAAACCTAAATAATTAGTTAAATATATTGATGATATTTTTGTCATAGTCTGTTGACAGGGTACAGATTTATTTCTTGAACAATCAAACGAGATCAATAATAAAATTAAATTTACTATTGAAATACTTATCATTTTGGATATGATGATAAGAAAGGGACACCTAAGAAGTAAAAATTACCTGTGAGAGCTTAGCTCTCGCAGATGTTTTTCTCCGGAGTAGGAATTGGTTTTTCCTTCAGGAATGCCTCGTTCTCACTTTGTTTCTTCAAGGATCTCATTCCAAGGATCACAGGGCTTACAGTAAGAGCTGTCCACAGATCCTATTGGATCAGTCAACCTGATGCCTCCCAAACTGGTCGAGGCACGTTGACGGGAACGATGCAACCCCATAGCAAACTCCTCTCCCGTCATTCGGAAGGGCGTGAGACAAGTACCCAATAGCCCACCCTTCCTGATGCAGGTTTTCTGGGTTTGCTCTGCATCTCTTTCAGGTGAATCACTGGGTAGGATCCTTAAAATATATCTCGGAGACCCTTGGCTACCTTGTTCTACTTTCCACGTTCTCCCATTTCAATTCCCTTCCTATGCTATTAAAGGGGAGTTGCCTGTTTCAGGGTCACCCTCATGTAGCATGTTACCCAAAAGAAAACAAGCCATACCTACGAGTTTTCATGGTGACCCAACGACATTTTCAAGAATGATTGCAGTAATTTCCTCACTGAAACTCATTTGTAATGCATTTCAAATGTAGACCAACACGGTATTAAGAAGGCGTACATAATGTTTCACACCATGTATATTTCTATCTGAAAAACAATAACTATTAACTACTGGTAATTTATTTGTCCAAGGAAACAACAAGGAATATCTGCTTAAGTTTTTATTAAATAAATATGAATTTTAAACGATAATTGTTTTAGACTATTGTAACAAAACAATTTAATCTGTATCGATAATTTATAGATCAAAATATTCTGCTAGATGGAGAATTTATAAAATTTCACTAGCTGGCTATAGTATTATTATTGTTTATGTTTTCAAACGCAGTCAGATGTATCAATTCCATTATTTAATGTTTTTAGAGCCCGCTCTAAACTTACTAATTTCAAACACTCATAATCAGCAGTACTAACGAATTTCCGGCGGTACAAAATAAAGCTACGATGTGAGTATTTGGATAGCTAAAATGGCACTTATTTATAAAAACAAGAAGTTACTGGGCATACATATGAGTTATATATAGTATTTCAATAGATTAGAACACTATAAACATTTAACTAAATAAATGAAGTAAGATAGAGAAGACTCGACATAAACGGGATTCAAACTCGGAACTACTGTAAAGTACCCTGCCAATCCAGCTTCTATTTTCCTGTATTTCGGTCTAACCCACAATCTACTATTTTAATTCTTCGATCTAAATAGTAGCACCGAGTTTTAGATCATTTGCTTACTTATCATTGGCCCCAGGTTCGAATCCAGGATCTGTCTTACTTCATTAATTAAACTAAGTTACAATAAACTTTCGACCTGAGATTAAGATTAAACTACTTGCTCGTACAATTAACTAAATATAAAAACTATGTAATATTCTCTACTAGATTATTTTGTACTGATACATATTATGGTTAAATGAAATTAGCTGATACACCGAAAATTCGCTTTCTGTATGTATTTTCACTAGAAAATTTCTGTGTTTAGTAAAATTCGTTTACGCGGTAGATATTTCCAGAAGATAACAATTGAATTCGAATACCTATATTTAAAATATTAAGAAAATGAACTCAAGCTTATCTGTTTAATTTATGTCTAAATTAAATCGATCCAAATGTAAGGAAATCAGGTAATATTACATTTCATTCTCTATTGTTACATAGTATAATTTTATGGATTAGTTATAATTAAAAGAAGAGAGAAATATTTACTAAGAAAATATGTGTGTTTTTATCAGAATAGTTTTTAGTAACATATTATTATTACTAAGTAAAGGAAATGTAGAAAGTGGTGAATTAATAGCTACACTATAAAAAGAAATATTCATGTCTAAATAATTGTGATAAAGGCTATTTTTATGAAAAAATAGGGTAAAAATAAATAGTATAAGCAAGTAGAATCACAAGACACTTACTGGTATTTGAAAGTCGTCTCCCGGAAAAACACCCTATATAGAAACGTTTTAATTTTAATAAACTGAAATAATTTTTATAAGTTTAGATCGGGTAAAAAATTCTTGGGCTTCATTGTGGTGTTTAATGTAGATTTTTCAATCAACCCATGCGTGCAAAATATTGACGAAAATAGCATACGGGAGGATGGAACGTCAAGTATACCAGTTAGGAGGAGATCAGTTTGATTTTAGGAAGAATGTAGGGATAAGAGGAACAATATTGACTCTGCGTCTGGTTTTAGAAGGCAGGATCAGAAAAAAAACATGCTTACGTTCACCGTATTTATAGATTTAGAAAAAGGGTTTGATTATGTTAACGGGAACAAATTATTAAGGATTTTGAAGATGACAGGATTAAAATATCGAGAAGGAAGAGTTATCCATAAATTCTACAGTTATTAGAATTGAAGGACAAATAAAGTAGAAATCAAGAAAGGAGTAAGACAAGGATGCAGTCTGTCACCCATGCTCTTTAACATATATAGAACAGGGGATGAAGAAAGTAAAAATGAATATAGAAAGGAGAATAAATAAAACGCCAAAGGTTTTCTGATGTTATTGTAGCATTAGGGGAATCAGAAGAAGACTTGGAAAACATAATAAATAGCATGATCATGAGGAGGGAAACCAAGGGAATTGAGTGTAGTATGGAAAATAGTGGAATAACAGATGTGTTAGATTAGGAACGGATATTCTGAAGGAAGTTAAGGAATTATGCTACTTGGGCACCTTAATAACTAGGGATAGTAGAAGTATAGTGGGCGTAAAGGCTAGGATAGCACAGGCAAGAAATGCTTTCGAAACGAAAGAGTAATTTACTGACGGCCAATATAAGTATGGATACTAGTAAATCATTATTTAAAATGTTCGTATGGAGTGTGGCGTTAGATGAGTGCGAACGTAGACCATAGGAGTCGCAGAAAGGAAAAGAATAGAACCGGGTTTTCCAAGCTGTGTTCCGCGCGGCCTGAATAAGTGTTCCGCAAACATTTGGAGTGATTCTTTCTATACTGTGGATTATAATATCATGTTATAAAACCACTTAATCAGTTCGTATGACGAAAACTGCGTTTGCATCGAACAGGAGAAAATCGAATCTCAACGTTGCGAAACATAGAAACCCTATTCCTTGTTTCCCGCTACAATGAACATGTGTGGACGTGTTCAGTCGACAAGAATCCTGTACGAGTGAGATAGAGATTGCCATACCCGACAACTATACAGTTAATATTTTATTTAACTTGACAATGAGCAGCTTTGACCAAAAAATAAGCCAATCTTATACACCTTCGTTTGTAGAATTTAATTCAATAGCACATAATTGCAGTCTGTCAGGATCAACTAGTGCAGCGGTTGTATACTGGAGGTCTGCAGGAAACATACTAAAGTGAGATGACTTTTTGAACTTTGAAATGAGTTGTTGGTGTTCTTGAAGGCACAAAACAATTCAGGAGAATATTTTGTTGAAGTTTTCCAAAATCCTTAACGGTTGATTAAACTCGCACAACTGGCAGATATTTTTACAAAGTGCAATGAACTTATCATTACAAGGAGAAAGTATTATAACTTTTACAATAAATAAAAAGACGGCCAAAAAGTCAGTACATAAATTTATCACTATTTCTTCACAAGCGGCGTTTCGTCTCCAGCGACGGCCTAAATGATCTGGAAATGGTCCATACACGAAATTAAATTGTTCACATGTAAATTCAATAATCTTTTCGACTGAGGGAGTCAAGGAGTAAACAGATGTATTGCTAAATTTTACGCCCGAGGAAGTCTCAAAATGGAGACGAAACGTCTCTTGTGAATAAATAGTGATAAATTTATATGTTGGCTTTTTGGCTGTCTTTTTGTTTATTATACATTTAAAATTAATAAAACTATGTTCTTACTATAACTTTTAATACAAGAGATAAATTTGGATCATTTGACTAAAAATAATACAATATTGGATTCAATGAGTTGAATCTAACGATCTTAATTGGTTTCCTGCCATTCATGAATGTTTGAATGACTTAAATTTTAAAGCAGATGAAGTTTCCAAAATCATATTCTAAAATCTATATAACTTGAAATCAATTCTTTTGCAATACAGTATTTTCCGAAAACTAGTAAGGATGATTCATGGGTTCAGAATCCTTTTTCTGTGACAGCTAAACCTGCAAGAGACTGTGGAAATCTAACTGATTTAATCAGTGAAAGAAAAATACAATGATCAATCTTATGTGATTACTGGGCTAGGTGAAAAGAGTACCCCAATATTTCAAAATATACTATTATTTATATAAATTCCTCTCAGACTGAAGATGAGGCAGAGCAAGCAATTGAAACGTCACTGATTATCTATTTGACCCTGTTGGAAACCCTGGAGGAATTTATACATGCCGTTCACCGGGATAGACCTCGTACTTTAATAACATACTATTATTGTTTTACTTCAGTTTCCTACAATCTATTCATGCGAAGCTGGATTTTCTTATTGTGCTGCAATGAAGTCAAAGTGCAGAAACACGCCCGACTTTATTTATTTATATTATATAACAAGTCTATATTTAAAAATAATTACCAAATTCAATCTTGTTTTACATTTTACGACTAGGAATCAGTCATCCTAAAAAAATAAGCCAAGTGTTCCGTTAAAATGTCCGATTTTACAAAGTTTTCCATTGAAGAAAAAGTTTTGGAAACCCTGGAATAGAAGCTTCCGAAATGTGGTGCTAACGAAAAATGTTTAAAATCTGTTGGGTGCATAAGGTAACTAACCAGGAAGTTCTAAACGAAACACTGGAAGACGGAACAATTTGAAAGGCTTTGGCCAAGAGAAGGTATAGATTAATAGGCCACGTTTTGAGACATGAGGGTCTTGGAAAATTAGCATTAGAGGGAAGTGTGTGGGGTAAGAACAGAAGAGGGAGGACAAGCCTGGAATACGCTAAGCAAATTAGGGAGGATGTGTGATGTGGTAGCTATGTAGTAATGAAGATTCTTGAGCTGGATTGGTTAGCATGGAAGGTCTTAGGACTGATTATCACAATAGCAATAGTTTCCACTGCACAATTAATTTAATATCCGACTTTTTATTAATTCCTATCACCATATTGAATGATTTCTTGAGCTACTGGTGTCTAGAACGACCGTATAACGAGTTCTCATATGTCATCTACAAATCTACGAAACAAATCACTCATTTTTCATCAAAATAATGTTTGATCAACAAACTAGTGTTTTGAAATAAATTCTGTCCTATTCAAACGATTGAGCAATATAACGCAACAGCTTACTCTGTTCGGAATTTTAACTTTCAAATTAGAATCGCTTAGTAGGATATGACTGTAATCAGTTTAACGCCACTTATCACTAATATAATGAATATAGGCTAGAATAGACGAAGTTAACTAGCAAGGACTAGAGCCAGCCAACTGCGAAAGAAGGAAACCCTGGTAAAGACGTCAGGAATCCCAGGCGTGGCGCAAACAGGAGGGCCGAAGCTGATCACCCCCAGAGCGTAGTACAGGCCGTTCTCTCCCTGCCCCAGCAACGCTCCGCCGCTGTCACCCTGGAATAACAGCCATGATTACGATACCTAAAATATCACATTTATATTTAATTACATTAATAAATCGTAAATTTATATTTAACTCAGAAATTTAATGTAATCCACTACGTGAGTGATATCATAAACATATGTCCACAAGCTATCCAAACATCTTCTTTTCAATCTGTTTACTTATTTTTCTAATGTCATAAAAAATGAAAATGGTTTCTATCTTAAATACGAGTTTCATACTAAGTATACTCCTTATTTTACAACCTTATATACTAATGACTTTTTTACTTTCGTCTCCACGTCCAACTTATTCCCAGTAAATGAACTTCAATTCCTCGCAGGCGATGAGAAACAGTTGGTTTCCAGTTCGTTGTTGTCGTTGTTGTATTCAGTCATTTTAGACTGGTCTGATATAAATCCCCATGCTAACCTATCCTTTTCACATCCCATACCCTCCCTCTTCACACACTTCCTTCGAATGCTAATTTTACAAAACCCTCATGTCTCAAAACGTGTCCTGTTGATTTATCCCTTCTCTTGGTCAAAGTCCTCGCTCTTTTCTCATTCTACTTAGAACTTTCCCGGTTAGCTACATCCACCCATCTGATTTTAAGCATTCTCCTATAGCACCACATTTCAAAATCTTTTATTCGTTTCCTTTCTGCAACTCCTACCGTCCACATTTCGCACCAATATAACGCCACACTCCATTCGAACATTTTAATGATTATTTCCTAAGGGCAGCATAATAACTAGGGATTGTAGACGACATAAGGAGTAGAATAGTACAAACAAGAAAGGCTTTCGCAAAAAAGAGGACTTTAATACTGTAATCTTATCCTAATTTGGACTTGTTTAATACGTAATAATAATAATAATTGAAAACCACTATTTTTGACAATTTATTATTTCATATGATCAGTCAAATATTATAGGAGCTTTCGACCTTAAGGGCCATAGTCATCTGTAATAGAAAACTGTTTTATACAAATAGCAAACGAAGAAATTCATACGGAATACATATCTATAAAAATCAAATAGTACAGATGAATAAAATGTATGAAGTAGGTACGGCCCAAACATTATACATTTATGTGAATAAAATAGGCAATAGATGAATAGAGCAATAGCACTATTTATATAAAATGAAAACATTTTGTAAATAATATAGTGTAATGAATGTATAACAAATAAAATGGGATATGAGAATAATGTTATTAAATAGTGTTAATGGAAGGAGCGATACTTGAATGAATAATGGGAAGATAGAAGTCATAATACAAGGGAAAGGTAAATAATTTATACCAATAAATAAAATTGAAGTGTCTGTCTGTCTGTTTGTCTCGAATAGGCTCCGAAACGACTCAACGGATTTCAATAAAAATTTGAGGGTTTAAAAACAGGAGATTTGTCCGTGCAAATTTCATTTCAATATATTGCAGGAGATATTAATATATATACAACCTGTGAATGCGGGTTGCCTATACCCTTGATCTGTTTATGCTCCGAAGCACTCCATCCATTACTGAAGTAGGATTCGCGCCGTTATCAATCTATTGTTGGCAATCTTTGGACCGTCGATTCGATATATACGTAAACTGGTTTTATTTGCCACGTCGGGTATATTTTAATATTTAGTAATTGCTCATTTTTATAGCTCCGAAACGTATGATAGCGGGACCTGTTCAAAATCAACTGAGAGTTATAAGGTTTGCCCTGAAGAGATCGTAAATAGATGATACCCTACGTTTCATATATTCAATGAATTAAGCTTTATCAAATTTCTGTAAGTTACCTGTTGTTTCTTTTTTAAGGCAAAATAAAAATAACTATTTCAGAAGATATTTGTAATAATATTCAAGTCGCGGAGGTTAACTAGTGTCTAATGTCAAGCAGTATAACTAAAATTACGAAACGGTAGTTATGGTTTATGTTGAATGTATGTTTTCAGCTGAATTTTGAATGTGGTGGAATAAAGGTGTCATGAAATGTAACCTTCCACATCCCCCCTTTTCAGTTCCCTTCCTACGCGCTTAAAGGGGATTCGCCTGTTTCAGGTTCACCACTATGTAGCCTGTTACCCAAATAATATGTAGCGCAGTAGGCCCCAACAATTCTAATTTATGTAATATTAAATTAGATAAAATTTCAGCAAGAACATTTCTCTGGCCAGGAAAAAGTGGTTTGTCTCGGCGCCGGGCTGGCGGCTGTGTTTATAAGGGTAGGCTTGTTTTGGCTTCGGAATTTCCAAGGGACACGGTTTACCTGTTATATGACTTTGAAACATTTATCTGAGTGTTACTGTAAGATTTTCCCGCTGATCGATTTATTTTTTGGGGAATTGTGTCCTTAACTTCTGAAAGGCTAACATTTCAAAAATATAAAATAACAGATTTTGTTTCTGGTGTGAGTGATAGCTACCAGGTTAAATATATAGGCTTATCTTGAAGACTTTTTACATTTCTAAATGCATATTACGAGTTACAACGGGCTACAAAAAATTTTCATTTCAGTAATAATGCAGTTTATTCTAGAAAGTGACTTACATTACAGGTACCGATTCCCTGACGTCCTGCACAAATCTGCGAGTCTAGGATCGTAATTTGTTGCATGGACCACACTTGCTGACACATGTTGGTATCAATGATGTCGATGAAGGCCGCCCGAGGAATCGGAGACAGTTGTAAGTTGCCCACTTCTCCCCAACCAGCGATAACAACATTCGTCGGCTGCTCATCTGACTCTGCCAACAACATCCAAAAAAAAGATAGTACAGCCATGCAAATCAAGTTCAATCAAATTAATATCTCTATTATTATCCACAGATTCATTTTTGTTTTAATTTTCGATTAATGACTAAACAATCGCTAAAAGTGTATTCACGATGTTAAAAATTCTTAATTTCGTTGACATATTGATTTTATAAACCCATATTGTTAAAAGAATAATATTATCTGCTTATTTACACTGAACTACATACAATTCCAAAAATAATGCATAGTGTATCATGAACGATGACAGTCCGGCAGTTGTCCAGGTTATTCAAATTCCTCAGTAGGACTTCTTTTTAATTGAATGTAACTATATTGTTGAATTAGTTATTTTGAGGTTTTTGTGTCTGTTTTTTGTAACACAAAGTATTCATGGTGGTGCACTCTGTGAGAGTTTTTCTTCTTTTAATGCAGGGTATTTCATTTTAAATAATTTGTTCAATAAATATAATTGAAAAAATTTAAGGGTCCAGTAATTAATTTGGGGAGTTTTATAAATATTACAAGCTGTTTTATTATTTAGCTATTCCAGCTTTTGCCGTGAAATACAGGAAAAATTAAATATGCAAGATACTCATATACTCAGGGGGTTCACTCGTTTTTTTTGTAGGTATAGCAAAGTATTAAGGCGGTAAAGGATAACATACGTTCTGTTACCGTTAACCATGGCTTGCTGCTGGCAGCTTGAGGCTTTGGCTGAGGGCAATGGAATCTAATCTGGCATCAGTGCATCTTTACTATCTGGTATCTGGTACGTTTCCGTAAGCCTGTGTGATTGGTGATTTTCTCACTCCTATTGTTGCATGAGGTGCACTGTGACGTTGATGAATGATGGAACAGAACTTTACTGATCGAAGAATGGAACTCAACTGTATTGTTCTAAGAAAGGAACCAATCTGTCTTGTTTGAAGGGTGGAATCGAGCTCGAGCTGTCTTGAGAAACTCATGTCCTCCTCCGAGCTGGACAACTTTTCTAATTCTATTGGTTATTGTTTACTGAATTTGTGTGATATGATCAGTTGGATCAATGAGGAGATTCAGCTTTCCCTCGTTTCCGCGAGAGGGTGGAGTTTGGGTGACGCTTCCAGAACTTTATCAGGTCGCATTCTGATTTCCTCGTGACGTTCTCTAATCCCTGGTACAAAAGACCATCCTCGGCTCTACTGGGTCCAGTTTTAAGACCCAACTCCGCACAATCTACCAAATTCCACCGCTGTGCGATCACTTTTCAAACAATGCCAGCCTGTTTATTCAATTTTTTAAATCTTCTATTTAAATACGCGTTATAACTCAGAAGGTGTTAATGTAAATAGTCAAGATGCCTGAAGTATTTTGTCGGGAATCTTATAATTTTGGAGAATTAAAAAGGGAGTTTATTTAAACGAGAATGAGTATCCTTTTTAATTTCCTTTTTATAGGTATTTCGTAATAATAAAGAACATTCTGATATGAGTAGAATAATCCTGTAATGTATATGTGTAAAACGTGAAAGTGGAAATAAGTTCTGCAAAGAATGTTACACGAAGGAAGAGTCGCTTTAATAAATAATGAGTTTTGATGAAAATTAGTTGCATTAATCTCACTTTTTTCTTTTACTTAATGTGATGTGTGGAAACCGTTTTCCATCATCATAAGCGATGGTAACGGCTGCGAGGGTATTTTGATGGACCTATTAAAAGTGTAATTTAAGACAAAATTCAAGACCAGGAATAAGAATTACAAATCAATTATATATTTTTAAGGTCAAGAGAGATGATGCAAATATTTCAGGCCATGCATCAAATCTAAATCTATATACGACAAATATAAATATATGAAATAGTCCAAAAGTAATAAAAATTAAGTATAGCGTATATTACAAACACAAAACTACGTTACATTCCGTCTTTGGGACACCATCAAGTGATAAATTTAACAAATTCTATACCTTCTTTTGTCAAATATTTATCAATAAAATAGAATTGAGTGTATGCAGGTTTTTAGAGTGACAGGGTACATGAGCCTCATACACTACCATTTTACATATTTGTTAGCTGCTTAAAATATATTATTACTTAAATGAAATGGTTTTTTAAATTTTAAATTATTTCACGCTGTACAGATGGTTCAAATATCTTCTTGTTATAAATTAAATTGACTGTCTGCGTGAATAAATTGAGTGTTATTAAGTATGTGTGGATGTACTTCGTAAAAAAAATTTCAATGAGTGGATCAATTTTGATCAAATTTTGTACACGCTTTTCTTGCGGCGACCCAGAAACAATCACTGTCGGGGGAGTAGACAGTTATGAAAATTTTAGGACATGGAAAAACGATTTATTTTTGCGTCAAGTTTATATTTTATGAGATTGATACCGAATCTCTCAAATTTCTGTATAATATCAAGCCTATTCGTCATGCAGCACCTATTGGGGTTGAAGAGGAGAAACGTTATATAAAAATAAAGCGAAAATAAAGACAAGATTTGTATAGATTCTGGAGCTATTCAAGTCGCTGAATTTATTTTTCAATAAGAGCAATATTTATTGTTGTCTTAATTTTTTTGTGACCGATAGTTTCCCGAGGATGAATTTTCATTCAACGAACGTTAAAAGGGCTGTAATTAATTTTAAAATTTTGTGTATCGTTCAGTCTCGATGGGCAATCTTGCTGTGAAATCACCATGTCCAGAAAATTTCTATTTCTTAAATTATGTTAAACGCAGATTGAAGACAGAATTTCAGTACATCTTTAAATATTGAGTAATATGGTGGGGCAAGTGTAACACTTGTGATACGTATGATTTTAAGAATTATCGAGAAAGAGTTTATGTTACTATTAAATATTATGATCCATTTTAGAGGGACAGTGACCAAAATTCAAAAAGAAAAAAGCTTTGAAATGTCCTAATGTCTGACAAAAGCGCCAGAATAGATCAAAACAGCTTTTGTTTATGTGAGTGGGCTGTGTCCAAGATTTTCACACGACCGTCTGAAAAAATATTAACGGGCTCTCATTTAAACTAATTGAAAGAGTAAAAGGATTTTGTTCAGGGATTGGATATGTACCGCCATCTCCCTCCTAAAGAGTTGAAAGTCACCCCATTCCCGTGCACGACTGGTGTTAGGGATTTCTCCCTATACGTCAAATTCGGCCAGAGTAAATGCATATACGACGGTTGTTTAAGAAATCTGGTATAAACGTAACCAAATAGAATATTTTCAGAAATTTTACTTTATTTTTCTACTTAGTCTCCTTACTTGGCTTTAGACTTGACCCAACTAGTTTCCAATTTTTTCATCCCATCACAAAAATTGGTTTTATCAACACTCCAGCACAGCCTCGATCGCTACCTCATTTGATGGATATTTCTTCCCACCAAGCCAAATGTTCAAGTTCGGGAACAACAAGAAATTACCTGGTATTAGGTTGGTGAATAGGGTGGCTGAGAAACAAGTCTAATCCGAACTCATATACTTTCGCAATTGAAACTGCTGCTGTTTACGCTGGCGCATTGTTCTACTGAAACAGTACTTTTTGCGCGTCAATCTTGGTCGTTTCTTAATCAGCACCCGTTTCAAACTATGCAAAATCGGAGCATAATAGAGCTCCGTTATGGCTGTGCCCTTTTCCAAGAAATTACGAACGACAGTGGCCATTACGTTTTCAGCTGACAAAACGGCCTTCCCTTTTCTCAGTTCACTTTCACTAGATTTTGTCTATTGTTTTTGGTCGGTGGCGTGTACTGATGGATGCAAGTTTCATCAATTGTTACGAATCTGCGCAAAATGTCTTGGGGTTACGCCTAAACATTGCTAGATTCTGGGGTAAAATGTTTTTCCGAATTCGTTTTTGGTACACTATCAACAGTCGCGGTACCTATCACGCACAGTTTTTCATGGAGGATGAAACGCACTGTTTCAGTTGAGAAGCCAATGGCATCAGGTACCTCACACACTAGTACTCTGCGATATTCCATTACGATATTGTGAGCTTGTTTTCCTGAAAGGTGAGCTCAATTGTGCGGCCGGACCGAGTTTCACCTTCCGTGTTACGGAAACCTCGTTTAAACCCATTAATTCAGAAGTGAATGATCTTAAATGCTGGAGCAAAGTCGGCATGAACCTTATCCAATTCGGTGATTTGTGCAGCTATACAACCCTTCAAATGACAGCGAAATCCTTTTTTTTTTCATTGTTTACGCCCGCCTACATATCTAACACTACAGAAGGCTGCAAACACTAAACTACGACTAGCATATGTTAAAAATTTTACAAATATATTTGAAAAAGAACACAATGCCTCGAAACTGACAAATATCCAGCTTTTTCATAAAAATTTACCATACTTGTCAAACAACCCTCGTATAGGGAGAATGTGGGTAGTAAAATTATTTAAGCGGATTATCTAAGTCGAAAAATTATGTCGAGGTCAATGAATCATTTATGAAATTATAAATAAGTTTAATGTACAGTGGCTGATAACATTGTGAACACTCATTCACCTGCTTCGTTGCCACCGCAGAATTACCACTCCAACAGACATCGATAAATGCATTACTCTGAAAAGCATCACAATCGTAGATCATACATGTCGAATACGTATTACTCAAAGAAACGCTATCTGGTCACTTACGGATATTAATTTAGACTATTGGAAAAAACCGACCTCCTGTGGTCTAGTGGCTAGCATCGCTGCCTCCAACCCAGGGGTCCCGCGTTCGAATCCTGGCATGGGCTTGGATGTTTGTGTCAGCATTGTCGCGGAGACCGGGATTAAAACTGCCGGAGAAGTGATACGCTGACGACGCATCACTGAAAATTTGGAATGTGTCATGCAAGATGACAGTCCGCATTCGACCCGGTAGGTCCAGGTCTTCAATGGGCTGTGGAGCCAAAGAAGAAGAATCAGATAAAGAAGTAGCCAATTAACAATGAAATGAAGGGTTAAGTTAAATTCGACACAATATTTCTGCGAACCTTGTTTTCGTTAGGTGATTAAAACTCACAAAAATGCAAGAAAGATTTCAAATGCAACAAAGAATGCAGAAATGTTACATTGTGTATTCTTTACTTTATTACTTCGTCCTATCCGTTCATTGACTACTTCTTTATCTACACTTCTGTTTGTAAAAATTGCAACACCCAGCAGGTGGTCATGTAAAACAGTGCAACCATAAGAAGAGATTCAGATGGCAGATCATTGTTACGTCACACTCAGCACAGATCCGTGAAACGACGTGCAAAAGTGGAAGTGCGGGTATGCCTCATTGACGTGAAAGGGCGCAACATCAGCTTAAGAGTGAGTTCGATCAAGACAGAATAATCGGTCTCCGGTAAACGGGTTTGCCGTCCCATGCATTGTTACTTGAGCGGAGCACGCTCCTACGACAGTGATGCGTGTGTGTAACCAGTGGAAGAGGAGGGTCGTACACAGCAATGAGCGGGTACTGGACCACTCAATGTCACCATAGTGCGAGATGACCGCCATCTTGTCTGCTACTAATACTAATTAAATAATTTTTCTGGCAATAAATACATAATAAATGGTGTTAATAGAAATAATTGAAATGCTAAACAAAGTAATAATTGCTGCAGAAATTGTTCTCGGGTTTCCACTTGAGTACAGCTGCGATTAATACGCGACGTTTCGACGACCACGTTGTCTGTCGTCTTCTGGTGAAGGTGAAGACAGAGCATGTGGTCGTCGAAACGTTGCGATTTAATCGCAGCTGTAGCCGACATAATTGTTGTAAAGCTAAATTTTTAGTTTAATCTAACAAATTAATTCTAACGCTATTTTACTTTTCAATGAAAAAAATATAAGCATGGTGAAAATTCATCCGAAAATCTATGCAATACAAAACGTAAAATTTTACTTTTACATATCGCGTCAGGGACGTTAGGTTTCCCTGTCGACGAACCGTGTTTCGTCGGTCGCCATATTTTTGTTTTTTTCTGCATTGTTACTCGATGCGCTGAGTTCAATATTTATTTTTACTTAATTCAGTAGTTTTATCTGATAGCAAACGCTACCAAAGTAAATTAATGGAATATCTTTATTGACGTGCACAGATATTCACTCACCAGCATTGAGACGAAGACACAGAGGCCTTATTGCCACTGAGTAAGTAACGCTTTCGTTGAGTCTCACCAAAGCTATGTCGTATCTGTTTTGGAAGTACGCTGGATACGGCACTATTTCAATGACAGGTAGTTTGATCCTCATCGGCTCAGAAGGTCGAGTCATCTCATATGCACCGAGGTACACTGAATAACGAGGAAGTAGAGCGTCTGTATCCTCAAAGCTGGAACAGTTGTAAGTATTAAGTATTTTAGTTTTATACGAATACATATATAAAAATCTGATTTAGATTTAATAGTTGCAACGCAAAATTGACGCTTTTAATAACGACTAGTACGAACGACAGCTGTCAGAGAACTTAAACATTCCGAGACGACTAACAGACTGTCACCTAGCATGACACATTCTGGATTCCTATGGATTGACACGAGCTCAGATTTCATGCCCATTAATACAAGCATACAAGTCCGTACCCCTGTGATGCGGGGCAATGACTCTGACCACTATACCATAATGCGACGGTTGTAGGTCCCCATACAACATAAAAAATGAAAATGGTTGAGTATAGTCTACATCACTGCGAGAGAAATTTATGAATGAGTTTTATAATGCACAAACATTTGAATGACTTCTTTATTTAAAACTAACTAGGTACTGAGCGTTCCCTGGCTAGTTATTTTTATTTGCCCGGTACAGTAATTAATTTGGCAATCACTATGTACACAACACGTGATTATACCGTCATCGAGAGCGTTACATGTTTTAACCTTTTCGCGCCCCTGTCCTACTTATAAGGAATTCATGAAGTTAGATGGCAGGAAGAATAAGATATTTGGTCGGATGAATATAGGGTGATTAGCACAAACGCGAATAGAGAGAATACAGAGTTATAATGAGTGATGATTAAAAGGCTGAGGAAACGAATAAGTTATTATGAATAACATAGCAAAAGGTTATTTACCACAACCAACAAATCACAAGTGCGGCAGAGGAAGAGAGATTGAGAAAATCTACTAAGAAATTGAAGAAATAACTATGTCAAAGGAAACAGGAATTCGATAATAATGGGTGATTGTAACACAGTAATAGGAAGGAGAAGAGAAAGTTATGTACTTAAGGACTATGGACTTAATGAAAGGAATCAAAGGGGAGATAGGGAAGTAGAATTTTGTATGCAGCAAAAATTAGAAAAGACAAATACCTCGTTCAAGAATGACGAAGAAGAAGCCGGGAGACACGTAAAGGTATCAATTGGACTACATAATAGTGAGAAAGAAAAATAGGAATCAGGTACTGTACTGAAAAACCTACCCAAGGACCAGATGTGAACTCAGACCATAATCCGTCAATTATGAAATGAATAACTCAAGAAAGGAATTAATACAAACAGATGGGAATTAGAAAAACTGAAACAACAGGCGGTGTTTCAGAGATTCAATGAATAAAACAAGAGTAGATTGATGTAAAAGGAGAATGAAACAATATAGAAGAGAAATGGGCACTCTTGAAAACAAATGACCAGAGAAGCCAACTAAAAAATAAAATGAATAGCTCTGACCAATAGGAAAGCATGGATAACACTAGAAATAATAAAAATGATTGATAAAAGGCGAAAATATAAAACCGCGAGATATGAAAATGGTAAAGAGAAGTACAGACGGTTTAATGAAGTGCAAAGAAGCCATGAGAAATGCAAAGAAGTGGAAAATTTCACGGTTAAAAGGAAAATAGACGCAGTTTATAGGAAAATCAAAGAAACATTCGGAGAGAATAAAAATTTAGCAATAAAGCAGATGGGAAGTCAATTCTAGATACAGAATAAAAGGCGGAAAGATGGAAGGAATGTCTATAAGAGCTGTATCACGGAGGAAATCTAGATCAGTCAGTAATAGAAGAAGACGAAGAGATGAATGATGAAGAGTTTGACAAGACTCTGACAGATCTGAGCAATGATAAAACGCCAGGAATTGATAAAATTCCAGCGGAGTTGATAAGATCATCGAGCAGAGAAGAAATATCATGTCTTTTCAGGATATTTTGCGAAATATACAAAACATAATATACCAGAAGATTTTAGTAACAACATAATTATACCCATACCGAAGATGACTGGCGCTGATGATGTGAACATCACAGGACAATTAGTTTAGTATCCCATGCGTGCATAATATTGAGGAAAAACAATGCGAGTTAGGAGAATATCAGTTAGGTTGAAGGAAGAATTAGGGACACGAGAAGGAATATTGACTCTACGTCTAATTTTTGAAGACAGAACAAGAAAAAACACACCTACGTTCATGACATTTGTATATTTAGAAAAATCCTTTGATAATGTTAACTGGAACAAAGTATTAAGGATTTTGATACCATAAATAATAACAGAATGTCAGGGAGGCATAAATACAATTAGAAAGCCAAATATATTTCCGATACTTTTTGAGATTCAGAAATATTACCTATAATATAAAAGAGTGTAGCGCGTTATTAAGTATAGGCGCAATTAATTTAAACTGCGATTTAGATAGTGAATCGGGTGAGTAATGATGAGTTGTTGGGTACTACCATGTGGAATGTAAGGAACGTCCAGACCCCCGGGGTTGAACATCTGGAGGAAATGAGTGACAGGCCTGCAGAATCGCCAATGAAAGAGTAAAGGAGCGGACCCCCTATGGCGCCGGGCTTCTTCAAAATCTTCTGACGCAGGAGGGTGAAGAATGTGCATACTGTGACACTTACCCCTGATGGAGATGCCCTGGCGAGGGAAAGTTTTGGAATTTTTGTGCCGTTAAGAAGCGCGACTGCCCAAAACTATTTAAAGGGCATGAAAGCGGAAATGAGGACAGCCGAGGGAAAAATTCGGAAGACGACACTCGATGAAACTACTGGAGGGAGTCGCTGGCAAAACTTTGAAGAAGATACAACGGATAGCAGTCGCCATCA
Source organism: Eucriotettix oculatus (assembly GCA_034510155.1). Lineage (NCBI taxonomy): Eukaryota > Metazoa > Arthropoda > Insecta > Orthoptera > Tetrigidae > Eucriotettix > Eucriotettix oculatus. Next base: position 229,989,237 of record CM067376.1, on the reverse strand, counting down.
TTCGATGGCAAACGACAGAAGCCACCAGGGTCTAGACAAGCTGACTACACGACATCGCAAAGGGGAAATACCAGATAAGTTCCACTCATGGTAGTCCTTAACATTCTCATGATTACGCACACAACGTAAATTCGTCATTTTTCCGACCAAATTTATCCCACGGTCAACCCGAGGTTTTGGGATTTCATAGCTGAGTAGCCAGTGGCATAACAAATATATTGAGTAGGATCGGTCCGCCAAAATTTGTTAATAATAAATTTTTCCGCCTTAAATAAGAATTATTTAACTCCCCTCCTTTATACAAAATGGCAAAAAGGACATCCACTCTGGCGCCCAACAAATTAAGAGAGAACGCCACAAGAGGCAACAAAATTCCATTACAATAATAGTCAGAAATACACCCGTTTCCTTATGTAATAAACTTATTTCATTATTAAAGCGAATAACAAGTGAGGCGGGACTTTGTAATTATTTATCGTGGGAGTAATTTCAGAATGAGAGAATGTTGCATTGAACGAAATATATATTTGCGTTTTAAAATCAATAAATATATGAAAATTATTAAAAATTAATTTCATTTAAGAAGTAGCCTCAGGTAAGCGTAAAATAGTCTATTTTCAAAATTGTGCCCATGATTCATTACATAACTTATATTCAAGGTTAGCACGTTCGTAGACGGAGAACGGGTTAATTTTTGGAATTCAGAGAAAGGATTATTTCAAAATTGCCAACCAAAAGTGAAGCTTGAATATTAGGGGTGCAGGTGCATTCAAATTGATTAAGATATTACTAAACGGTAACACGTAATGGAAAACGGGAAGCAGTGGTGCAGGTATTCGATAAGTTGATGAAATGAGTGTGTTAGGTCTAACAAGATGCAGCTTGCTGATGTGCTCATTCGCGAGGACTGTCGCAGAACGATTCAGCAATTGGCGCTGGACCTCTCAATCAACAAAGGAAGGAAGTGTGGGTGTAATCATCAATGGTCTTGATTACGCAAACAAATGCTCACGATGGGTTCCGCGTCGTCTTACGGAGGAACACAAATCTACCAGAAAAAAAATTCTTCTGAGTTGCTGAAACGTTCTGAAGCTGAGGGGGAAGCCTTCTTGTCCCGGATTGTGAGACTTGATAAAACCTGGATTCACCATTTTGAGGCCGAGGCAAAATGACAATCGATGGAATGGTGCCATCCTGAGCCTCATTGATGTGGTGCTGGGAGAAGGTACCATTAATTCTGAGGCATACGTGAACACATTAACCAAACTCAAGAAGCGTATGCATGATTTGGACCAAGGTGGTTTTGCTTCAACATAATAAAGCTCGCCCTCGTACAACTTTGAGGACGTCGGAACACATCGTGAAACAGGGTTGGACAGTGTTACTCCATCCACCTTACAACTCTGACCTCGTTCCGTTATACTTTCACGTGTTTGGGCCATTGCAGAATGCGATTCGTGTGAGACCTTTTGAGGATGACGAATAGGTGATTTGCACAGTGCAGAAATGGCTTCGTGAACAGACCAAGGGGTGGCATACACGCCCTTGTGTTTCGCTCGAGGAAGGCCATATAACGGGAAGGAGATTACGTAGAAAAATAGGAAGTGTAGAAGAAACATCATTCTTTCTCGTGTATACGTTTCATTGTTTTTAATAAATAATTGTTGAAGAAAAAACTGTGCTGCATTACTTTTTTTCCACCGTCGTATAATAGATATTTCATAGCTTTATTGGATTGTGGATTGAATTGTTCACCAGGTTGTTACGGAAAATGTGTAATTTAAATCGAGAATAGATCGAGAAGAGGCGATAAAAAATTTAAAATGACGTTCATTTTAACGTGATGTTGCGGTATACGGATATTTCTGAAGAATTTATAATTTATTGTGACTCATGTATGACGGGAGTTACGGTCTACTTTGTTAAATGGATCAAATTGAAGAGAAAACTATTAGCATACTTATGAGAGGATTGACGAACCGTGTAATTATCAAAGATAATTTTCGGTACAAAAATTATACAGTGTATATGGAATGAAATTAACTATTCATGAACCATCAAACGCAATCGTTTTTGCGTTATTCTGATCATGTAAATGCACGAATTAAAAGATAGGCTTTAATTGTGGAGCAATATAATTTACAAATGAAATACAGTAGAAGCCCTCTTAACCGGCCTCGCTTCAATCGGAAAAAGTCAGCCATGCGGAGTCTATGGCTTATGATGAAGTCCAAATGTATTGATCTTCTGTCGGTTGTTAATCCTCTGTGAAAGTTTTTTCAGTGCAGCGAATCTTTGATCCCTTTCCGATATTTGTCCAATATTACCTGGTTTCTTTCTGTTTTTCACATTAGATGGAAAGTGTTTGATATCTTCGAATGAAAGTGTTTATTTTAATGGGATGGATTAATGTATAAGGATGATGAAAAAATATTTTGAAGACGATCTAAACTCAAGGGAGATTGTATATATAGAAAAACAGGATACATCAACTATTACCGTTGTTTTACTTTTAATGAAAATAAGATATTTTGTCTTCAAAAAACTACGGAAAAGAAGAAATCGACTAAGTTCATTGTGAGAACAGAACTTTAGTGTAAACCCTGTAGTCATTTTGTGAGTACAGAAATTCTCTTTTTTACTCTTCTTGTGTACAGTAGCTGATTGTTATGTTTAATACCGGCTTCACTACTGTATATAAAAGGATTTTAAAATGTAATATCTGATTATTTGAGTAGAAATAGGTAAACATATCAGGTAGAAGGTAAACCAAACTTTGCGTTTCTTCGGCCGCACTGTGTTTACGAACTTCAATAAGAAATTTGTTGGATACGTCAATAAAGGGTTATCAATAAGTTAGTAACTAGGACGTATGGGATAAAATCAGTTGGTCTCTTTGTTGAGAAGATTAATGACATGGTGAAAAATGAACAAATATGAGAAGAGTTTTTCCAAAACGTGTCATCTGCGGCTGATTTATAAGTCTAAATCTATCGTTTTGAGAGTGAGCGTTACTTCATGGTACCAAGGAGTAGATATATTAGCTCTAATACTGTTGGAGGAATTTACAAAATACATACAGCTGATAAAAATATATTTTGAAGACGATGGAAACTCAAGGGAGGTGGTATCAGATCATGGCACTCGGCTCAGCAACCTAAAATGGTAAAAGTCATTAAACTAAAAGGAAGATAAAAAAGGGTTTACGTTTATTAGACACCGCCTCCGGTGGACTAGAGAATCAAACAACTGAATTGCATCATTTGTCGATGTTCTAGTTGACGTAAGGTTACGATGCATAGTGAGCTATTCCCAATGTAAAGTATTTAGAAGGAACCTGCGAATGTTACTTACAGATTGACGCAATGTGCCGCAGTGAGTACCCATTCGTGGGATACCAACGTTGCGCCGCAATAGATCGAATCGTCCAGTAGAAGAATCGCCATCCAAGGAAACTGAAACTGCATGATAGGCAGTCCACCAACGATACGCAGGTCAGGGTCATCTTTATCATTACTTGAGAAGGTAGGTCGCCGAAGTTTCTGTGGCGGCTTCTGGAATTCCTGTATCTTCGGAGAACTTGAAGGCAGTACAAACGTATTGATCTTCTGGCGGTTGTTATTCCTCTGCGGAAGTTTGTTCAGAGCAGCGAATCTTTGACCGCTTACCGATATTTGTCCAGTATTACCTGGTCTTTTTCTGTTTTTCACATTAGATGGAAGGCGATTGATATCTTCGAACGATAGTGTTTGTTTTAACGGGAAATATGTAGTCTCTTTCTTATTTGAAATAATATCTTCTCGCTGATGCTGAAATTCTTTGTCTGGCAAAGGTGTGCGGTTACCGTCGTTAAAAAAGGTAACGTTTTCCTTTAATGTGCTAGGTATTACGGTACCAACTTTCTGGTCGCTCCTTTCTGACAAAATAATTTCCAGTAATGTTCGCAACTCATCTAACTGTTGTGCAGTCATAAGTTGAAACTCATTTATCTCTGTTTTTTCTGGTTTCCCTTGAAATGTATTTTCTATGTTAATGCTGACCACTTCTATAGCTTTCGTAGGACTTTCTGTAGTCAGACTCAAACGAAATTCGTTTCCAGTTATATCCTTTTGATCGTCGTTCTCACCTTCTGCGGTAGGATGCGATGTAAGCTCTTCATCTTCGATTACATTTGGATTATGGTAGGAAGAAACGTTGAAAAGGTGATTAATTTGGCTCAAAGCGTCGTCTACAGTCCATTTTTTGCCCATTTTCCTTCCATTTCGAATTCCACAAGCTTCATCGTCTGAAATTAATGAAAATAACTTAAATTAAACATTGTTTCTGAAGTATATGATTATTAATTTTTAGGAACTAAACATATTAAAGTAATTGTCATAATTACATCCACAAATAATATCTGCAATTGGTTAATCATATATTTAGTTTTTAGTAGGTTACTTTACAATATTCAGAACATAATTTATGTTATAGAATATAACGTATGAAGTATTAGTCACATTTAAAAACTGTGATCTGATAATACGGTGGGTAAAAACATAATTTTCTGATTGAATTGATTGGAAATAAGTTTTGATCGCTGAATACGGAAGGACCCATTCGAACAGGTGAATCGAGAAGTTTTCTTTTTCTTGCACATTAATACTCAGAACAAAGGAATAATCGTGTTTGGTAAACATCCCGCATCTTTGTAATTGCCGCCCGAAATCGAGTCCCTGGCCAATAATCGATTATTACATGGGAAAGCACACTTAGAGGAAATAGAAATGTGATTAAGTGAAGATAAGGGGCAGAAACGCCCGCGACATTGGTCCAAAGCATCGAAGCGCTAATGCAGTTTATTTGCGATCTCTCAGAGATTTCTCACTTCCGCTGGACTCTTTGAGGGACGGTAGCTCACTTAATTTAACCCCTTGTAGACTTTTTCGCGTCTCAAATCCGTCATTTACATACATAGTCCAAGGACCCTTACACACCTGAAGGACAATATTCGTAAAGTAATAGCAAAAGTACGAATCGCAATACATACAGGAAATTGTCTACCGACACTTCGTACAGCAATGCGTGAATTTATATTTCCAGTGTTATTTAATAAAAATAAAATAATTGAAGAAATAATTTTAAGAGATATTGTTTTATTGATTCTTCAAATGAGTAAGTTATCCTATCGCACCCTGTACTAATTTAAAAATTGTAAAAGTAGTTAACTGAAAATACAGTGAAAAAAAATCTTGTTAGTTGAGAGGATACGATAACAGTTTTAAATTTTATGTCATATTATTAATAATCACTACTGCTACGAAAGAGTTAGGACTAACGGCACATAAGAACACCATAGGGGTTGGTTGTGATAATAAATAATCTCTTTGACGCAACTATCTAATTACTCTAAGAATTGTTCGTTCGAGTTCGAGTTCTGGATAAAAATATTATTATTTTTTGATAAAATCACAAATATTGGTTACATATTTTAAATGTAAATATCCCATGCGTTATTTCTTTTATAAAATATTATCGTCAAGTTAATTAAATAAAGCTTTCATTTATAAAAAATTCAAACACATTTCTGTAATACCTTCAATACATTTCTAAAGAAATTTATAATGTTGGGAGGGTATTCGGATTTTGTGGGCCAGGATGTGGAACGGAATATCATTAATAATTGATTGTTAATAAAGACATGAATTATAAGGCAATTTAATTAAATTAAATTAATCATTAGCAATTATTGGTTATTAAAAATTTAATTAAAGAAATAAATAATTTAATAAAATGGGCCGGCTACTTCTCAAGTCAACGGAGAGCGATAATTCTTTACTAGGGATTTGGTGGGCGTATAACAAAAGTTAGCATCGAATTTTGACAAACACTCAGGTAAGCAGAGGGACGAGAAACGTGAATCTTTTTACATAACCGTTCTGCTTGCACATCACATCATTAGGTTCTGCTGCAGTCACCGGCAACAGTTACTCGTTGTTTTCTCGGTCACCCACAATCGGCCATTTGTAGTTGAAGGGGAATCCTCCAAACCATTGCCGAATCATCAGAAAGGATGGCTCCAATTTCAAGACTAAAAGTCTACTAGCACTTCTATGAAACTACTAATATTGTAGATTCAATACTCATTAGCGACTTCTAACAGAATGACTGGTTGATAAAACGTGATAAGAGAAATGAATAAATCTCCGAATGAATGATTAAATGCCAAATAAAGAATATATGAATGTCTGAATGAATGTCCGAAAAGCCCTCGTCCTATCAGCAGTTCAGTATTACATTAACTCTGCGCCACAATGTTTGTTGTAGGTGTCATTGCCATAAAAGTAGAAGTAATCCCTTCTACATATTTTTGGTGACCTTGTCAATTCAAGCCCTTATGCGTCGATCCAGGTTGCGACCCTATCGGACAAGTGTGCCAGAATCTTATGGCGTGAAAAGGGCGGTTACCAGGGCCGATTGTTTAGATTTTCTCTGAATTTGACATCGGTCCTCTCATATTGCGATTCTTTGCCCTAATATAATTTGGTCCGCTGGTCCTTTCCTGAACACGTGCAGTTTGTTATTAATTTACACTTCTCGCCTTCTTTAGCCTCCAGAGGCTGGCCCGTCAAACTTCTCTTCAAGCTATTTGAGCTAATGGTAATAATATACAAGATCCCGTTTCTTGTCTGGCTAAATATTATTGAGTATATATATATAATGTAGTACAAAACCCTGGTACCCCGTTTTTATATTTAAGTAAGGCTGCTAAACGTAAATTATTCAGTTAGTTTAATTGAATTTGTTAGTTAAATTAGTTTAGTAGTTTCAATATGTTCTTAATGTAAATAGTGAGTTAATTGGACGTGCTGAGTGTGATCACAGTGGTGGCCGGCAAGACGCAGACAAAAGAGGTTGGATTGTTGTCGGCATAGTGAACAACAAATTAGACTGCCGTGGCTAGTGAGGTAATTAATTGGGGCCGTGTGCAAACGGTATTCTGGAACTTTCGATGGGTAATTCAGGTGTTGTGACGAAATATGGAAACTGTAGCTATGAAAGGTGATTGGTCGATTAGGTCACATGATCCAGTTTTGACAATATGGCCGGAACGAGGTTTTTGGATTAAGAAGGGAGAGCGTGTTCGGCGATCGGAGGGGACGATTGTGTTTTGAGAACTGTGGTGGCCTTTGCAGAGAGCGCATGAGTTTTGGAAAGCGTGCTTGATATAGGAGAGAGAGCACGTATAATTAAAAATAAATTCATACGAGTGTGTAAAACAGTTTTGCACAATACTTTAAATTGTGTGAAGTAAATTGAAAGTCGAGCGTTGGGTGTAGTGGAATAACACCTACATTTTTGGAGGACTGGAACGAGCACGTGGTGTACATATTGAGAGCGGTGGCTGATGGAGGCCCACCAATTTATTGTGTTTCAGAGAGTGATTGTGGAGGTCAGGGTATGAAAACATACATCTTCATCTAGTTGCTGTTGGATGTAGACTAAGAAAGCAGCGAGGAATTTGTGCCAAGTAATAGAGGAGTGAAGGGCTAACCTGTATATTGCCACATCTCAAGACTTGCAGTGATGGCAGAGCGGTAGCGAACCGGACTGCAGACACGTAGACTCGGGTTCGAGTCCCAGCCGACGCAACCATTTTTATTTGTTTAATTTATTTACATTGTTTGCCTTTAGTTTCTAGTATTTTCTGTTTCTAGAATGTTCTGCTTCTAATATATTCCATGTATGTATAAATAGGACTGGATTCTTGCTCTACCTTCCGCATCCCCCCTTTTCAATTCCTTTCCTATGCTATTAAAGGGGAGTTGCCTGTTTCAGGATCACCCTCATGTAGCCTGTTAACCAGAAAAAAAATCGGGGTCAGTCTTAAGCAGTACGAGCTTTGTATAGCACTTCGCCGTTGATTAAACGCCTATAACATCTACGTGTGTGTTATTGAATCTCACGATCCCTAACAAACGTGACAATATAGAGAGAGCACAAGACAGAATGTGAAGTGAAGATATAAGCAGCCAAAATTATATTGAGTGAGTAAAAAGAAAAAAGTGCAAAACTTGCTCATTTATTGTATAATTTCTTTCAGTTTTCAAAATAATTAATCTACTTTGTTTTTATTTTATTTTTAGATTAAGCCGACCTCATTCTTGAGAGGTCCTCAATTTTCCCCTGAGATTAAAATTGCTTTTTAAATTTATATATAATATAATTTTTTGTCTAATTTGATCGTTATGTAATCATTTAATTTACCCCCTCCACGTAAAATATTACAATATATACTCAATAAAAATTAAAATATGGAAAATTGTCTTTGTTTCAGAATTGAAACATGTAAACAAATTGAGCTTCCATTAAAGTTGTTTACAAGATATACGTGTAAGGCAATAGCTGTCAGGTATGATTCTATTCATATATTGTTATGTAGAGCAGAATGGTACTTATTTTTTTCTTTTAATATGCATGGGATAAATTACGTTGCAGACTAATATGATAACTTTTTTGCATAAAATTATATCGTACAAAAATATTATGGCTTACCTTTGACAGTAGCAACAGCTTCACAAGGTATCTGAGAAAAGCGAAGTCTGTACAACATTCCTGGTCTCTGAGTCACTGCAACAGCAGTTACTCTCGTATTTTCCAGAGCTTCCAAAACGGCTGAAAAAGTCGTCATCAATCCTTATAATGAATTTCTCCAAATAATGAAATCACAATTATATACAAAATATATAAAATTACTAAGCAATGTTACAAACCATTTAATGATATTATTCATTTACGATCTATGATTTTCTATGTAAATATAATAAAGAAAATAATCTAAAGTTTCATACTGTAAGCTTTCAAAAAGTAGTAATTATATTTCTCATTTATATAATTTCAATCAAGTTTGCGATGGAAACAGAAAACATGGAGCAATTCTCTCCTTATTGATGCTGATAAAGATGGTGACAGTAAAAGTTAACAAAAAATTGTCACTTGATCAAATTACTCTGTTGGAAACACGACAGGTTTTTCTTAAGATTATAAATAGTTGAATGACACTCAATCCAAGAAATGCAATTTTCCGTCATGAAGGTATATCAAATAAACACTCGATTGATCCTTCATAACGACAAACAGAATCTTTAACGCAATTGAATAACTATAGGCCATATAGTAACAGTTAATAAAAATCAAATATATTTGTATATTTTTTAGTTTTGTGCCATCTGCGTTATTAGATTTCACAAAGCAACCTTAATGACTTCCCGACTGTCAACGTTAATGGCATATTCTGGATGTAAGAAGGCGCTTGGATAATGAAGAGGTAAAAACCTTCTTCCCGTTATTTATCTGATCGATTTGGGCAAACCACGGAAATTAAAGTCGACCATATGACTTTGCAAGCAAATGCATTATTAACATTCTATCATACGTCTCAACGCAGCACAAATATAAAGACGCAAAAGAAGTAATAATGAAATTAATTTCATAGCACTAGCAGTTGCAACCTTCCGTGCCAAGTTTATAACGTTGCTGCAAATTTCCCCTCTCCTTGGAGGATGAAGGGCGCTGCGGGAGTTTTCTCGCAGGCGCTTCAGCCCAGAGTGACTGCGGGGCTCACCTGATCATGTCGGGAATGCCTCGCACTCTCTCTGGGTACTTTTTATCAAAGTTCTCATATGCCGAGACACCTTCACCTATTTTAGGAGGTATATGTACCGGGGTCAAAGACCTTGGGCATATGGCAAGAGCTGTCCGCTGATCCCATTGGATCAGTCGGCCAACTGCCTCCTGAAACTGGTGGAGACACGGAGAAGGGAATGCTGCGTCCCCACAGCAAACTCGTCTCCCGTCATTCGGAAGGGCGTGAGAATAGTACCCAATGCCCGACCTACCTGATGCAGGTTTTCTATGGTTTTCCCTGCATCTCTTTAGGTGAAACACCATGAGGGTAGGATCCTTAAACCATAGCCCGGAGGCCCTAGTTAACCCTGGGCTACCTTGCTCTACCTTCTGCATCCCCCCTTTTCAATTCCCTTCCTATGCTATTAAAGGGGAGGTGCCAGTTTCTGGATCACCTCATATAGCCTGTTACCCTAAAAATGTGGCACGGGCATAAACTCCCAAAATTACCTATGGATGCTCTCGTAGGTATTTCTCCCAGTGAAGAAATTATCCTTCCCTTAGAATACGCCTCGTTCTGTCTTTGCTTTTCAAGGTCACATTCCAAGGCATCTTGATGTCATTTTGGAGGTGTATGTTCCGGGATCGCACTCCTTGGACATACGGCAAGAGCAGTCCTCTAATTCTATAGTGGACCAGACGGACACCCGCCTTCTAAACTTGTCTACGCACGGAGTGGGGAATGCACCGCTCCCTTCATTTGGAAAGGCGTGAAAATAAATACCCAATAACCCGACCTACCTGATGCAGGTTTTATAGGGTTTGCACTGCAAACTGAATACCGGGAAGGATCTTTAAACTGTAGTCCGAGGACCCTAATCGACCCTTGGCAGCCTTCTTCTCCCTTCCACATCTAGACGTAATTTTCTTTGTTTAGTAATAATGTTTTAATGTCATACTTAAACGTCATAATCATTATTAAAATACAAAAAAATACCATTTTTACGTATGAGTAGGTACATACCCAGAAATTGGTCATTACAACATTCAAAACGGTGCAAAAATCAATAATCTGTCAGATTATACATCATATCACATGACGAAGTGCAATTTGTCAATTTACTGATAAAAGCAACGTTTCAAAAGTAGTAACATTACTAATCACTGATTTATGTACTTTCTTATATAATATTGTAATTTTTAGTTGTTTCAGTCAATATTATGATGTACCTCGAATGTATCTAACTAAAAACGATATGAAACAGACTTTTATTTCATCATAACAATTTTATTTTTATTTTTAACTTCGTCTCAACAATCTCCTTCACCTTCCAATTATAAGGTATGGGGAATGTTTATCCATCATCATTTACTGACGTTTTCTTTTTCACCTTCCACATATAAATGGTATTAAACTTCGATTTCAGGGGGTGTTACTCTTTACTCAAGTGATCCCCCAAACTATGAATTTGTCACTAATATGAGTCATTTAATAAATTTTATCAATGACCCCTCTTACCCATACCAATAGAGGTTGAAATTTGACATCAAGAGTCTTACCATTAATCTCAGAGATCTGAAAACTACTGATTCGGCAATAACAATGATGGTTTCTACCTGCTCCCGTGGGTTTTATAGGGGTGTCTGCAAATATATTCTCTTCTGTACAGAAAATGTTTCCTAGCTTGGATGAAAGTGCTAAGTAAGTAAACGGAATACTCACATTATACATATATGTGTACGTTATATTTGTCACACAAAATTAATATTAACACTCAAACTGATCTCATTATATTTATATTATATGTGACATTTGATGTAAAAAACACTAATTTTAATATTCAAATTAATATTATTATTACACGTCAAATAATTAATGTGACAATTATTCCTTAACATTTTAGTTGGCAATTTCTGAACATTCTGTATCTTTCATTTTTACGGAACCAATAGCTTAAGAAGGTAAACCGAAGTCAGTGAACTAATAAATTGGATGAAGAAATTGTGAAGAGAGTCCCTGTCGTAAATTGCTGCAGGTATTGATCTACTGGATAAAGGGAATTGCAATTCCACGGAGAGTCTTCTAAAACCTTTATATAACAATGAATCTCAACTTGATTAAATATGAAAGCCATTTTAAATTAGTGATCACGTATCGTCAAATATTCGAAAGTATTAAAATGATCACATTCTATGAAAAAGGGAATAAATCACGATGCAATTCAAACGATTTTAACTGTTATTATTTCCAGTATAATGCCCGTTAATTTGCAATTAACAGTTGACAAATATTTTAAATAAGAACAAAACATTAATTTTATATTACATACTAGCCAAAATTAATTATCTGCGATAGCAAAATTCAAGTGTGGGAAATTCATATAATATAATTACAACAACAATCTGAGAAACGTGAAAAGAGAAAAATCGCTATAAGAGCGTCTGAAGACTACGAAGACCAAGAAGACATCGTAACGAAACTTTTACTACGGGAAGTTAAAACAATACTAATAGAAATAGACTTTGACTCTGACAAACCAATCAGATTTTAACGAATCTTGAGTGATTATGAATAATATGAGTTGCGTTCTTCGGACTGGCTGCGTTTCCACTCGTCAGTGAGGAATTTCTTGTCGCCTAATGCCTTCTTGAGGAGTACAAACGCGGTAGTCACTCTGCGCTGTATTGGGTGAATATGCATAATGCGGCAGACATTCAAGCAAAATATACAAAAATTTTATACTGTTGCATGAGCGTTGAGTTGTAAACCGCTACTGAGAATACCACGACGTTTTGACCGGATTGGGGGCTTCAACTGTTACTCAAGCACATTACAGTATATGATATACTGTTCACGTAGTGCCCCGTTAGCATGTGATGTTCCAGGATTGGACCTTTACAGTCCATAAGTGTCTTACGAACTGAAATTGAATCCCTCATAGTTGACACTTCACTTTGAAACTTCCTATGTCTCTAATAAACTTGCTGAAACGACATACATGAATCTCCCTACTGCATCTTCATTCTTCGATAAATGTTTGTTGCACCTTCGCCCTCAATAGCCAAATTCAGATAACTGCTCCTCTATATAGTGCAAGTCTCTAAGGGCTCGGCCATCATGCTATATGGTTTATACCGCATTTTCCAGCATAGCGCGCGCTCGTAAGACGATTGGAAAGGTATATATACCTCTCATTTATATGTATGTTACAAATTTCTACTAAATAACGTTAATTTTTATTACTATATTAATTTTACTTTCTGTCTTTTGGTCGTATTTCTTGCACCAGTGTATTGTGAAAATAAATTGCGAATTGCTTGTTTTAAAATATTTTATTTCAAAATATTATTTAATGTCTAACGGTTTATGGAATTTGGTGTCAGAAATAATTACACATTTCTATGAAACAGGCTACTGGATACTAAATCAATGCCACCAAATTATTTCATTAGTTGGGAAATCACATCACGTTGCGAGTCCCCTGGGAGGTTGTTACCAGAATTGGGAGGAGAGATTCTGGCGCTAACCCAACTGTAGCGAGAGCGATAAAGGCGAATTTCGTGGATTTTCCAGTTCCGTGCTATTCTGCTTTAAAAATTCATTGCAACCAAGCTTATGTAAGTTTCCGGAGCCGAGCTACGTCAGAACGTTGACATACTAATTATAAAAGAGGGAAGATAATAAGTTGAGTTCTTATTTTCATTGAAAAAAGAAAAAAAAATTCTCCATTTTGTTAACTGAAAAGCTAGATTAAATTTTAGGTTGAATGATAGAAAGGAGAGAAACTGTAAAATAAGACGGCCATACAGTAATGTTTAAGAAGGAAGGGAAACGGAAGCTGTTCGAAGGCCTTGCTGATTAACGAAAACCGTTTTCGGGATACTATGTAAACCTTGAAACCACGTGGAAAGAATTCATAAGTTAATGAAGTATTTGTTTTACGTATTATATTTTGTTCATAAAATATTAAACCTAGAGAGTCACGGAAAAAATAGTCAAACTCATTATGAAGGGAAGGAATAGTCAAGCATTTTAATATTACTTTACCAGAAGGGACGTGAAAAGTATTGTAAAGTAGTTGCTACATATAGAATTACCATTATTAAACTTCATGAAAGTATTCGAGATCAACTAGTTCTTAAAATCAATTGACGTATTAAGAGCGATGTTTCGAAATGCAACATAAAGCTGCAACAAAATACATCGACGAGGACGCCACTGAATGGGTCAACGGTAAGGGAACATGCACATTAAAAAAAATAAACATCCTTAAAAGCTTCAGACGAGCAGAATATCTGTTGCCTTATTAACTACAAGGACAAACATGGGATGTACATTCCTAGTCATAAAAATAAGGCACCTCTTTCCAGCGTAATAAACCACTGGAATCGATAACATTTTCGGTACTTTTTAGCCATAATAGAAAATAGCCCAAGTTATTATGAGGAGAGATATCCAGAACTGGACTTTCTACAGAGATACAATCTAATATTCACTATTCTACCTCGTTTTTTAAGATATTCACCATAACACCTATGAAACAGAGTTGAGAATTTATCAAATACCAATAATTTAAAACAAATTTTATAACTGTTCTGACTGTACCTCCAATAATGAAGGTGAAAATTTTCGGCCAAAATTAGTCAGAATATGCCTTTATATAAAATATATGAGATGTACTTACATCTTCTATAATATCTTTTGTATTCTATATGTAGGCATATTTAATGGATTTTTTTTCATCTCATTTACTTAAATTATAATTATTTTTGTAGATTGTTTTCACACCCGAGGAGGTTCCAAACAACGGAACGAAACGTTGTGAATATAATGTAATAAATAAATAATATTAATTCTGACTAATTTTGGCCGAAATTCGAAATTTTTCACCTTCACTAATAATTTAACTCATGGATAAACAGTTCTCGGGTTTCCACCCGGGTTAAATTAAGTTTAACTAACGACGTTTGGATGGCATACTTTGGCCATCTTTCTAACGAGTAAGTGAAAAATGGCAGAGTACGCCATCGAAACGTCTTTGCTTAAGCTTAATTTAGCCGGGGTGGAAACCCAAGAACTGTTTATCCAGAATATAAACCGGGAAAATTTTGGATCTTACATAATTCAACTCATATAAGTGAATAGCTTAAATAATAATTATTCAAATTGGTTAAGATGCGTCAGCAGTAAATAGCCGAACGAAACAAGTTACAATATTTACATGTTAGAAAAATGATCTTACAGTCAACCTCTTGTGGTGTGGCTAGTGTCGCCGCCTCACAACACAGAGGACCCGGGATCGAATCCTGGCTTGGGCTTGGATTAAGACTGCTGGAGAATCGATACGCTGCCACATATCACTCCAAACTCGGAATGTATCATGCTAGGTGACAGTCCGCAGTCGACACGGTAGGCCAAGGCCCTGAATGGGCTGCAGAACTTACAAGTCATAAGTAATTCAATTTGCTTTGCATACTCATTAATGCGCAATTAAAATTTGTCATTACTTCGCCCTATGAATTAATGACGAAAGCTCCACGCCTTACGTCACGTCATGAACGACCTAACCGAGCCTCTTGGCAGCTGTTTACTGCTCCAGCTTACTACAATTTAAATAATGTATTTTATTTGTTACATTAACCAATAATAATAAAGAAAAATTCTGTGCACTTTTTACGTGAAAATATTAAAGGCTTTTAAAATAAAGCAGACATAATTAATCATCTGTATGAGTGTTTAATGTTGTTTGTAAATCTTTATATATAAAATGAATCCCTATTTCTCTTGGTCACGCCATAACTTGAGAACGACTTTACCGATTTTATTCATCCTTTTTTATAAGGTTTCTAATACTTTGTACAAGGTTCTTACGGAAAGAAAAATTAAAAAAATTGCCCAGTAAATTGGAAAATTTAAGAAAACTTGAGTACGAGAAGGCTACTTTCTTTCCACGTGATTGAACTTCCATATGGTTGCATATCTCCCCCGCCTGGACGACCTTCCATTTCCCCCTCCATATTTCCCGCGCCTTATTGATTTTTTGTAAGTTTTGATAGACTAACGCGTGGCATACATCAGTCGGGGTAAGACTCGGCTACTACCTCTAGGGGCCGGGGTGGAAATTTTTAAATAAGCATAAACGGCCAATATTTTAATCATATAAATACATTATTAGAACAATTAATTTTATAGCGTCTTCTCCGATACTGCTAGCCTATAATTTCAACCTCATACATAATCAGAGGGGAGGTTTCTTAGGGGTGGAAGTGGAGGGGCATCACATAAAAATAACTAGAAAACAATCGAGAACGGTTTTTAAACAGCTGTAATGTGAGCCACTGAGTTTAATTATGACAAAAAAATGCAATTTAAGTTACAGATCATCCCCTAAAAGGGGTTGGAAGGGGGTAAAACAGACTTCCGCATACTCTCTTTAAACGGATGGAACAATTTCGACCGAATTTTGAATAGGTTGTTCTTGGCGAACCGAAGTCAATACAATTGGTGTAATAAACAGCTACAACCACTTGGGGTGGGGGTGGAGGGGCGGTAATTTTTAAAAGCCCATAAACTGCCGTTATTTCCTTCATTCATTTTTATAGCGTTGTCGGTTAATTTGTTTGTGTACAATTTCAACCCCATTCATGGGGGTGTAGGAGGCGTCATATGAACATAAAAATAAAAAGTGAAGTTTAGTATAGAAATAGGTCCTATCGGAGTCTCATTCTGACATTTTGAATGCGAATATTGCAGTTCAACCTCAAACAGGGGGATTGGACGGGGTAAAACATATTTCTGCTTAAAACATTTAAAGAATAGAACAATTTTGACAAAATTTTGTTTCCATATTCCTCGCGACCCAAAAACAAATACTTTAGAGATTAGATACCCCTAGGGGGTGGAACTTTATATGTAATGAAGGTTCATATGTGAGTCGAAAAACATTCTTGAGGTCAATAACATTTATAGTGTTTCTCCGACAATATTTGTGTATAATTTCAACTCCTTGCAGCATGTGAGTCATAGAAGAATAACAAGGAAATTATCGACATTGGTGTAGAAACTGGTGTAATGCGAGTCGCTGTGTTACATTATGACTTTTAATATGTGATTCAAGTAAAATTCATTCCTTAAATGGAGGGGCATTTATATTCTGTTACAGTGCTGAAAATATTTTTAACCCTGTTATTGTACCGTAATTTAATAAAAACTAATCGTATAGTTACATGTAAATTAAGCTATATAAGAATTTAATAACAAACTACTCCACTCTTGCTTGTGAGGATTTGTTATTGTACTGTGTCTTTCTAGAAGCCTAGTAATCACTTGCTTCGAATAAAGCAATAAGGCATTAAAAGAAACTGGGAAGTTGCGTTTAATGGTTGCATTTATCCCTTTTTCAGTCATCCGGATGAGGTTTGTATCTGCCTCAGTCAGCTTTCAGATGAAAGTCTACGATACTTTTCTGGGGTAATGCCTTATAGGTTTTCTGAGATCCAAATCGGTTCCTTTCTTACTCTTAAATAGCTTCCACTATTGCAGAAACATTTAAACCGGTAAAGCTACAAATTTATATCCTTTCCAATGAATCAAGGCTACCTTTCTGGAGTATGAGAATTTCTTTTAAACAATTGTACTAACTGTTGTAAAGATTACTGAATCTAAAATTACTTAATTTTCAAATTTAAGTATTACATTTTAATATTTAATAAATAAAATTGAATATAAAATTAAAACAAAGCAAGAATAAAACTTTTAAATAAAAAAACAAAAAAGTAAATATAACAATAAAATAACTAAAATGAAATAATAGTTTTAACAATAAAAAATATCAAAATAAACAAAAGACCCAAAATACAAATAAAAATTAGCACAGAAAAAAAGAACGAAATTGACCCCCTATTAAATTAGCCCAATGCTCAAACAATAATCCCATAGTATAATTATATATATTTAAAATAAAAATTAAATAAACTAACAAAACTATTACCATGAAATTAAATACTTAATAATAATAATAGTGATATAACTGAAAAGTATTTTTTTAAAACTTAAAAAAGTTATTCCAGTAAATTTACATATTAATTAAAATTGTTGTACGAAACCGATTCTTTGCTAAAGGAATGATTCTTCGACAAAAGATTTAAAGTGTATAATGTCAAGGATTCTTTCCCTCTTGCTCTTAACGGAAAAAAAATACGTCAAATTTACTCTTTCCTGGCCGTATCCAACATATTTCACATGTGTATTCTGCATCATTCCTAAGCATTATGATTAATATTTCTGTATGGACCCCAACATGTTGTACCCTATTCTAGTAGCTGAACTAACAATAATCTCGAATAAGCTATGTCTTAAGTGTGACACTAGTGCCAACACTAGAGAAAAATATCATTCGAGTTGTGTTGCCTTTTATTTTTCTTTCTTCTTTCAATGGCTTTATTTTATTAAGGCTTTATGTCGCATCAACCCGAGGCTTATTAGAGAACCATCCAATTACATTTTTAACATCGTACTTTACAATCAATTCTTAAAAAAACATTTGTCAATAGCAAGATTACAAAAACTGTAACTATACATTTTTTTAAACAGAAAAATTAACTAATTTCAATTTCATTAAAAATACATATTTCGCGAATAAATTTTAGAACTTTTAAGATAGTATCTATGTTTTCAATTCATTAGGATCGAAATGTCCCAGAAGAATGTTTTGTTAATTTTATATTTCATCTTGTGTGTGGAATCGTCAGGTTAACATTACAAATCCTATAAATAGGTAGGAGTGCGTTATCTTAGAATACAATGTTCTGTTAATCACGACACGCTTTATTCGAGTACATTACCAATACACTCTGTAATATAATATGGAGCAGCACGTTGGGATATATACTGGAAAAAAATAAACAGCTAGGAAACAGTAAAACTAATGAAGCTCTATTGCAGTCAGATTACATTTACGTTTTTTTGGTGGTATTATTGTAGTTCGGGTTTCTTAGTTTTAAGAGAAATGGCAGTAGAATTGAAGGACAACAAAAGAAAGCAGAAATCAAGAAAGGAGTAAAGCAGGAATGCAGTCTGTCGCCAGTGCTCTTTAACTTATATATTGAACAGGCGATAAAGAAAGTTAGAAATTAATATGGAAAGGGAATCAAAATGCA
Source organism: Eucriotettix oculatus (assembly GCA_034510155.1). NCBI lineage: Eukaryota > Metazoa > Arthropoda > Insecta > Orthoptera > Tetrigidae > Eucriotettix > Eucriotettix oculatus. Next base: position 229,970,472 of record CM067376.1, on the reverse strand, counting down.
AGGAAAAGAAATAAAACCCCCAAGATTTTCTGATGATTACGGAAGTCAGAAGAAGACTTGGAAACTATATAAATGGCATGAACGTGATCCTGGAGGAAGAGTACAACATGAGGATTAATAGAGGGAAAACTAAGTTAATGGGCCTAACAATAGTGGAATAACAAAGAGTGTTAGATTGGGAAGGGATATTTTGAAGGAAGTTAATGAAATCTGCTGCATGCGCAGTATAATAACTAGCTATGGCAGAAGTATAGTAGGCGTAGAGGGTAGGATAGCACAGACAAGAAAACCTTTCGCAAAAAAGATAAATTTACTGACGGCTAATATAAGTATGAATATTAGAAAATCATTACTTAAAATTTTCGTATGGAGTGTGGTGCTATATGGGTGCAAAACTTAGATGATAGGAGTTGCAGAAGGAAAATAATAGAAGCTTTCGAAATGTGGTGATAACGAATAATGCTGAAAATGAGATGGGTAACTAACTCGGAATGTCTAAACAGAATAGGAGAAAAGAGAACAATTTGGAGGTCTATGACCAAGAGAAGGGATAGATTAATAGACCTCGTATTAAGACACGAGGGTCTTATAAAATTAGCATTAGAGGGAAATGTGAGGGATAAGAACAGAAGAGAGAGGCCAAGTATGAAATACGCTAAGCAGTTTGGGGAGGATGTGGGATGTGGTAGTTATATAGAAATGTAAAGTCTTAGCATGTAGGGTTGCAACAGACCAGTCTTAGGAATAAATACCACAACAACATCTTAAAAAATAAAGAAGAAAAAATGGGGAGGAGGAATAGTCATTGGGAAGGGCCGGAGACAAAATGAAGTCTTAAACATTTTCTAACAGCGACTCCTTTACGGAGATGATAATTTTAAACGACGCCAAATATAATTGTGTGTAGATACAAGACCGTTAATATGAAACTAATATATTTTATAATCTCCAATGTCGATAACGTAACGAACTAATATGTAAGTATATGTTGATTAGAAAAATAAACTTTCGTTTTATTATATCCTTTTTTGAACATTTTTATAACAACATCCAACTATTTATAAACTACAAACAATATTAATGTGACGGATGTGCTTGTTTAATATTACATAAATAATTAAATGTAGGCTCAATTTCGGTTACAGCAGGTCGTAATATATTTTCAATTTTATGAAAGTTTTGATTTATGTATGTTAATGGGCAAAAGCGGATTTACATAAATACGTAGAACAATATGTTAAGTCATATTTCCAATAGTCTTGGATTTTATGATTTGATTTCAGCCCTAAATTCATGTTAATTACGGAGTATTTGATTTAAATTATAGTTTTTGCGTAACGAAAAAATTATTTATAATTACCCTTTTTTTCGGTCTCTATTCAGTCACGACCCACTGATTAAAAACGGCTGGTTTAGACACTGGGATGGTCGCAGTTTGTAAATAGATAAATGTTATAGTTTTAATATTGAATTGTTCCACAGGCTTTATGTAACGAAGTAATTATGTCTCAAATATAACAAAGTCTATGGAATAAATTAAATTTGTAAAATCCAAAAAAATGCCAAATGAATTTATATGAAAAGGTAGAACAATGATAAATGATATGTTTAAATGAGGCCAAAAAGAGACAAAAATTAGTAAAACACAACCAACTATAATTTAAAAACAACTACATGTTTCGATCCTGATCTGGACCCTCTTCAGGTTAAACTTACAGACGTTAAAAACTATTAAATGATAATTTGATATGCTGAAGACGGTAGAGGAATAATAAATTCATGATTTACATGAAACTCATTAAAATCAGGTCACCTGTGGGGATAACCAAAAGAAGCAACGTTTTCTATGGCGAATAGCTCTGGCATTGTGAATTCTTTTAAATCAAAGTCAACGATACAATTGAAGACTACAGCTGCATTCTCTAACGGCATTTTGCTTCGGTCTGCTTGTGGTTGGCTGCATCAAGGATGATCTTGCTGTATGGATGACGTCTTGGTCCGAAATAGTAGATACTCCTACTAAGAAATATGCATCTCTTGAGGTCGCAAGAGCTCCACCCAGCTCTCAACAGCGACCCTCTTCATCTTCATGAACTCTTGCCAGTGACTCGCAAAGTTTGTGACCATTCCGCCTCAAAATCTCTCTCCACGTCACCTCATAGAATTAACTTTTTCTTCATTCCTTTTTCAGTGGCCAATCGGCTACACTTTCAAATAACACCCATTGGCCGGTATTTGCACAATTGCAGCCAATAGGAAATTCTTTTGCTGCCATTTGAAAATAACTGCAACTGTACATGTGTTTTGTATTAGTTCCACACCCAGTAGCCGTTTCTAATTAGCTACGCTTTGCTTCCGGTCTGAAAGGAGCAAATCTTTCTCAAATTAAGGACGAATAACTCTTATTGGTCGTGAAACGTCCTTTATACTATTGTGCGAAAGGAAGGGTGTAAGTGCTGCCGACACTCACAAAATGCGGCCCAGCCTTCTCACGCAAATTTACTACATTACACTACATACTGTGAACTAATGAGAACGGGTTGGTTTTGAAGATGAAAGTTGGCAGGGGTGACTTTTGAATAACTTTAAATATAATCATCATGATTTAATAAAATTCAAGCATTATAGGAACACTTTGAATGTAAATAATGATGGTGAATGCAAACAAGGAATTTTGGGAGTAGCAAGTACTTAGTACTATTTACGTAATAGTATTTGGTTAATGACTAAAGTGTAGGCTATTGTGGCCAAGATATTGTGTTAGTGATACACAAATTTTTAATGATTTATGTATTTGATCTTACCAATGAAGATGTAACTTGATAACTTGATTTTGTATTAAACAATTACATTTAGCCTATTGAATATATTTATTGTGTACGATGATTTGCTTACAGAACCGAAAAGATAATAATGGAACGTTTTATAATCATTCTACATTTATATCTTTTTTGGAAGAAACATTCCTTTTGCAAGGATTCGGAAGAAATTTTAATACCACCTATGTATTATCATTACTTAAACATTACTTAAATTTTTTATTTGTCCCTTCATGCATTTCCCCACATCTTATATTACAGACTTGACTGAAAACGCTTTTGGTGCAGCCGATTTTATGTTGTTACATATTTCCTACCTACTTAGTAATTCAAAGATATTTTGAAAGCTCTTTACTTACATCACTCTGTCTTCATAACTTATTTTATAAACTAAGAATAATATGTTCTCAATCTTCAAAGAAGCTCGAAATTTGGAAGTATTTCCCATTTCTTTATTTTGAAATCCATTATTTAAAAATTCATGTAAGCATCACATTGCTCAATTTAGGATTCTAAATGCTTTAGTTATAATGCGACAGACATCCACTGTATCTGTTGAGTTCCTTTTAAACACAGTAGTACCTCACGAAGTCTATGTTGTTTGGTAGGAAACAGCCTTTGTATTTAAGTTCTAGCCGAAGGTATACGTTCATTAGCAACTCCAAAGGTTTTAGTGAAATAACTTTTGGCTTATTCTTTTCCCTGATTCCAATGTAGAAGGAATTAGGTTTAAATTAATATGTCATTAACAGAAAAAGGATGCAAAGTTCGGACCTGGTAATAAAATTATGCAAATACGCACAGTTTTTAAACACATTAATAACTGGTTTTTTTTTTGCTTACTAGAATATCCTTTGAGTAGTCCACAGTAAGGCGTTGTGATGATGTTAGTAGGCGCTACCAGAAAGGTGATGCTATCAGTTTCACAATGTTTATCCTGGGAAGGCGAGAGAGTGAAATCTAGGAAGTTTATCCTATAAAATACAATAATTATATTTTTTATAAATTTTTATTTTAAGTCGCATTAACATCTAGGTCTTTAGTGGCCATATATTCACTTTACATTGAATTACACGTTATAAAATTGTTAAATGTCCATGCAGTAGTTTAATTTAACGAACTTTACAATGTTTTTTGGTACGTTGTTGAATCGGTTATTTTGCTGAGCTCCTGTTTACCGAGGAAGTTTTTTGTGTGTTGACCGTATTTTTAATAAATAAAAATACGGCTAATAATTCAGCATATATATTTATTAGTATTTAATCAAATACTACGTTTCACCTCTCTTTTGAGGCTTCCTCAGGCATACTACAAAATTAATATTTTATGAAATTAAATATGGGTTCTATGTTACTATTTTTTAATATATACATATACATATATATATATATGTAAACATGGTTCAAAACTTACAAATTTAGCAATTCATGCAATTTACTTCTTGACTCCCTCAGCCGAAAAGATTATTAAATGTATTGAAGTATTTACATGTGAAGAATTTAGTGTCGCGTACCATCTCCAGCGACGGTTACGGCCGAAATGATGTAGTAACAATGAGTGATTTCGTCAGTTAAATTTTACCAATTGAGAAGAATATTCAAAAGTTCAACTACTGTACCAAAAGAGTACCGTAAATCTTGTTCAAATTATTCGCGTCATTTTTAACATTGAGTGCATGAAGGTTGCACCTGGTATACAACATTTCACTCAATTCTCAAGAAGTAAATATTTTCTTCATCTAAAATTTCTACATTTTGCCAATCAAAATTGTGGTTATTAACTTGTATGTGCTTGGACACAACTGTGTACTTTTTAATGTCTAATTTTATTGTGATGTTCTTTAATGCAACTTTTTAAAGTTCTTTTAGTTTTTCCGACATACATTGCATTACAATATAAACAATTTTGTAGAAAACATTATATCTTACCAAAAAGTTAAGTTTGTCTTTAATATCTTGAACGAAATTTAAATTATTAGTTGATTTAAAAACGACGGTTACTGCCGTAATTATTAACAGATAAATTATTGTCAGAATACTTGATTTTATTTCATCTAATTCTGACATGTTTGTTGATGAAATTAATTGGGTATGTATTTAGTAACAGAATATTCTACGAATGTTCTACGAAACAGGAAGAATACCAGAAGATTTTAGTAAAAACATAATTATACCCATACCGAAGAAAACTGGGGCTGATAGATGCGAACAGCACAGGACAATTCGTTTGGCATCCCATGGATGTAAAAAATAAACTAAAATAGTATATAGGAGAATGGAACGTCAAATAGAATGCGAGTTAGGAGATGATCAGTTTGGTATTAGGAAGATTCAGATATGTATTATCGTAGAGTGCCCAGTTGTAATTCTTATAAAGATTATCTGCTCCCTTATGTTCAGTTTGTTGTTGGTTTTTAAAGAGTATAATTCATTCATATCTTTATATATTTTCACTGCTTTCAGTTTTCACCGTCTTATATTCTACTTTTTTTAATTTTCTTCCGTACTTGTATTTTGGTCCATACTTCCTTAGCAACGTTACTGTCGCTATTAGTTACATTATTTGGTCACGTTAATTGTGTGAATTGGAAATTCCAATCAATCTCAATATCATGGATTTGTCATTATTGACTAGGTCCTTTATTTTAGAATCAGTTGGAAAATGTTGGTTGGATTCACTGTTCAGCATTATGAATCTTTGTGATATAGCGTTTTTGATTATAGGATTGTAAGACATTAGTGCTTTAACTGCTACTTTATGGGTTAACTCTCTCTTTTGTGGTGTTTACTCTTTGTTTACACCGCAAAAGTATTATTATAACAAGGAATTGTTAAATAACAAAAGCAGTATATTTAATTTGAATATATTGCATTTAATTATGGTGATAATAAAAATCGAAATCGTGGTATTACAATATAAAATTTCCAAAAGAAATATAACTCAAATTAAGTTTTAGTAAAAATATTAATTTACGAGTAAAATGTATAATCAAATTGGCTCAGTCGGTAAAGCAAAAAGAATCTATACAGCTTCTAAACGGCTGCTCCCGGGAACGCGGGTGACGAACGATATAATTGAAATAAAAACAATCGCGAAATCAACGAGAATGGTTTAAGTGGAAACCGGGTAAAAATGCCGTTACCAGATGTTCTGCGTGGTGTTGTCGTTCTTGGTTTGCCGTTGCCGGATGTTCCTTTGCTGGACACGTCTCCTCTAGCGCCTCTTCTTCAGATTAAATCTCCATCAAATGTTATCTTTTTGTTTTCCGTACTCCCATCAAATGAATCTTCTTTCTCGAAACATGCCGAATTTAACTTTTACGCATGTTACTTCTTCAGCCGGGACAAACTGTCCAAATACAATGCACTCCAGGCAATAAATAATGTTGTAAACGGCGACGTTTCCCGACTACTCGGCCTTGACCAAACCACCCTCGCTTTTCGTCCTGTTGTACGCGAATACCAAAAACTAAATTATTTTTGCTTTACCGCTTCATTGTAGGGGTCATGAGTCACCACACTTCTTTGTTATAGAGATTTTTCTTGGGATTCAAGATATCTTCGTCAGTGTCACTTATGGCCAGTTAGAAAAGTATTGCACTCAATACTGAACCTAGTGAGATACCGTTTGCTAATTGTGTGCTTTGAGAGACGTGGCCATTCACTCTTGTTTTTATACTTTGCTGTCAGCTTAAGTTTTTAATAAATTGAAACATATTGCAATTAACCCATAGTTGACGTAGTAAACCCAGACCACACGTAAGTCTTCTCGATGCCAATGCTGACTGCCAAGACATGTTTTTATTTAGGAGTGATTGTCGGATGTGGTTGTCGACACTAATTAGATTCGATGCAGTTGAATGTCTTTTTCGAAATTGGAATTGATTATTTGTAATATTATTTTTCTGGGAACTCTTCAGTCTATAGCTTAATATTTTTAGAGAAATTTTCGCATGTTATATATTAGAGAAATTAGTATGTAGTTGGCCGGATTGTTTCAATCTTTCCCATTTGTTTCTTCTCTCCATATGGCCGGAAATAGATTTGTTAAGCCTATTTCATTATATAATTGCAGTAATGTTTCTAATCCTTTGTTCGAAAGACTTTTTATGTGTAGGTTGAGGATTTTGTCAGGCCAGTAGACGTGTTTTTAGTTCTACTCAGTTCTTCTAAGGCTATAGGGTCATCTATATGGCGCACATTATGAGTTATATTGTTTTGTGGGAAGGTTTGTAGTTGTTGTTCCCGTTAATATTGTCTGAATGCTTCGGTATAATTTACTTAACTTGAGTTGGATGCAAATTAATGTGATATCAGACGTAATTTCATTTCAATTCTATTTTATATAATATATCTGGTCATATTTCGGGTTTCCTTGAATTTCAATTATCGTATTAAATTCTTCTTTGATTACTCCTTGATCATTTAACCTGGAAACTTTGTTGATCGATGTTTTTTTTGCTATTTTCTATCATTATTCTTCTATGTATAACCCTGGCTTTTTATATTGGATTTTATTTTCTTCTGTTTTAAGCTTTTGTACGTATTGAATACATGTTTATAGTTTCAGTGCGTCTGTTTACATTCTTCAATCCACCGTGCAACTACTTTCTTTTTCCTTCTTGTTTCGTACATTTTTATTGAACCATTAACAGCATATTTATGGTTGATATCAGATTAGTAATGAGCGATCTATGTTATTTTTCTGCAAGATATCGTTTCACTGATACTTTAATTTATCAGGTCCCAGACTGCTGTTTTGAAATGTTGGAACTCAGAAATGTAGACTGACTTCCCTAATCATATAGTTTTTAAACTGCCATACATTTGCATTTATGTATAATATTATTAGAGAAAAATATTAGATTATTGCTTTGAAGTGTGTAGCTTAACCGGTGTTGATTATTGATATATTTCTTTCATTGATTATATTTTCAAATTTTGAGGCTTGGGGTCGTTTTTATCTGATCCTCTCAACACGTTGTGGCTGTTGAAGTGACTCAGAACAATAAACTGTTAATACTTAATACTTCACATTCCTATCCCCTTTTGAATGGACTGTCCTTTTCCATAACTGGCATCACGATGCTAAAAATCCAGTTTCAGTGACTTGATTTTTGTTAACTAGATGTCCAGCATAAATACATAGTAATAAATAGTCTACTAATTTAATGTTTATATCATCGGATTTTTCTAACCATAATCCGTAAGTTCTTTACAATAAATAATGAATTCATGTCAATAAATCATTTCAATTTTCAGATTAATTGAACATTCATTTGTGTTATGGATATGACTTACTTGATGCCACAAGTTCCATTTCCAGCTACCATAGTGAGGCTACAAGAAGACGCCTGAGTTGTTCGATTGGGATATTCAACATTCTGGAAAAATGCTTCTGCGTCCGTAGTCACACTTCCACAAGTAGTATCTGGCATCTTCTCCGGAACTTCAAGAAAATATAGAAATTTTTAAAATATGTAATAAGCAGCTGTAAAAATGTATAATGAACCATTAGAGTTGTAAACACATACCAAAATGTTTGGTTTGAAAGAAATGTTTTGAGAGACCTTGTAGAAAACACATATTGAACAAAAGATTATGGAGAATCCGGCGATCGACACTGGGTCTCTCAGATACGCTGATCCACTTCCCTAACCAGTGTCGATTCGACAGAACTTATTTGAGAAACTTTGACGGAAATGTATTCTTTTTTTCGTTGGCTCTGCACCCCGTTAAGAGCCTTGGCCTACCAGGGCGACTGTCATCTTACATGACACATTCCCAATTTGGAGTGATTCGAGGTCAGAGTATCGACCCTCCATTAGTCTTAACCCGTCTCCATGACCATGACGACACAAACATCCAAGTCCATGCCAGGATCGAATCCTGGACCTCTGGGTTGGGAGGACGCAACGCTAGCCACTAGACCTCATCGTCGGAAATGTATTAAGGCAACATAAGTTTTTGGTGACAAACCCGGTAATATCCCATGCAAACGCTCTAGCATTTAGATACACCTCCAAAAAATTTTAGAAAAGTTAAAAAGGAGACAAAATCAGTGTAACGTCTTAGATTGTACGCGGGGCCTTCCACAAATTCAGCGAACGTTATACCACTGACCTAGATTAAAATGGAAAAATATATAAATATTATTTTTTTAAAAAAAGTATCGTTTCTTGTAATTATTTCGTTGTCTCTTTCACAGTTTTTAAACAAATTTATCTTATCTAATTCTTGAACGGACATGTTTTATTGACAAGTATTATTGTTGATAACTCCTTATGGTGAGCGTTTAAAGTTCTTAATTTCAGAATAATATTTTTTATCTGCACATTCAGTACACAATGATTTACAGTTACGTGTATATTAACTGTGGGATGGATTGATGTTAAGTGCTCAGTAGCTAGAAAAACCTACACTGCCTTAGTATAGTCATCATTTTTACACCTTCTGCTATCGTCATTGTTAATACTCATTATAATTTTGGAGATTTTATGTTAACTCCTCTAGCCTACTCTCATGGCGATAGAGGTTGAAATTATCGGCAGTGACACTATTAATCTCAGCAATACCAAAAAACTATCAGTTCAATACTAATATTGCATTTTTCGAATAATTCTTGCGTGCTATCCTCACTCCTACGGGTATCTTACTATCACAGTATTTTTTACATACGTTTGAAGTCGTACGTGAACCAAGTTTAATAGAACATGCTTCATGACTTTAGTAGTCGTGTGTGTGAGTGAGAAAGAGAGAGAGATAATATGTTCAATTATTATATACTGTAGTAGTAAGCCACATGTGTCAAGTGCTAGATATTATATTAATGTAGACTAAGTGTATATTACAAGGATAGTTAGATTCATTTTAGTATCTGTCTGATCGCATTGAATGATACGTCATTAGTTCTATTTAAATCTGGAGAACAAGAAAAAGTGGGAACGTTGGGAATAATGTTTGGCCTGAGTCAACAATTGGGACTTTCTGCTTTTTACACTATAAGTGTGCAATCTGCGAATACAAAGAGGTGCAAAATATTCATAGACCTGGAGGTGCGTGCTCCCGCATCTGTTAGTTCTCCCCGCTAAGGGACAAAAGTGGCGGAAATTCACTAAATTCGCAGGCAATTGGAAGCGAGTTTCCTTCCAAATTACAAAATGTGATTGGTGCACCAGATGTAACAAAGAAATGGTGTGGTGATGGAAAAGAGAGGATATACAGTCTGCGTTGAGAATCAGAGGAGAGAGGAGTTCTTTCGGGAGAGTGAAAGAGTCTGCTTTCGGAAACAGGGAAGAGAGGCGTTCTCTCTGGAGAGTAGACAGTCTGCATCCAGAGTCTCAAAACAGTCGCCTGGGCAGTAGAATCTTGTCTGTCCGAAGATTCGACGTGAAATTCTGCAGCTCACCTCTTCTACAATTCGTGGAGTTGGCCCATGGGTAATAATCAGCCGACTCTACAGTCTGGAATAGCTGGGAAAACACAAACATCAGAGGACGACAGCACCGAGGCCTGGGTTCATCGCCTTCCACTAACAGCGTCCAAGCATCCGAGATGGAGCAGCCAAGTCAACTATCCAATATGCCAAAAGTTATCACGTTGACGCAGTAATTTCGGGGATTTTAAAATACTTGCAAATTCTGCGGTAAATAAAAGACTGTTTTTGTTTATTTTAATGTGGTTTTAAATTTAACGGTACAGTGTTGTTGTTGCGGTAATCAGTCCTTAGATTGGTCCGATGCAACACTCCGTTTTAACCTATATGTTTTTATTTAATTTTCTATATGTACTTTGGTGAAATTTTTCTAACCACCAATGTCAACTTGATTCAGTACATGCTGCTAGCCGTAGCATGTTTAAAATGTAAATATTGTAAATTATTGTAAATATTTTTCTTTTAGTTTTTGATAATATATTAATAAACAGAATTGTAGTAAATACTTTGCTTATTCTTTTGGATAATATACGAGTACTATTACAAAAATTATTCATATTTAATATTTTCATTAAGTTGACCCCTACCCCGCAAGTAATGTGGTGAATAGTTTAAAAGTTGCCAAAGAAATTGATTGTAAAATTAAAAATTCCACCACAATACTTATTATAACTTTTTACTACAATGTACCTGTGAAAATTTTGAAAAGACCCTTCACGTGATACGATTTTTGTTTAAAAATGTTTTATTTATCCCATAAAATCCATTAGTTTAACTTACCAACACAACAAACACCTGGATAGTGGCCTTGCAGGTAGCAGATACCTTTCGGCCATCCTCCAGAAAGCTGGCAGCTCAGCAATGTATTGCACGTTCCTGCCAAGCAGGTCCTCTGTGGTAGTCCGTATCCTGCAACGTAAACAATTGGCAAGGTTCAATACACTTCCTGTCAACTACATTTAATTTTAAAAAATGTTATTATGGCTCCATTTCCTTCCTCAAACTATATGCTGGCTAGTTTAAAGAGGAGCTGAACACCAAAAACTTTAAGAAAAGAGAATAATTTAAGTATCAAAATATTTATTTAAAGGATTTTTCCTCCGTCAATAAGCGACGTCCTTTGGTCTGTGTTAATGTACTCGATACTCGACATCATCGAATCGAATCGACGCATCCAACATTGGGGTTAGATGCAGCGAGGACTCGAGTTTTTATAGTTAGTTGCTACATCACCCCAAGCAAATGCATGTTTTAGGATAATAACATTACGTCAACTACAGTGTTGGTAATACTCTGCGATCAGTAATACGCTACATTTCTAATTCTGCCTATATAACGTGTGATAGGGACTAATTTATAGAAGTGAAAAAAATTTGAAACATATTTACACAAATTCCTAAAACAGAAGCATGTTTTCCTTCATACATATATTAAATGGAGAAAGTTAATTTTACGAACTAGTCACCTTTGATGACAATGTTGTGAGTACGACCATGCGGAAGTTTTCTTGGTTTTGTGAAAGTATTCAAAATATCACACCTTAATGTTTTTTATTTAAAATAAACCACAAAAAGTCCGTCAACCGTAATCTTTTTATTAATACGTCAAAAACATTTCTAACTGCAGCCTGATATTGCCGCCCCAGTTTCTGGGTCGTGTCTCTTCCGTAGTATCTGAAACTGTCATTTCGTCGAGCTTTGCGGGTGGTGGAGTGATGAAACTAAATAGAGTGCATGCCGCATTTGTAATTAAAGTCATGAGAACATGTGCGCCAGTCACCATTGGGTGTGAGAATAGTACCCAATGCCCGACCTACCTGATGCAGGTTTTCTAGGGTTTTCCCTGCATCTCTTTAGGTGAAACGCCGGGTAGAATCCTTAAACCATATCCCGGGAACCCTAGTCAACCCTTGGCTACCTTGCTCTACCTTTCGCATCCCCCCTTTTCAATTCCCTTCCTATGCTATTAAATGGGCGTTGCCTGTTTCAGGATCACCCTCATTTAGCCTGTTAACCCCCAAAAAAATGGGCACGATCGCTCGGATGCAACCATCAACACATCCCATTATTTGAAAACTGCGTCTCACCCTAACCTCATAATCGAGTCCGCAGAACATTCATTCATAATACAATTCACTTCATAACCCTTGGCTACCTTTCTCTACCTTCCTATGCTATTATCCATAAAGGGGAGTTGCCTGTTTCAGGATCACCCTCATGTTGCCTGTTAACCCAAAAAAATGATCTAGCTGAGGATGGAGCCTGAGGGAGTTTCTCGCTAGTCGCTTCACCCCAGAGTGACTGCGGGGCTCACCTGATAATGTCGGGAATGCCTCGCACTCTCTCTGTTTTTTTATCAAAGTTCTCACAAGCCGAGACACCTTCACCTATTTTAGGAGGTTTATGTACTGGGGTCGAAGGCCTTGGGCATAGGGCAAAAGTTGTCCGCTGGATCAGTCGGCCAACTGCCTCCTCAAACTGGTAGAGACATGGAGAAGGGAATGCTGCGACCCCACAGTAAACTCGTCTCCCGTCATTCGGAAGGGTGTGAGAATCGTACCCAATGCCCAACCTTCCTGATGCAGGTTTTATAGGGTTTTCCCTGCATCTCTTTAGGTGAAACACCGGGCAGGATCCTTAAACTACAGCCCGGGTGCCCTAGTCAACCCTTGGCTACCTTGCTCTACATTCCGCACCCCCCTTTTCAATTCCCTTCCTATGCTATTAAAGGGTAGTTGTCTGTTTCAGGATCACCCTCATGCAACCCAAAAAAAATCTATTACATGTAAGTGCAATAATACTAGTGCTTTATATTTAAGTTGTACCGTAACAGCCCTCAGCAATTTCCCTGAATTCTCAGACGTGAGCATTTACTTGAAACATTATTTCAAGAGTTGTCTGTGCGTCATTTCATAAATAAATGCATAAATAGTTGGATATAAGATAATATGTAATCACCGTAAGGTAGCCCGATGTCTCCACATATAAAGAATGGACAGTTGTTGGTCAATATCCTGTGAACAAAATCAACAACTCATATTCAGCAAACAAGCTTCTCCGTAAGCTCCAATAATTCTAAAAATAGGCAGTACAAAATATTTTAAAAAATCTAAAAATTTTCTATCATATAATTATTATGTACAATCGCTATTCGTAGTTCATCGTTAGGTCGAAGGCCCAATCTTTGCCAAAGTTATATATTGATTTTTAGGTAACTTTTCCTGGAAAACCATTATTGATACAACATTTAAATTATCTCAGCTTATTTTTAATCTCATGGTATGTGTGTGGAAGTAAAATAATGATTTGTTATAATTTGAATTTAATTTAAATTTATTTATCAAGAACTGTTTTTATAAAAAATGGAAGATTTTAGCCATAATTAATAATTTAAATAAATTATCCGACATCACTCGCATACGATAAATTTAAAACTAAGCTTTGAAAATTTCAATACTGTGTTGTCGCTATGATATTCAGTCCTAAGACTGGTTTGATGCAACCCTCCGTGTTAACCTATCTTTTGCAAGCCTTTTCATATCCTTATAACTAGCACACATAACATCCTCCCTAATCTGATTAGCGTATTTCATCCTTGGCCTCCCTCTTTTGTTCTTACCCCACATACTTCCCTCTAATGCTAATTTTACAATCCCTCGTGTCTTAAATCGTGGCCTATTAATCTATCCCTTCTCTTAGTCAACGTCCTCATCTATGACGATTTCCGAGAAGAAGGTACCTAAAAATCACTATTCTAACATTGACATAAAATACTTGGTAAAAAATCTTCCCTTGAAATCCTGAAACCGACTGATTTGGGTCCATCGATTTGTTATGCAAAAACGGAATAGTTTATTTCCTCATTCACATGACGAGGTATTTGCATTTCAACTTAATCCAATGATAAAATAATGAAGTATGCTTGAGCAATTAGGGCAAATTGTAACCACGATTTTCCAGCAAATCAATAACGTATGCAGTTTTTATTGCATATTTTATCAATCATTTTAGTCTACGCCTCTTATTTTATATTTTTTATTAATTAACATAGTGTTAATGTTTCGTAACATTCCACTTGGAGCAATGTGATTTTTTTCTAAGTTTTACATACTCTGCAGGATTGAAGTTCCATCATTAGTATGAAAACCTAGTGAATATTGTATGATATTACTTGCCAATTTGCACGCCAAGACCTGTTTTTAAGTGATTTGTCAAATTTTCATAGAGATTATTATGAAAAATAGGAAAACTTGTTCAGTTGCTTTACTGACATAAAATGATGGCAAAAAGGAATTAGATAACATTACGTATGTACAAGTATTAAGGTTTAATTTATAAACCATATTATATTATTATCACCGCCAATTTTTACATTTTCTCTCATTTAACATTAAAAAAAATTAAAGCTACCTCTCTGAAATGCGATAGCAAAAAATAATTGCATGATTCATTTTGTATCGAAGTGATTGATTACTGGACTAAAATGTTTAAATTTTCGTATAAGTATAAGTATAAAATCATATTCCATAAATCCTATAGAGAAGCACAAGCTTCAAGGATGTGGAACGAGTCAGAGATTTTATATAGGTTGCTTTATTAATATTAAAATATACTGTAACTATTCATTAATTTTTAACTTATAATAAGATTTTCTTAAGTTCTATACAGAAGACATACAATTTGTACCTTATATATAAAAATTGATAAATATTTTTACATCCTATACTAAAAAATTATTGTTCTAATAATGTTCTTTCATAATTATAAATATCTACCCTATGATACATTCAGCTCCATAAATTCTTCAACAGAGTAGAAGGAGTGGCTTAGTAAGAAGGTTGTTAGTTCATATTTTAACTTGTTTGGATTTATTTTTAATTGTTTAATGGAGGTGGGAAGTTTATTAAATATGCTAATAGCATTGTAATGTACACCCTTTGGTATTACGGTTAGAGACTTCCCTTCCTTGTGTAAATTGTTTTTACTTCTGGTATCAAAGTCATGTATATCCTAGTTTAGTGTGAAGAGGTTACTGTTATTAATAACAAATAACCTGAGTGATTGAATATGCTGGCAAGTGAGTGTGAATATTCCAGTTTTCTGGAAAAGTCCCCTACAAGATGTTTTTGGTGACACCTGACATAATATTCTGACAGCCTTTTTTTGAAGTGTAAATATTTTAGCTTTCCCTGATGCATTGCCCCAAAATATTATACCATATGTCATTATAGAATGTAAATATGTGAAGTAAACTAATTTTCTTATGTTAGGATCACTACAACTTGACATAATTCTAAGAGGAAAGGTTGCCGAGCCTAGTTTTCGTAGGAGAATATTAATATGATCCTTCCAGTTTAATTTATTGTCCATGGATATACCTAAAAATTTTGTACATTCAACTTCAGTTATTTCACAATTATTTGTTGCTAGTTTTATTGAGTTCAAATTGGCATTCTTTGTCTGAAACTGCATGAAGTGAGTTAACTAAACTTATATTTCATTAAAGAGTAACGTCTTTCACCAATTAAATAATTGTTGAGTTATATTCATTAATTATAAATTTGCATAATTTGAATACGCCAATAACTATCTGCCTGTGATTTCAAAATAAATGCTAAAATTTAAGTGTAAAATACTATTTATAGGATGCCTAATCATAAATTTCCTTTATATAAACACACTCCAATTACTTAACATTGATTGGAACAAAATTACTCTTTTAATTTTAATAATACCATTATTTTAGATTAGGAAATGAATTTCAAGAAAATAATTATTTCTGAAATGTATCAATGATCGGAGGCTCTCCGGGTGTAGTTCTGTGAAGTCTTCTCGGGATATCAACCGCGTGGTATCGTTTAATCGCCACGACGTTTCAGCAAACTATATATTAAATGTAGTGTATATTAAAAGCTATAAATTTACTGTTAATATAAAACATGATACTTCGCAATGAAATAAATTATATGATGGTTTATTAAATTGTCTTTGTCAATTAAATATTTTACCTATTCTCTGATTGCATGTTCTTTCTGTTTAAATCCTCAGTGGATTCGTTTATTGCAAGGTCTGTATATACAGACCTTGGTTTATTGACAAGGAACACAATGGATGGTCGAAACGTCTAGGTTATGTTAAAAATTCTTCCAAATTTAGTATAAAAGTCCGTTATACGGATCGCTAATTCTTCGTTTGATTAAATACTCAGTTAGTGAAATCAATCAAAATTACTTTCTTTTTTATCGCTTTATTTAAAGTCGCATCAACTACTAATTACTTTCTTTAAATATTAATATAGGGGTCATTTGATCCAGAAATTCATTTTAATCTTTCTCATTTGAGAGAAAGTTTGCAGATTGAAATTCAGTAATTATTGCTTCAATAAATGTTAATTAAAAGAGATAAAACATAATTAAATACCTGATGAATATAATTAATTATTACATAAAATGTATGTAAAGAATATGTTGCTGCTTTTCTTGGTGTGATAATCAGTCCTAAGACTGATCTGATGTAACCCTCCATGCTAATCTGTCGTTTGCAAGCCTTTTCATTTCTACATAGCTACCACAGCCCACGTCCTCCTTGATCTGCTTAGCGTATTCTAACCTTTGCCTCCCTCTTCTGTTCTTGCTCCACACACTTCCCTTTGATGCTAATTTTACAAGACCTTCATGTCTCAAAGCGTGGCCTATTAATCTATCCCTTCTTTTGATAAGAGTTCTCCAAATTGTTCTCTCTCGTCCCCTATATAGAATATACGATTATTACTGTATAAATGAACTATCAGTTTGTCACAATATATTGAAATCCATTAGAAGTACGCGAGTTAAGTGAGTGAATCTTTTTTTTTTTGGTGCGTAACAGTGCTTTCACACTCCCTCGGATAATAGAATTGAACATTTCTTCAGATTTATGGAAGGGGATTTTACGAAAATGAGTGTCATCCGTATATAATTCTGAAAGGATTTGTCTTCGTTAACTAAGTTTTGCGTGAAAAATTAGGAAATGCTACTGTCCGGAACTAATACAAAACACGTGTGCGATGATATCCGTACACTTCTGCGACTGAAAATTTTCTTATTGACTTAAATTGTTCAAGCGAATGGGAGCTATTGAAAATTGCAGCAGATTAACTGCTGGAATTAAATAGGAGGTGAAGTAGAGACAGGATTTGAGGCGGAAGAACGCCAAATTTCGAGCCGCTGGTGATGATAGAATATCAGAAAATTGTGAGCCGGCGGCGAGACATGATCAATATTGAGAGCTGGCTGGAGTTCTTCGGACCTTGGCAAATGTAGATTTTGTTCGGAGTCTCCGCTGTTTTGCTCCCAAAGTGTTATCGATGCAGCCAGATCATCCAACGTGAATTGACTTAGCCGGCGCCTCCAGGGCAATAGGCCGCCAGACAATGGAGCTGTAGTCCTCGCAGGTATCGTTAACTTTGATTTTATATAATTCATATTGATTTTAATAAATCTCAATATAAAATTATTATTGCAACCGTTTACATTTTTATATCATTTAAGTCAATTCTCTTGTTGAAATTTTATTATTATTAAATTCAGAATTATAAATTAAATATTTTCTTTCTCTTTCGTACCCTTCATAAATTTATCCCTTAATAACTTAAATAAATTAAAACCTTTTATTTATTTATTTTTGCTATTGGCCTCCACCGAATTGGGGCTTTATTCTGTATTTAATAAATTAATAAAAGCCCAATCCCAATATTAATTGCAATATATAAATAACTAAAGAATAAGTAATCGGCAAACGAAAACAGTAATAAAAAAAGGCATGGCACCAAGTAAATAAAGGTAAGTCATGCAATAATAAGAGTGTGAAGACATTTGAAAGTAATAACTATATTATAAATGCCACGTGCGAAACTGCCTTTATATGGATTCACATTTCTAATTCTTAAGTGCTTACGAGTACATACCACATGAAGCCGAGTAAGTTGGAAACGCGACAGGCCGGAGCCTGGAACATTTTCACACACACTGGCGCACTTGGCCCGCATGCCTGTTCCCAGGAGAAACCCGCGATCCCTGGTTTCCGCGTTCATAGCGAAAGTGTTACCCGGATCATGTCTACACCTATCTGAATACATCTTTATACCATCCAAACATGCCGTTATAATTTTTCCTCAAACTAGGGCAATTCTGAGAAATTTCTCAAAACACGTACTACGCTATGCACTTTGCTTGAAAAGACTAAACAACGGGCTGGGTAGCAAAAGAAAAACATATGTTATTACAATTTTTAATTATTGGAAAGCCAAAATAACGTATTATGTAAAGGTTTCAACATTTGCCTCTATCGTGCTCTACCATAAAATAATTATTTTTAAAATCTAAAAGTTCTCTACAATGTTGAAAACCACTAATATTACAACAAAAATGAAGCTCTTCCAATCGGTTGGGGTAGACCGGGAGAATGCCGCCATCTTAAGGAAATTTAATGTTTTTATTTATCAAAAAATGTGTTTACATACCTGGTAACTATATTGAATATTGTACAAAACCTCATGTATCTGTATAAATTTATCGTTACTGTAACTGTACAGGAAACTAGCATAAATATTCCATTTCTAAACCTTTGCACTGTGGCGGGATTACCCAGGGTATCGCTGTAATGATGCCATCAACTGGGTGATGACGCCACTTCATTAAACTATATACGAAGAAGGAACAATGAAATATTAAATGTAACAAATTAATATAAACGCATTTCATTTCAATATAAAAATGTAATTAATGAAAATTGTTAATTTTATCATTTTTTCGGATTTAATTAATTTATCTAAATAAATTCAATGTACAAAAATCGCAAATATAATTTTATGGTGATCCCGCTTCGCTGCATTCAGAATGCACTTGCCAATGGGTGCATTAGATTTATTTTAAAAGGACTTTCCAAAAAGCTATGCCGCTGATTTTCTTACAGGTTGTTTCTATTTAAATGCTTTTTCCTTCCTGTTTTCCGGATCAGTCTTCATTGTATTGCCTGTTAAAATTGAAGAGTGGCTTTTGTTCCACCTCTACTGAAGCAAATTGTGGAATGGAGGAAAACCTTTCTATCCATTGGACAAACGCATTACCCCAAGAAGAGTGGAAAAGATTAAAGAGATGCAAATTTAGAGGCAAAAAAACAAACGAAAGAGATCAACACAATACATTAGAATATATGTTAAAATATGCAGTTTAAGTATAAAACGACTAAAGCATGTATTGAAGATAACTCGATTGACTTGAAGCACGAAAATAAGATGAAAATTGTTATTGCACTAGAAGAAAAAATGACATCCAATACAGCCACCATTAATCGAGTCAGTGTTGATAATATTATCCGTAAGAGTTCAGGACGAGTTATGACGTTAAACTACTTTCATTTTCCAAGCAAATCGCGGTTGACGCCATTGCTCCGGAGGGTTCTCCCAGGCTACCCTAAGCCATTGTTTCTCATTATGCAGACCATATGTGATTTATTACCGGACAAGATTTGAAAATAAAATGTTCTGCAATGAACAACGCCTGAAAAGAAGTCTATGCTGTCATATCAGCCAACTATAAATATCAAATGTCTGATTTGTCCTAGTTAGAATTACTGTAAATTAAAATGTGTATCCTCTGTCCAGAAAGTAATCCTCGTTGAATGTATAGGCTACACTTCTGGGAATAGTTGTATTTTACAAGTCCTAGAAACACCTGGCGTAATTGTCTTTAGGAATAGCATCGTAGCATTTCGTTGATAGTGATGTGAAGCATTCTACGGTGAAGGATCAACAAACTGGTATCTCGTTAAGAGAAATATTTTCGGCGAAGGTGACTTGGCTGAGAAATAAATATGTAGACATAAAGAATAAAGATGTTGAATATTAATAAAATTGTGTTTTAATCTTCAAAGCAGAACGTTTCTCTATTCACTTCGAGCAAAATATTCTACGAGGATGCTATGTATAATATTAATAATACTATAATTGAAATGTTGCTGTTGTGGTAATCAGTTCTTAGACTGGTCTGATGCAACCCTCCATGCTAACCTATCTTGCACAAGCATTTTCATTTTCGCATAACTACAACATCCCACATCCTTCCAAATCTCCTTAGTGTATTCCTTCCACCATTGCATCCCCCTTCTGTTCATACCCCACACACTTTCCTCAAATCTTAATTTTACAAGACCCTGTTTCAAAACGTGGCCTATTAACCCCCTTCTCTTGGTCAACGTCCTCCAAATTGTTCGCTCTTTCCTATTATGCTTAGAACTTAATTGTAAAAGTTTTAGAAAATTCTTTGGCAATTTACCCAGGCCCGGATCCAATAATAATATATTTAAATAATATTTAAATTACACTGGTATTCAAAAATATGAAGAACAGCAAGAAAGTCACCAAACACTGAAGAAAGCACTGAGGATCCAGGTACAGTGCCCCCGCAGGCGGCAGAACGTGGCGCCACGGCCCAGGGTAATAGTTAGCGGTGATGGCTCCCCACCCTCCCCTTCCACATGACTACCCGAACTGCATGTGATTGGTGGTAAGAACCGACCAGCAACATATATAAAACGGACCTATATTATTTCTTTTGTTATCCATACTTTCCTATTGGTCTGAGCTGTTCTTCCTATTTTTTCTATCTCAGGAGGGGCATGGATCTGTGTGTTGGTCATAGTCAAGGGAAGGTGAAGACTGAAGAGGAAACACATCACTCCAAATTCGGAAAGTGTCACAAAAGCTGGGGTCTTCAGTAGGCCAACGCCCTCTAGGGCTACAGAGCCAGGATATAAATAATTATATATTAACCACATTGAAAATAAATACAACATTTACTATAGATGTAATTTTAATTTTAACAAATGGAAAAATTTATTTTCTCTACATTTATAAATAAATTGTAAAACATATTTTCCATCTTAGACTCAAATTTCTACACAACTTAGTATAAAATGTAAACATAATGTCAGAAGCCACATTCATTAAGCAATAAATGTTTTAAGGAACATGACATCATTATACATTATATAATTAACATTTTAATATTAAAAATATTTTAATATATTAGATTTTATTGATCAATATATTCAAGATGGGGCATTAATTAATACCAGTAATTTACTTGCACCCATATTTTTACATAGTTTTAAGTAAAACATACTATTCTAGTTTTCCTTACTGAGAAAACAGAGCCAGTGGTAATTTCCTTTCTCAAATTATTATTAGCAAATTTCTTTATTTAAATACAGTTAACATCACAAATAGCTGTTTACTATTCAAAAAAATTATTTACTCATTACATTACATTACATTTTGACAGTACTCTTTTCAATTATTATTATATTTCTTGTATTGTGTATTTTAAGATGAATTGTCAAAAACTTTTGGTATAATAAATAGTCATTCATCTGGAAACTATATAAGTTATCATCAACAGTTATATGTCCATAAATTGATCCCTAAGTAATCTAGAATTAATATTAAATCCACAATCCTTTTACACCTGAATCTTACTATTTTCATTAAATTATTTTCACTAAGCTGTATATAAACATGGTAGTAACTTACTTCATATTTCATAATACAAAGAGCAATAAAGGGACTCACTTTCTGTTCTATATTAGAAAGTGTAAACATATTTATTAACACTATCTACCATTGTTTTCATTTCCTCTCTCATGTTATTAATGCAATACACAATTTCACATTTTAATACAAAATTTATTGAAATTCAAGGGTCATAATAGAAAATATTTTTTTAAATATTGCTTTATTAGCAGGTAATAATTACTCTCAAGCTTCTGAACACAAATTGGCAAGCAACAAATTGTTAACAAAATATATTCTATACTTAGGAAAATTACTTTTTAATATTTTTCATATATATTAACATTATATTAATATTTTATTTTAATATATTTTAACAAAATTTTTATGTACATGTATATACACTGTGATAAACATAACAATAATGCCTTTATAACAAATTGGAAGCTATAAATATATGCAAATTTTACAAATAAGCAATATCACAATAAATAGTAAACTTTATATTGATTGCACTTCATTATTTTGGCAAGTCATATACATGCTAGCGAATAGTTTGGGACATATGTAATGGTGTTAACATCAATTCAAATGCAGCATCTTTCAAGTTAGCACCACGCAAGTTTGCTTCATGTAAATCGCTCCCAGAAAGATCACAATTCTGTAAAGGAAAAAGATATCAAAATAAAATTTTCTACTTTTCCATACACAATATTTTTAAAGCTATTCTCTCACTTTCATGAGTGTGTGTCATTGTACTCAAATAGGCCTGTTATTCAACAATTTTGTTTTATTAAAAAGCATCAAACAGAATTGGGACACATGAAAAAAGGAAACATCATGTACGTAACAAAATATGGTTAAAAAGAAATTCAAACAAGTGAGCTTAAAGTCAGTTTAATATTGGATAAAGTAAATTTCAGAAAATTATAGGAAATGATTTTTCTATCATTTACCCTGATTAGAACATACCACAGATTCTGAATTTATTTGTCTATTTAACAATCTAAGCATTAAATAACTAAAATATGAAATTGTTGGTTGGGGAAATATTTCACATTTTCTCTCAGGACCAATTTTTCAATAAACAGATTCTGCTTCCCTCATATTTACAAAATGTACAGTTTTTTATAAGTTTTGTCAAAATTAATACAAAATTTGTAACAAACAAATTATATATCAAAGCAAAAGATGTTACCTCGAGATCAGCACCTGCCAGCACTGCTGCACGTAAATCACAATTTTGTAGATTAGCGTTCTTCAAAGTGGCTACACGTAAGTTGACTCCAGCCATGTTACTACCTTCCAAAACAGCTCCTTTCAAATTAACACCTGTTAAATGATGAGTGTTGATAAATTACTTATTTAAAATATAGCTTTAAAATTAAAGAACATAGTTATATAACCAATTAGATTCTTTGTATCAAGATGCATATTATTATTTACTACATACACTTCTAGATAACTACAAATTCGTGGTTGAGAGACAAAACTTTGCTCGTGATGGTCTCCACCTAAACAGATGAGGTGCATCAGAACTGGACGCTCTTTTCTCGAGAGTGGTAGCGGCGGGTTCGAGAGGACCTACAGCAGAGGTAAACAACACGACACCGCAGACGTCGGAAATCAACACGGCATCGCGGATGGCGTCGCGGCGGAGGACATCACGACATCGACGACAGCTGCGACGAAGAACGGCCTGGGAGAAGAATGACGACGGTCGATCAGCGATGCAGAGTCAGAGCGAGGATACGAGGAAGAGGGTTTCCTACGCTTTCTACAGGTAAATTGTCGCAGCGTAGTAAATAAACTCGAAGAATTTTGGAATTTGGTTGAAATTTATAATCCGGATGTTGCAATCGGTACTGCGTCGTGGTTGCAAAAAGAAATAAATGATAACGAAATATGTAGATGTCAATACAAAATTTTTAGGAGGGATAGAGGGTCTAGGGGAGGGGGTATATTCGTATTAACAAAATTAAAATTAACTAGTTTACTACTTTGGTCAGATGTAGAAGACGAATTAATGTCCCTAGAAATAGAATCAGGAAAAGATGAAAAAATCGAACTAATAGCATGCTACAGACCACCTGGGGATAATTATACCATTCTAAGGAAACTCCAGGAAAAAACACTGCAGGCTGGATCTTCCGGGAAAGTCATTGTGGCAGGAGATCTAAATTTACCGAAGGTTAATTGGGACGGTGAAGCAGGGAACTCAGAAAAACAAAAGCTTGTGAATAGCTTAGTTTGGGACAATGGCTTAACGCAGATAGTAACTAATCCCACACGAAACGAAAATATACTGGATGTTTTCCTGTTAAGGCCGGAGGACTGTGTTATTAATTGTGAAATTCTTCCAGGTATGAGTGACCACAAAACCGTACTTTTAGAAATAAAATGCTCAAGGGTAAAAGTCTGGGGTAGGGAAATACGAAAAATTTGGCAATATCACAAAACCGACGCATCAGAACTACAAGCATTTCTATGGGAACAATTATCTAAATTCATGTGTAGTGGGGAAAATATACATATCATTTGGAATAATTTCAAATACATAATAAAGGAAGCTATAAATAGATTCGTTCCACAGAAAATATTAAAAATAAATAACGATCCAGAATACTACACCAGATATATAAAACAGTTAAAAGGGCGCGTAAGGCACGCGTATGCCCATAGAAAAGTAAATACTGCAAATTCCCAAAACTTCAAAGGTTTATTAAAATTATTAGATATAGAAAAGAAAAGGGTGCAAGAGAAGTTCTTATGCAAAATAATAAGCGGTAGCCATCAGAACAACTGGGGGAAACTTTACAAATTCGTTCGCAAGCGGAAGCAAAACAATGTTTCAGTGGTGGTCTTGGAGAATAACGGCTACAAGGTAACATCGGATAGGGAAAAGGCAAATCTACTAAATTCATACTTTATTTCAGTATTTAACGTTAGTGCTAACAAATTTCAATTAGAGGAAAATGATGGAAGTGCGGTACTTCTTGAGATCAAGGCGAAAGCAATTGGACAAAAATTACGCAAATTAAAAAACAAGTCACGGGGTCCAGATGATATATCCACAGAATTATTAAAACTTGGAGGGGTGGCAATAATTCCTTACTTACAAAGAATTTTCAACGTATCAATTAATAATTCGGCTCTTCCGGCGGATTGGAAAACAGCTATTATTATACCAATTTATAAATCTGGTAAAAGAACAGACGTCATAAACTATAAACCCATCAGTCTTACTTCAGTAGTGTGCAAGATTATGGAGCACTTATTAGCAGCCTACGTTAGATCTGAACTCGATAGAAAAGGGTGGTCTTTTAATGGTCAGCATGGGTTTCGGGAAGGGTACTCGTGCGAAAGTCAAATGATAAATCTATTTCAGGAGTTAGCAGATGAAGTAGATAATGAGGGTAGAATAGATGGGGTTATCATAGACTTCGTTAAGGCATTTGATGTAGTACCTCATGATATCCTATTGTATAAATTAAATAAAACAGGTATAGATAAAAGAGTGTTACTATGGGTAGAAAAATTCTTAAGCGACAGATCGCAAAAAGTCAAAATCAAGGAACAATTTTCGGATTCAGGCGCTGTAACATCGGGAGTTCCCCAAGGCTCTGTAATCGGCCCCTTACTGTTTTTAATATTCATTAATGACTTACCAAATTACTTGAAGTCAGGGGTAAGGCTTTTCGCTGACGACTGTATCATATACAGAAAGATAACAAACGAGGAAGACACTTTATTATTACAAGAAGATCTAGATAAAGTTAATAGCTGGGCTCTGGTAAATAAAATGAAAATTAATGGAAAGAAAAGCAGCTCAATCTCGTTTACTAAACGCACGTTGTTAAATGAGACAGAATATAGAATAGGTGGGGAACTAATTCCAAGGGTAACGAGCTGCAAATATCTGGGGATATATTTCAACAACAGACTTGGGTGGGAGGAACAAGTGAATTTCACACCCTGAAAAGCGTGGAATTCCTTACATTTTATTATGAGGAACTTAAAAAAGGGAAGTTCAAAAACAAAGGAGGTGGCATACTTATCTCTAGTTAGACCAATTTTGGAATATGGGGCGGCTTGTTGCGATCCTTATAGAATTAAACAAATAGAATCATTAGAGAAAGTTCAGAAAAGGGCTGCTAATTTTGTGCAAGTAGGGCCAGGTCATAGGAAGGAAAAAGTAAAACAGCTAGGTTGGGAGGTATTGTCAGAAAGGAGAGAGAAAGCAAGACTGCATTTGCTATTCAAAGCTTATACGGGGCAAAAACCATGGACTGGAATTAGCTACAAAATGCAAAAGCCCAGTTATATAGGTAGATGGGATCACCAATTCAAAGTGAAATATAGAAAACAAAAAACAGATGTTGGAAAATTCTCATTCCTAAATAGGACTATCAACGACTGGAATAATTTACCTGTGTGGGTATTTGGAGGAAATCCTCTTCAAGAAAATAAATTTAGGTCAAATATGAAAAAACGTGTGAAGTGAAGTGGATATTTTTTAATATAAACGTGTTTCCGAATATAAAAAACTAAAGTGAAGTGAAGTGTTTCTCTTTTCTCTTTCAGGGCATCCACAGAACATGTTTATCTTTCTTTAGTTTATAATTATGTATCTGCCACCGGGCTTGCGCCCAATTGTAGATTATTAGCAAATACAAAATACAATTACTTTGATACCTTAACATACAATTCTCACTTGCTTTATGGTTCCATATCAAAGTAAGAAAATTGTTAATGGACGACACTGCCATTTTAGCATTACAGTTCTTTGCCATAGCTTTCAATACTTAAATGATTCAGAGTACCACAAATTGTGTTTAAATTATAGATATATGTTGTGACAAAAAAAAGAAAATAGTCATGGAATGGAAATACTGTTTTATACCTCAGAGAAAAAATATATTTGAATCTAAAACTAGCATATGTTAAGATGTGAACTTAATGCCCAAAACTGTATGTAATACTTCCCATTAACATTCTATGAATTAATTTCTACTTGAAACTGGTATAAATGAAACTACAGGATTATATGCATCATACCTTCCATGTTTGCCCTGCTTCCAGATGGATCTTCAAAATTGCAACCTCTTAGAATGGCGCCTTCAAGGTTTGCACACAACATTTTAACTCCTAACAATTGAGCTCCTTCTAAATGTGCATGGCTTAAATCTGCTCTTTCAAGACTACACCAACTCAAATTAGCTCCAACCATTCGACAGCCATGAAGACAAGCATACTGAAAACATAAATATGTTAAATAAAATTCATGTAAAAATTTAGAGCATTGGTTTTCTCCATTAATCATTGATGTGTGTTTAAAATGGAACAGAAATAATTTTTTATCAATGAAGGAAATAAGAAACTGAATGTCTTCTTTAAAAAGAAAAATGGGCCAACAACCACTTTGGTACCCCCACCCCATGTATTAGGCCGATAAAGCTTATTCCACCTACACATGAACTGTAAAAAATATTATTTGCTGTGCTTTTTTTGCGATATTAGAATATTACAAGTCTGTGCTCCAGTCGAACGGGGCAAGAAGGGGAAAGAGGAGGAGCAACGGAGGGGGACAAGGTGACGTTACCAAACCAGTCCAGTTCCAAAAAAATGTATCACAGTTGAAGAATGGAAGGTTGAAACAAACATTTTGTTTTTCCTGGGTGTAGGAAAAGAACTGGCCTACAGAATAATTGTACAAACACATACACAATGAAAATTCACAGATGAGAAAAAACCTACCACTGCTACCATTCACAAACTTTATTGTCAATGTTCAGAATCTTGCTATTAGCAATAATAAGATTACTATAATACTCAAATGAGTTAAAGGCTAACACATATTGAGATCTAAAAAAATAGGAAGCAGTCAAGATAAGGAATGGAATGAATTTACATAACTATAATAGATCATTTTTAAAACGTACACTTACATAATATACTATTCAGTTTTGGCAATAACAGCAGAAATAAAAAGATACCGTAATGGCATTGATTCTAGCTAGATCTTACTTGGAACACATCTGATGATTAAGATATCAAAAGTTTTTATTTAACCTGTACATACAAATATTTACAAAAGCAGAGAATTTGCTAGTATAATATCTCTACAAGTTTACACCTAAATGTTTCTAAAATGACTCAAATACTAAGGTATTCAAAACTAAATTTTATAATTTAATTTTCAGAATATACTTACAAAAATATTAATACATTTGCATCAAAACAGGAACAATCTGCTAAATAACAACTGCAAACCCATTTATAACATAAAAACACCAGCATTGCCATGAGGAATTGTATGTGTGACATTTTCAATAAGGTGAGTATGTATAACTACCTTAAAGTTTATGTTTCGCAGATCAAGACGAGACAGATCCGCACCTGCCAAGTTGACACCCTGAAAGCGTAGTTCTGCTGTGTAAGGTGTTATTACCAATGCATTCACAACATCACGCCGAGAAAGAGGTGCATTATCTCGAGATCTTTGTCCAGCTTGAATTACAGCTTCTAATTGTGGAATTAAAGACTCAATACCAAAAAATCTTGCTTCTTCTAAAACGCCTTTAACAGAAAATGATAATTATACAAACTGTAAAATAAAATAACAGACTGAGTCTTGTATATATATTAAGTAGATAATTAAGTTGATGGTAGAGTTAAACATAAACTTACAAGACTCCAAAACTAATAAATAAATACAGAAATGATAAAAATTGCACTTTATAAAATTTTCATTGCCATGTAAATTTAATAACAATATTTCATTATATAGTGAGCATGTCAATTCATCACCACAAAATCAGTAACAGAATTTCCAACTCGAATACAAGTTTTCCATAAAGTTACATTCAGATTATCAGGGAACTAATCAAAATCTATTTACCTTCTGGATTAACATTGGTGTCAAAAATAAGTTGTCCATTACGAAGATAGTTTAAAAGTGGTTCAAAATAAGTTGGACTTCGATCTATTAGATATGCGCCATTTTTATCTACATTGCTAGGTGTCATTAAAAATCCCCCATTTCCTTCAGCAAACATCCTGTGAATAATAAGAGAGTAGATGTTTTCAAATATAAGACCAAAATATTATAGAATAAGCTGCACCTGTATGTTTACGTATCAATTAAAATATACCCACAAATATTCACACTGGACTTGTTTTAAAAAGATAAACATTTTTTTATTCCCGAGAGACAAGCATTAAGACCACATTGTACCTTAGCATCATTTTCAATGTATCAGTCATTTAATTATTATGTCTTGGTGAAAATTTAAATGCATGCATGGCAAAGCTGCATATCAACACATATTTAGCTTTATCAATATGTAACATTCATATATAGGGTTTTTCAAAATAAGAATGGAGCTGATGGAGTTATATTCCCCACATATAAGCCCCTAACACATCATTGGTGCACAACTAGTGATGTCACGTTAAAATTTGTAGAATGAAGAGAAACTAAAAGGTATTACGTTTGGGGGATTATAACCCCCTTTACCCATAAGCATTTCATGAATACTTTACAAAGCTTGTTTAACTCCATTTCAGCACTGGCTCACCTTTATTGAAAAACCCTTTCGCCATATGGCCTACCCTAATATTCACTCGTGTATAACTACCTATTGACGCCCAACCAGTAATGCAAGTCTTAACATGTATACAGTAAAGGGAAGATCGTGATGTATACTTTTGGGGAATTGAATTCCCCTTTAAACAAGAACATCATCCAGTTGCCAAGAAGTACTTTAATTTCCTCACTGCCAAGCTAATACATGCCAAGGCAAGGTAATCAGATTATAAATTGTAAATACTGTATCACTGGACAAAGCAGAGATATTGTAAAAATAGAATTGAACCTATTGCGTGATAGGGAAAATCATCGAATTCAGAATTGGTTATGCCACACGTGGCATAAGGCCTACAACTTTTGACATTAATTCACGAGGTGATTATGGCAGTGTAATTTTTAGGAACACAGAATTAACCCAAAAGCTTACCTTGCTAACATACTCATAGGCTCTTTAGTTGTTAAAGTGCTCCTTGATGTGGTGAAGTACTTTCCACCAACATTTAGAGTAACCCATTCAGTATTAAGTTTCCCACAGGTTTGTGCACTGTTTCCACCACATGAAATTTCGGAAGAGGTCTGACTTGTTGCAGGTGCACTAGATACACCATTCATTAACAACATATTTGGTGTTTTGACAGGGACAAAATCATCTCCTCCAGAAACATATAGAATGTCGTCATCTCTGTTAAAAATAAAATGGAACTTAGGCATTCAAATATTTAAACAATTTTTTCATGATTATATTAAGAAACTACATACCTTAATAGTTTCAAATCGTCAATTTCGCCACCTTGTATTGTAAACAAACGTTTTGCGGCAAACCCAAACTTTTGACTAGCAGTAGACAGTAAATCATCTAGAGAATGCGTCACCAATAAAACCTAAAATAACAAATAAAAATAAAACCAGAATTTGCATAATTACGAACTGCCGACGAATAATCTCTACCTTTCCATCAACGTCTGTTCCGTTTTTGAAAAGTATAACTCTCTTCATAATATTTTAAATTCACTCTAGTGTTATCGAATTCAAAACGTTTGAAATAGTTGTAACGAAAATATGGCCTATTTACAGCATTGTAAACATTTTCCTTTTTTTATTTATATCTTCAAATATCAAAACAACGATATTCATTTAACTATATTAGTTTCATACAGACTATAATGCAAAGAAATTACGAATATAGACATTGTTACATTCAAGGAATCCGACTCATTCCTTAACATCTTTCAAACTTTAACGCTCCTAAATACCATAAAAAAACACGAGAATTTCCTCATATACTTAGTAAATATTAATCTAGTTTTATTTACAACGATATAACCAATATATATTTTTTAAAGGCAGATATAGTAATTTGCTTCGCTTTATTTTTACTTTGTATTAAATTCGATTTAAAAATTATTTTAATTAATGTCTTTATAAACTAAAATTGTTACTTTTTTCCCGAAACTTTTTTAATACTTCAAAGACAGAGAACAATTTTCATTAAAGCAGATATGAGCTTTTCAATAAATCTTGATCTGTATACCATTTAATTTGATTTAATGTACGAAAGCAGCTGCTCCCACAAGTACGTATTCCCAAAACTAACATATAATTTGCGCGGTAAACTTTTTTATTTCTCTGTATTTTTCCTCTAAATATGGGCATATATTAGGAATTCCTCTTTCTGAATATTTGTGGTTTAAAACCGAATCATTCCAGAAGTGGGAGCATTTGCAACTACAACGATAAAACAATAAATAGGAAGAATTTTTACTTCTAACTTTAATGTTTATGTAATTAATTTTTCATTTCTTCAAAATAAGCAACTTTGATTTTGTGATTTTAGCTGGTAACGCGTAGGAAGATATGTCAAACCGATTCTATGTAGATTATTTATAAACATTGTCAGTTTTGAACAAAACTTCTAATTACATCGTACATATTTATTATTAATTGATCTTTGACTTGAAATTTAATATGAAAATTAATCAGATGACCTGTAATATTCAGATCTATGGTCGAGCGGGACGATTGCCAGACTGTCATCTACCACAACATGATTTGGAGTGGCACGTTTTTAGCGTAGTGATTCTCTTTCAAGTTTTAAGCATAGTTTTCGTAGACAAGCACAAACATTCATGCCCATACCAGGTTTCAACCTCTTTGAAGTAAAGCTAGGTTTACACGGGCAGTGATGTCCGTCGAAGTTGGGTTGGCTGTGCACTGCCTACCGTTTACATATTGAGCAGATAACTGCCCACTTCTTCAATTTAACTAAAATATTCGTGTATATTTAATTTCGATATCTAGAGAGTTCAGAAGATATTTATGTAAATATTTATAAATCCATTCAATTGCCGCGCGAATTGCCAAATTTTATTGGCTCCGAAACGGACCTGTTTTAGGTAGTTTTTATGTATTCAATGAATTCATCTTTATCAAAATTTTGTACCTCTTGTTTTGTTTTTAGGGCAAAATGAAAAGAACTATTTCGTCGCAAACGAAGTCGCGGGGGTTAGTTAGTCTTGTAATATATATTCGCACAACAAATTTATTAAATTTATTATTATATCGATTATTGTTTTCCTTAGTTGCACCAGTCTGTAATCTCCAATGAAGTCGACTTGTGTTGAAATACAAAATCTGTCATTGAAAATCACTTATCACAACTTATAAAATGGTTAGAATAAAAAATTTCACACTGATAAATTTTAATGTATTTCAAGTTCCATTTCTAGCCAAAACTCCATTTTAATTTACATCTTAGAAGAAGAATTTAAGCTACAATTCATTGAAGATTCCGAAATTTGAGAAACTGTGTAGTGAACAACATGTACATCCATTTCATTTGGTAAATTATGCCTCTCTAGAATTGATTTTATATTTTTAAATTTCGTGGTCCATTTATTTATATTTTAAACTAACGTAACAGCATTGCGAATGGACTTGAAATGCGTTCAATAGACTAATGTTTTACTTGAGGCGTTACGGAAAAATGGTAATTTATAAGGGGCGTCGATAGCCAAGAAGCTTGGGAATCACTGTTCCACATAGTAGTTTAAAGTATTAACAAGGGAACTGTGTGTACGGTGTTGCCTTGATCTCCTCTAAACCTATTTTCATCATAGCAATGTATACCCCATGAAAACGCATGGGTTCTTTAATGTTCTGTATCACCCTAAGCAAAATTTCTTATGGTAATAATTAAATAAGCTATTAATCATATTACAACAGTAATAGTGATACCAACACTCTGCGATTAAATTGATAGTTTTGAATAAACTGGCATTGTCGTAAGCTATATTCACTTATTAAAATGAAAATATTTGCACAGTTGGCAGTAAATTATTCTAAATTTGATCTAAATCAATAGGAAGAAGAATTATGAATGTTATAACCGCAAATTAGTAGGACGCAGTAATCTTAAATCTAGAGTGTGAGACAATAATTCCGTCCTAATTAGGTTAAGCATTGTATGTATAAATAATTCGTTTATTCCTGTGATGGAAAGATAGTCATTGTAAAACAAAATCACAAAAACGGTAGTGATGATAATGTATCCAAGTAATTTTTTAGGATTTATTTGTCGCATAAACTACGAGGTCATTAGCGACCGAACTGACTTAAGGAATACAAAAAGTGAATATTAAGCATGTTATATTGCATCAGAACAATGAATTGTTTTCAAGAATCTGATGACTCTTTCCTTGGTCGTCTGGTCTGGGTTGTCTTCTCCGAGGATCCGGTGTCTATCTTCAAGAAATTTACTGCAGGAGTTGATGAGGTGCTCCACATTGAAGATTGTGTTGCAGAGATCGTAGTTTGGAGAAGGTCTATTTGTATATATGTGGGAGTGTGTTAATTTGGAGAGAACGGATCTTGCTCTAGAAAGGACTACTTGATCTCTTCTGGATACCTTTTCGGGGAGGAGGATAGCGAGGAAGTTGCCAACTATTTTAAGGGTTGGGCTTGATTTTAGAAGCGACCAATTTTCATTCCAGAGATGGAATAGTTTTGGAAGGGTGTGTTTCCATTCATCCGAGAATGTGTTGACGTAATTAGGGAGAGGAAAGGGGGGAGGTGAGTGGTGGTTTGTGCTACCTCTTCGTTGGAGATGTTCCCTTTTACTCCTTGGTGTGCCGGGATCCAGGCCAATACGATATTCTTTCCTGTTGTTTGGAGCTTGTGTAGATCTTCAGTGTTGATTGCGGATAGCGCTTGGGAGTTGTCTTCATTGGCTATGGTTTTTAAAGCGGAGAGTGAGTCTGAGAGGATTAAGCCACCTGCCGCCGCAACATTAAACGCCGTAGTTATGCAGCTGTCTGGAGTCGACAACGTGTGGGATAGAATCCTGCAAACCCCCGAGAGGTTCTGCCGAAGGGAGCACGATTCAAGCAATGTGCTGGTCTCATCGCTAGGTCGATACGACCCTGAAGTTAAACAGGAGCCGACCTTTATCGATCTTCCCGTAAAGTATCATTAATCCTATCCCTATTAATCTAATGTATATTCTTTATTAGGTCCACAATCCTCTTTACAGCTTGTACTTATCTATGTTAATATATATATATATAACTATTTATTCATTATATATTTTTACTTATTTATTTATTCTTTTATTTTTACACTCCTATAATCCCTTCGTTTACAGCCTTAATAGGTGCGCGGAAGAAGGAGCGGAAGTAGTAGTAGTAGTAGCAGCAGCGGTATTTGAATGATGAATGAATGCATGAATGAATGTGCGAATGTAATTTATTTTCAAATGTTAGGTAGCCGTAATGGCAATTGATGTATGTTATGTTCAAATAAGTAAACAAAAGATGACATTTTCGTAATGACAATTTATTTAGTATGTCATAGGCACCAATCCACATCAACACGGAGTTGATTCTATGAGGAAGGAACTCCTATCCTTGGAGAGGAGGCTGGACCTCCAGTTAGATGTCGCCGCTGCTGAGAGGATTAAGTGGTTCATTGTGGGAGACGAAGAGCAGTGGTCTATAGCAAGCCTGATGGCGTAGGTTTCTGCAGTGAGGATGGACGAATGGGGGTTAAGCGTCACTAACCGGCGGGTATTAGGACTTTTACATTTATAAATATTATATTATAAACTGTAGTGACAATTACGGTTGAAGAGAGGCCTAGGTTTATTGACAGCATCTTTGTATCCTGCATTCAGTAGGTTAAATCCCTAAGGGAAAAGTTAGCAAGGAACAATTGCGACCCTTACGATATCCTCGGCGGTAACGGACCTAGTTTTTACTCATATTTGCATAACCTCCCATAAGTGGGGGTATTTTTTTGGACGCCTCGATGTGCAAAAACCACATGTCGTTTTTAAAGCAGATAATATTTGGAAGCATACGGAGACGGAAAAGTCTCTGTACTGAAGCCATGAGGTCACAGCTAGTCGCCTTCGTCGATTTGTTAGGAACTTGAACATGTGGCTAACCATGTTACAACGGGGACGGATTGCCGAGACCTTCCTCTTCCCTATGACTATCTTGTAATAAGGGATAGACGTCTCTGAGCATATTTTGCATTCAAATTATTGACAGTCTTCCTGAATGATGTGCTAAACGAAATAAACTAATTGATCTTGAATTGGTTGATTCGGGGCGGGATGCTTGCTCTTGTCCGTGGCGGAATATAAGAAGACTAAATGAGCAAGGTGTACACGATTCATCAAGGAAGTTTAAAAGGATTCGGTTAAGACCGAAATGACAAGTTCCAGCGGCGAGATCCAGGAAAAGCTGAAAACTGTAATTACTCTGGATAAAGTTTTCTCAGGATTCCAACCGGGTAGCGTCGTTGCCACAACGTTTCGATGGTTTTCACAGCCATCTTTTTCAGGTGAAGATGGCGGTGCAAGCCATCAAAACGTTGTGGCAAATGAACGACGCTACCCGGTTGGAATCCCGAGAAAACTTTATCCAGCAGTTACACCGGGAAAACCTACGTTCCTTATTGTAATTACCCTGTTTGTAACATTTTTGCCGATTTCCTCGTATTGTCCATTCTGCGTAGGGTTTGTGTCTTTAACTCTGTTTCTATGGAGGCCCTTAAAGACGATCGCAGAAAAGATCTCATGTGTTTAAATGTTAATTGATAAGAAATTTGATGTTTGTAAATAGTGTATAATGGACTTATTGTTAATCATAAAAGTTGGAGTGTGAATATAATAGCAATAACCATGATTGAGAAACCTTATGACAGAACTAATGACCGTGATTTGCAGATACCCTTTGTTAATTAAATTGTTTTTTAAATTTGATTAATTAATCTCCCACAGTTAATCAAAACCAAAACCCCTAAGAGTCGGCTCAAATTCTCACAAGTCAGGAAAAACGTTTATCAGCTCTCAGTTTAGATCGCGCGGGTGGCGTAATTTAAAAGACTGTTATTGCAATTATCTATAACGAAATTAATCTGCACATCCCGTGGCACCCGGGTTGGCATTCGTTAAATTTGACTGGAGTGAGCGGATAAGCATGTCAATAAGTCTGACCGCTGTGGATATGTAAAATCATGCTAATTGTAGAATATATTCGAGAGGAATTGGACCATACATATTGTAAATTACAACACAATTTTATGGAATAATTATCATGTGAGAGACAAATTATTTCATTGTTTACAAGATTTTGTGGATGAGTGGGAAAGAGACGAACAGTTCATTCAAAAATAATATATTTTGAAAACTTTTGATGTAGTTGCACGTGATATTCTTAAAGCTAAATTTGACATGACTGGTGCCGACAAAGAAGTTGTTCGGATAAGGAATTTCTTCGTGGGCTGCGCCAGATAGTTACAGTTGAGGAAGAACTTGAATCACACGTCAACCGTGTCGTTGGGAAAGCGTCTAACTCACTATATTTTGTAAATAGCTGGGGAAAACGTTGCCTTGGTATTTATTTTTATTATCCTGGCCAATTGTTTAATTCTTGATCAACACATGTCGAAACGGACATCGAAAGAGTCACAATATAAACTTGTAATATACTCCCAGTATCTTGAGAGAGTAAAAAATATTCCTGTTACATAGCAGGGCTAAAAATATTTTCAGTAAACTAACTGAATAAAAATTCTCATAACACTTTATAAGAGCCATAAATATTCCCTTTACATTAAAGAGATAAAAATTGCCACCAGTAATCTAGGAATGTCAAAAGTATTTCCAGTGACCGAATAGAGTAAGAAACACTCACTGCCTGTGAAGTAAGGAAATATAACGTCTGGTAT
This sequence comes from Eucriotettix oculatus, assembly GCA_034510155.1. Lineage (NCBI taxonomy): Eukaryota > Metazoa > Arthropoda > Insecta > Orthoptera > Tetrigidae > Eucriotettix > Eucriotettix oculatus. Next base: position 229,933,851 of record CM067376.1, on the reverse strand, counting down.
TTAATATTTTAAATTTTAGCTTCGGTACCATAAGACAGTAAGAGCTGCACCCGAGCCACGCCCTTGTTTTTTACCCATAAAGTGTTCATACTGGACTTAAGACACATATAAGCTAAGTTCGATTGAAATAGCTCCAATTGTAGCCGAACTTAGGCTAGGTTTACACGGCTAGTGATGACTGCCAGAAAACGAGGGGCAGTGTTGTCAGTGCCGTATAAACATATGCGAGTGTTGCACTGACAACTGACAATCCATCGCTGACAGGACAGCACTGCCTCAGTTTTCTTGGAGCGTGTCAACAGTGTGTTAGTCAAAGACATATATAAACAACATAGACTGGACAAGGCGCCGCCATATTTTGAATGGTAAGGTGGGCGTGTCCTGTCGTCTGCTGGCATTGAATTGAGGTGGACTTACAAATACGTGCAGGAAGCGTATCTCGTAAATCAATATTTAAAAACTATATATACATATGTTGTAATACTCTATTCTTAATAATATAAATTGATAGACGGGGACTTTTGAAATAAAAGGAACTATTATAAAACAAATTAAAGTAAGTTTATTTACAGCTCATTTCCACGGCTTTCATGAGGGTCCTTCTCATCAGGGAGTTAAGATGGGGAGAATTTATTTACAGTAAAAATTTGATCAATTGTAATATTTAAAAAGGTGTTGGAATCACTTTACATGCGAGTATGTCGTGTCTTACTGTGGACGTTTCGCTGGTTGATGCACGGCCGTGGCGATGTGTGATGGCGATGGTGATGGTGATGGTCGCAGCCGTGGCGTCGTCGCAGCTCCAGTTGGTTGAGCAGCAAAACCGCTGGCACGTCTTATCCCTTTTGTTGTATCGTTCTTAGTGTCCGTTCTTCTTGGCTTTTTTAGATATTCCTACCCCGCAAGTACTCTCTTAAACCAATCGGATTTCTTAAAATAAAACTGCTCAGCAGCATTCCAACCAATCACTGACGCGCTTTTGTTTCATCCGCGACAATGACCGTCGTAAATTATGGGTTCGCTACTGAGCTCACCCCTGACAGCGGATCCTACAACAACAGACCCTCGCATCATTCAGGGCCTGACAGTTTTAAGATGCTGTTGCTCAAGTCCAGAACACTCAATAACACGTGCACTTCATTACAATGTATTAAAGTTACAAATGAGCGGAAAACGGCTAGAAAGTGTTTCATTACATATAATATATAACACATCACTTAAAAATTGTAAATTATTTCTGTTGTCACACAAGGAAAGTGCCGAAATTAAAGTTAACACGGATAGGCTCATTAACATCATCTCAATGCTAAATACAACATGTAAACATTGACAGTTAATGAACAGGAAACTTTATAATAGTTAATTTATAATTTTTGTTTTAAATCAGTCATTTTTGATATAAATGCTGATTTATTAGATGAGATATGAAGCATCTCGCTCATCAGTCTATAATAAAGATTACTCCCAATATCTAAAATTTTAATTTTTTTACAATTATACAATTGTACGTTGTACAAGTAACATCTAAATGCATCTAGACTGACATTAAATATAGTTGAAAGTTGATAGGGATCAAGGTTAAACGAAATAAAACACATTCATTAATTACAGTACAGGGAACTACTTTCATAAAAAGAGAGCTGGCTTGCATTCTAGAGCACCACGAAGATCAGAAATTTGGTAAATATCGAAGTTACAAACACGTGCTGTCAAAAGTGAAAATTTGATGATATTTGCTTAAAATACGATATTCCAGTTGTTTTTGAACTACGATTAGTACAATTGTACGCTCAACACACATTTGGCATAATTTCGGATGTAAAACAATATATTTTAATCACAAAAATACACCATTATTCAACCTCAGTCATTTAACACAGTACATACGGTCAAAGTTCTTGACCGTAGACATTGTGACTGTCCCTGTTGTTAGTTGCTGCCACCCAGGGTGCTGTAACGTCCTCGTAGCCTCTCTATGATGTTTATATATCTCTTTGGTGTTAGTCACGATTGGCGTTCCCCCTCCACTGTTCTAGAGGCTGCCCACATAGGTGACCAGTTGGTGGTAGCTACGGTTGTCAATTATCGACTGTGAACAGTGCGGAAGAGGTGACTATCGATTTCGCGATGGTAAACAGTTTGTATTTTGCGTTTTCAATTCGCGTGCAGTTTTAATGTGCGATTGGAGTAAGTCGGATTTATTGTGAACTGTGGTGAGTAGTTTGATTCAGCAATCATTTGGTACAGAGTTCGTATGTTGCACCTATTCCTTATAAATTTTTAGATTAGCTTTCCGAAAAGAATTATTGTCCACCCTCCAACGGCACAAACTTTTACTGGCAAAAAAACTAAGCGAAAGAATGATTTATATATATATATATATATATATATAAACGTACTACTATCACACGAAATGAAAAATAATTCATTTGACTGTGAAAAACAGAGAGTAGAAGTGAACTCGACATTTCGCAGACTTGAAGTAAAACTAGCCTATTTTCTGTCCGGCAACCCTAATCTGAACATGGAGCTCCTTGGTATCATTGCAGCCCGCATCAAATATCTACACTATGAGATCTATCAGCACAAGTAAAGATCAAGCACAACATAGACAAAATTAAAGTATTTCCAGAAAAGCAACCAACTGCAGAGAGCCAGAAACCCACAAGAGACGCATCTATCAATGCACCATTGAAACCATGACGAAGCCAGTTCTTTCAAGCACAGGCTACCTCAGCGACATAAGTTATCTGGAGAAATGAAACACCACCAAAAGCCCAGACTCCAGCATGATCCCGGACACCAGTTACACCACGAAACCAAAGAAACTAAATAACTGACATTCCACACATATCAGTCAAACCCTGCACATCTACAAGCCCACACCGCGTACCCCTAAGATATTCACCATAGTCATAACAGGAACAATCTAAAAAAGGGAGGAAATGATCTGTATGACACTAAATTAAAACTCATATAAACTAAATGTAACTACATTCACACTGGGAATTCTCACTCAATAGTTGGTAACACACTAGCATGCCAATCAACTTAATCTAGCTGCCTGTGCCCAAGGGCACGCGGTGAAATGTGATTCAATCTGTCCACACGATCTTAACACCAGTATTTGTTAACATTCAATAAATTGTTAAAGAACTCTGTAGTTTTCAGGCTATGGACTGGTCGGACGCTACTCTCCAAGCAAACCTATTCTGTGCAATCCTTTTCACTTCTACATAACGTATAACGACCTCCTTAATCTGATTAGCGTATTTTATTCTTGGCCTCCGTCTTCTGATCTTATCCCACACACTTCCTTCTAATGCTAATTTTACTAGACCCTCATGTCTAAAACAGTGGCCAATTAATTGATCCCTTCTCCATATTGTACTCTCGGCTCGTATCCTGCTTAGAACTACCTGGTTAGTTAATCTATCCACCCAACTGATTTTCAGCGTTCTTCTATACCATCACATTACAAAAACTTCTATTATTTCCTTTCTGCAACTCCTACCGTCCACGTTTCGCACTCGTGTATTGCAACACTCCACACGAAGATTATTAATAATTAGTTTCTTCATATTCATACTTATATTACCGTAAGTAAATTCCTATTTCTTGTGAAAGCCTTTCTTGCCTGTACTATCCTTTAGTCTACTATACTTTTACCATCCCTAGTTGTTATGCAGTCCGAGGAGCACAATTCCTTAACTTCCTTCAAAATATCATTTCCCAATCAAATACCCTTTTTATTCCACTGTTTCCTATACTACACCCCTTACCTGCGTTTTCTTTTTCCAGGAGCACATTCATGCCTTTTATCATGGTTTCCAAGTCTTCCTCTGACTCGCCTAATACTACAATATCATCTGCAAACCTTTGTTTTTTTGTTTCTTCTTCTTGCACTATGATTCATTTTCCATGTTTCTTTTAAAATTTCTTCATCGCCTGTTCTATGCATATTTTTAAAAGAACGGGTGACAGATTGCAACCTTGTCTTACTCCATTCTTGATTTCTGCTTTCTTTTCTTACCTTTCACTTCTAACTGCTTACTGCCTTCTTTAGAGGTTACGTATAACTCTTCTTTCTCGATATTTTATTCCTGTCGTCCTTAAAATCCTTAGTAGTGTGTTCCAGTTTACATTATCAAAGACTTTTTCTAAATCTACATATGTCATGAACTGTTTCCGGTTTTTCTTATTGTCTTCTAAAATTAGATGCAGAGTCAATATTTTGCGTTCTATCCTCCTATAGATTGGTTTTGTCAATATTTTCCACACATGGAATACTAAACTATTTATACTGTGCCGTTTGAATTTGTCAGCGCCGTCTTCTTCGGCATGGGTTTAATTTTGTTGTTGCTAAAATCTTTTGGTACTCTTCCTATTACATAGATTTTGCAAACTATCTTGAACAGACCTGATATTGTTTCTTTACCAGCTGATGTTCTCAACTCAGCTGAAATGTCATTAATTCCTGGCGCTTTACCGTTTCTCAGATCTGACAGCACCCTGTCAAACTCCGACACTACAATTTTGTCCCTCAACTCTTCAACATCCGCCTCCCATTCTTCTACTATTACTGATATCGATTGCCACCATGATACAGCTCTTCTACAAATTCCTCCTATCTTTCCGCCTCTTCTTCTTTATCTAGAACTGGTTTCCCGTCTGCTCTCCTGCTGTTCTTGCTAATATTTTCCTCTCTCCGCGTGTTTCGTTGATATTGTTATAAGCTGTGTCTAATTTACCTTTCACCATTAAATCTTCAACCGCTTAGCATTTCTCTTGGACCCAAGGCTCTTTGGATATTTTGCACTTCTTATCTATCTCATTCTTCTCTATACTGCTCTTACCATTTTTATCTATCGCGTTTTTACATTTACGCCTTTCATCAATCAATTTTATTTGTGTTATCAATGCTTTCCTATTGATCTGAGCTAATTTTTCGTCGACTACTCTAATCATTTCTTTCTTTAAGAGTGCCTATTCCTCTATATTGTTTCTGTCTTCTTTCTCCATTAATATACTCTTGATTTTTTTCTTTGAAACTCTGAAGCATCTCCTTTTGTTTCAGTATTTCTAATTCCCGTCTGTATGTTTTAACTCCTTTGTAGAGTTCTTCATTTTCAGCCTGCATTTGATAATTAACAAATTATGGTCCGAGTTCTCATTTGCTCATGGGCAGCTTTTGCAGTTCAGAGCCTGATGTCTGTCTCGCCATTTAGTAGTCCCATTTGTACTTGCCCGTGTCCCCCGGCTTCTTCCAAGTGTAGAGTCTTCTTTCGTGATTCTTCATGGACGTATTTGTCACTACTAATTTGTGCTACATGCAAAATTCTACTAACCTGTCTCCGCTTTCATTCTATTCGCCAAGTCCTACTCCCCCAACTACATAACTTTCTCTTTAATATCCTATTACTGCGTTTAAATGAACCATTATTAACAAATTCTTGTTTCCTTGGATAATCTTCATTATTACATTACTTCATTTATTAATAGATTTTCTCAACCTCTTCTTCTTCTGCAGTTCGTATGGGTATGTAAATTTGTATTATTGTCGTTGGCTGTGGTTTTTTATCGAATTTTATGGTATTATGTATCCATTCGCAAATACAAAAATAATTATTTACGTCACTATTAATTCCTTGTTGATGAACTGTTTAAACTACAGCTTTCCTCCGCCATCGCAACGACTACGTGATGCCACTTGCCGTCGTGCTGATCAGTGACGCAGTGTTGTCTTCCGACGTCGTGTTGTACCTCGACGCCATGTTGTTCATCGTAGCCATCTGAGTTGTCGTTTTGATGCTCGTCGTAGCCACAACTGTTTTCGCTAATGCCACGACCCTGGAGAAGATATTTCCCAAAGGCGATATACCTCTTCGATTCAAATGAAGGCCGTCCCGTCCGAAGTCTCCATCTTTCAGCCATGCGTTGTTATCGACGAAACGTGTGCCTAGAATCCGTACCACCCACTCTAGCGATTCATTTATTTTTCCTATCTTGCGCCAGTAAATATCCATTCTCCTTAACACTGCACTGATAATAACTTCTGATGTAGGATAGCTCTGTTTACCAAAGACACTAAGTCGTGCATCTCTCCAGTCAAGTTAGTATCAACGAGTAAAATTTTCTTTTCTTTGTGTCTCTCAACGACGTTCCATATCTGCGCAGTCTTTATACCTGGTAAATAATTTACCTTTTTAGTCCTTATTTGTCCCTCCTGTGTGTCTCACAATCGAGTTCCCATTTATAAGATTTGGCCGTATCCCGTATATTTGCTTTCGTCTGTACTTTTCAAATGTTGGAAATCTCTGCTTCCAATTCCTCGATACTTTTCATTGCCATGAACATTTACGACATCAGTTAACTTCAATTTGTTGATCTCTTTTCACTTTCTTGCAACTGAAATGGTACCAATTATTACAAGTGTCGCACAAAAGTCCTCTCCTTAACTTTTTTTATTTTTGCCTATTTCACATTTTATGTTCTGACTTCTTTCTTCCACCAGTGTTGGTTCTGGACTCATTTCCACTCCTCGAGTAATGGAGAGAATGCTTTTAACTTCTATATTTTCACCTCGGTATTCTCCCTCAAGCCCTACTCTATCAATAGCGTATAATGTAGAAAAATCTTTTTGTTCTAAACTGTAAATCTAAAGTTAAGATTCGTGCAAAATAAGTTTAAGAAATACATATTTCTTTTATGCTAGGAAATCAGAGTTAATTTTTAATAATGTTAATAAACGTCAGACAATGTGTTGTCCAAATAATGAAGTATAAATCTTGGATTGGATAATTAATGCATTAATTTTGATATTTTTCATGTATCATTAAAAATTATCGAAAAACGTGTAGTTATTTCATGACTAGTGAATCAATAAAATATTAATATGTATTAATATAGCTTTATCTTCAAAAATTGAATGCGTTTGTACTTATTAAATTCGTCAGCTATTTATTAGAGCTAGCCTAGTATCTATGGCGGTTATTTTTAGATTTCATTTATGTTGCTAGCACTGAATGGTGACGTTTGAACGGCCATGATTGCAAACATATCAGCTGTTAGAATGATGAGTGGGTATTAGTGTTATGGTTGAAGTATTGGTCATAATTGTGCGTGTGCTGTTTTGTACGTTTTTTAATTACTACACAACACGAAATAAGAATTTTATATAAAAATGTGGAAAGTGAGAGAACTTGTTGATAAAGCGTAAGTCCAATAACTACACAAATTTTGTTTTCAAATTTAAGTATTCATTATATTAATCTTTGGGTACAAATAACTTTTATTATATTCTTGAGTTTAGTCATGATTATATTATGTCAATTAGAGATGTACGTTTTTTTAGTTTGATGAATTAAGTGAAAGGGTTGTCAGTACCTAGTTAATTGGTGCTTTTAGTATCTAATTAGATAGATATATGATGTAAATAGCACGTTAACGTATCTCCTACAGAAATAATTGTTGCATCTATATCATATTATGACAAAACTTTCTTAATTTTAATTTTGATACGAACTTTTGACTTCTCATAACCTTCCACTCCTCGTTTTAAGATGCAATAGCTTTAAATAATACTTTTGAAGTTGAATTTAAAATGAATTAAGATTGAATGTCTGTTGGCGCGTTTTATTGGTTTTGCTGTTTCTATATGAACTTCATCAATCAGAATTTTAATACCTTTACAAATGAATATTAATTTTACCATTATGTTTATAAATTTCAAAATTGGATTTTCTAGTACGGTCTCTTAGTGTAAGGAATTAATATTGACCGTATTTTTCGACCAGTGATTAATTTTGTTATTGGTCAAGATGAGAAGTACATATTCTCTAAGATTTTTCGTAGTTTTCAGGTTAGTGTTTGCGCAACATGGCGCTTGTATGCTGATATTCGCGAATCAGACCTTTCAAAAACCGATTTCTGTTTGTACATCTTGACCGAAGAAGGGAAGAGCTTAAGAGTATATAATTACACGTTGAACATTAAGAAGTCATGTTTATTCTACGAGAAGATTTTTTTCGGATCCCCGCGATACGCTTTATCAATTCACTATTTCACGAATAACAATTGTATTTAATATATTAATATCTATCTGCTATAATAACACAGATAGTAAATGTAATGGTCAAACAGTCAAATATTTATCTATGCAATTAATATAATCATATTTATATGTATATATGTGTGAACCCTATTTGGAACAATTAGATACGTGTTTGTAAAATAAAGACGAATAATGAATTATGACATAAAATTGCATCAAATATATCTGAATATTCTGATACTGAAATTCAATATTTTAGCATGTGTTGAAATAATTACTTTAAATGTAGTTAGAAAAAATTAAACTCACTATTTGTTTCTGTACACTTAATATTAGGTACAAAAGTTATTTGATATTATTTACAAGATTTTTAAATAAATTATAAAAAGCAGTCCACACTTTTAACCAAAATGAAATATTATATCAGTTTTAAGAGAAACATTTATTTTGATAACTGTTTTAAGTTAACAAAATCCACATGGGTATGATCAATTTATAAAAATATAATAAAATTTTCGTTACCTATAATTATTTAATTACACAATGTAATGCATGGAGTACAAATTAGTAGTGACAAATACCTGCTTCAAGAAACATGAAAGAAGACTACACGTGGAAGAAGCCGGAGGGCACAGGTACATAATGGTGAGGCAGAGATATAGGAATCAGGAGCTGGGCTGCAAAACCTACCCAGGAGCAGATTATGAAATTCAGGCTGAAAATGAATAAACTCAGGACAGAAATTAAAACAAAGAGATAAGAATTAGAAAAACTGAAACAACAAGGAGGTGCTTCAACGTTTCAAAGAAGAAATGAAGAATAGATTAATACCAGAAGATTTTAATAAAAGCATAATTTTACCCGTACTGAAGAAGACTAGTGCTGATAGATGGGAACGCCACAGGATAGTAATTCATGCATGCAAAATATAATTGAAAATAGGATATAGGAGAATGGAACTTTAATTATAATGCGAGTTTGAATTGAGAAAGAATGAAGGGACAATAGAAGCAATATTGACTTACATCACTAAAAACAGGCCCACATTCACAGAATTAGTAGATTTAGAAATAGCAATTGATAATGTTAACTGGATTTTTAAGATGTCAGTATTAAAATATTGAGGAAAAATAGTTGCCCATAACCTCTGCAGATGACAGTCAGCAGTAATTTGAATTGAAGGGCAAGAAAATACAAGGATGCAGTCTCGCCCAGGCTGTTTACCTTATATACGTAATGAGTGGTGATGAAAGTTGGGAGTCAGAAGAAGACTTGGGGAAACATTAAATGGCATGAATGTGTTCCTGAAAGAAGAGTACAACATGAGGATTAATAGAGGGAAAACCAAGGTGTAGTATGGGAAATAATGAAATATCAAAGGTAGTTAGATGGGGAATGTATATTTTGAAGCAAGTTAAGGAATTCTGCCCCTTGGGCAGCATAATAACATTGTAGTATATCAGATGTAAAGAGTAGGATAGTACAGGCAAGGAAGGCTTTCACTAAAAAGAGGAATTTACTTACAGCTAATATAAATATGAATATTAGGAGATGTTTGTATGGGTGAGAAATGTGCAGTCAAGAGAACCTTTCAGAATATGGTGCTATGGGAGAATGCTGAAAATCAGCTGGATAGAGTAACTAACCTAAAAGTTATAAGCAGAATAGGGGAAGAGAACAATTTGAAGGACTTTGACCAAGGGAAAGGATAGATTAATGAGCCACATTTTGATACAATGAGGGTCTTGTTAAATTAGCATCAGATGGAAGCATGTGGGGTAAGAACAGAAGAGGGAGGTAAAGGATGAAATATTCTAAGTAGATTATGAAGGATGTTGTAGTTATGTAGAAATGAAAAGCCTTGCACAGGGTAGGTTAGCGTGGAGGTTTGCACCAGACTAGTCTTTGGACTTATTACAACAATGTAAAATATATTTTACTGTAGTTGTTAGTATTCAGGTTATTTAAATATGTAAGCATAGCAGAAACATTGTGTGCTATTTATTTTATCACTTAATTTTTCTGTTTATTGGTGACTTCTTTATTTAATTAATCTTATTTTTAAACTTTATAGAAATTTTTCTTTGGATCTCAGTGTAAAATCTGACTTTTTATTAATGTTTTCTTTAATCTCCTAAATCTGTATTCAATTATTTGAAATAGGATATCAATAAAATTGAGATTTGCTTTTACAAACATATTCTATATCACCTCCAAGTTGAGGTACTTTTGACAGTGAAAGAAATCTTATTAGTCTAAAAGTGCATTATGTTTCATAAGTCATGTTAACTTCCAAAAACTGTTAAAATTTTAATGAGAAAGGCCATCTCACTTGAGGCTATTTCAAATTATTACAGAAACATAAAAGTCTAGTTAATAGCAGAGAGAAGTATATTTTTGGGTGGGTTGTCTTAAGTTAGTATGTATTTATTATTATATTTAATATTTGCTTATATAAATCAAGGCTTATTTTCTTATAAAAACAAGTTATTGATTACTTTGTTTCCTAAATGTAAAACATTTCTTTTATTTTAACATAATAGAAACTTTTATCATACATACCAATGCTGTTTTAATAAATTTGTATTGCCTTTTTTTGTAATATATATTATTTGTACTTTATACATTCCAATATCTAGATATTTGTGGAGTTGCCTGCTTAAGAGTTAAAATTATAAATAGATAATTTCATAGTCACTGAAAAATCTAATAAAAAAAGGTAGAATAAGTATTAGTTTATCATAGAAGAAACGATTTTTCATAATGTGGAATAGTTTCTCTTTTTGAATAACACCACTTAGATTTCAGCCTGGGCCAATGTTTCTATATCGCTATAACATAGTCTCTGTCAACCTGCGGGCTATGACAGGTTTGCCATTAAAAAGGTTATATAAAACATTGGTCTAGAGGAAAAATGGTATTTAGAAAAGTAATCAACCGGAAAACTTTTTTTGTAAATGTTGGACTTAAGTTTTAAAATAATATCACTAGTGTCAAATAATTGTTTTTATTTGCTTTTATAGAACCAATGTGGTTATGAACTATACGGATATTGAAGCCAAAGTAAGAGAAGCAACAAATGATGATGCTTGGGGCCCTACAGGTATGCGGAAAGTTTTGTTAATTTAAAGTTTCACAGTGCTAAAATTATTTCTTTCATTTCATATAATGTACCCTAAATATTTATGGATGTGGTTTTTATTTTATGTTAACAACAATATTATTATAAACATAAAGTCATTATTTGACATATTGTAAAGCTGAGAATATATAATTTGCACTTAATTTATTTACTAATGTTCTTAAATTGGGCTATTGAAGTAATTGATTTGTTTATTAATAAAATTAAATGCAATATGATTTGCAGTATTTATTTTATTAGAATAAAATTCTAAAAAGAAGTAGCCCAAATACAGATTGCAAATAAATGTGAGAGACATGAAAAAGAAACAACACAAACCAGATAATGAAGTCAAATGAATTGGCATTTTAGTTTGTCACTTAATTTCTGCTGTGTATCATTCTCATGAGTTTATAATCACCTGAGAAAATGTACAAGGCTACCAGAAATGTGGGGTATTTTTTTCTGTTTATTTGTTTTATTTACTTTTTGGCTACTTTTTATTTGCTTTACATAAAATGAGGGTGCATCCTGAACTGTATAGAGTTTTAAAGCTATTGTCTGTTTCTTGGATTAAAGTTATTCAACTCTTTTTGCCTTTTATTTAATTTAGATCTCAATAAGTACATTCAAATTAATAACTTGTACACATTTTTGTAGGGTTTACTTTCATTCATTTACTTGTTTAGTATAAGGCTGATTTATCTGAGAGATTTTTGTATTATCAAATTAAAATATTTAACATTTAAATTTATATTTAAACATTTTAATAAATTGTTGTTTCTGTAATTGCCATTCAGTCTTTTATTCCTTTCTCATGGTGTATGTATATTATGTACACATTATTACTATTACTGTGGTAGAAAATTAATTATTGAATAAGTTTTTATTCTACATGAACTTCTTTTGTTTCAGGTGCTCTAATGCAAGAAGTAGCACAAGGCACATTTACATATGAACAATTTCCTGAAGTTATGACTATGCTATGGAAACGCATGTTACAAGATAACAAAAAAAATTGGCGTAGAACATACAAGGTTGATATTGCAGAACATTACATTGTGCACTGCTTAGCTTACTGTCTCATGGCCTTCTATTTAAATGCTACACATTTAATTAGAATGAAGATAATTATTATTAATGAGCTAATTTAAAGCTTATGTTACATTTAGTTAATAGTCCTAATTCATTTGCAAAATACAGATTTTAAAATGAAATTAGTGAATTTAGACTTATATTTATATCAATTTTGTCCCCAAGGTTTATTTTTATGTGTAAAGGAGAATTTAATTCACAAGAGAGATATTTTAGTAGTTATAATAAGTTTTAATTGTACAATTTTGTACTATATAAAAACCTCATTTAACCATCAATTTTTTCATGATTCATATATTTATTGTGAACAAGTGCTAGTGAACAGTTACTAGAAGTCTCAAAATGGAGACGAAACATCACTTTTGTTAATAAATAGTTATTTATTTAATGCTGACTTTTTGGTAGTCTTTTTAGTTTATAGTTACTAGAATTGCTAATATAATAATAATAAGTTGCCATTATTTGTGTTTTGAGCTTTTATAATTAATATTTTGGTGTTCAGCAATTATGCCAGATTTGTTTACTGTGTTGGTGTGTACCCAATTTTATAATATATCTTCTCCTTTCGAAAACATGATTTACAGCTTCTTCTTTTTCTGTGAAATGAGCATTGGCCACTTCATTAATGACATGTTAAAAATAATGATTGTGAAACATTTAGAGCTGTATACATTCTTATAAACATTTAATAATTTGGTGTTTAATCAATTTCATGTTGTGAGGTATTACTTTGAATCCTAGAAAAGCTTACAGAATTAAGTGTTCAAAAATCAATTCTGTTATATTAAAGGTGTACCTTAACTATCCTGACTGCACACTTTTCAAAGTATAAGTACTTTTCTTTTTTAATTTAATAATGTAAGGGATATTCAATGATTAAACAGACAAATTATATAGATAAGAAACACTTTGTAGGTGGTATTTGATACTTTCATGACTTAAAGTTGACTTCACTGGGATGATCTGAGAACATCAATGAATAAAAGTTGTTTTGTGTTCATGTTAAAATTGCAAGGACATGTCTGCTTGAAGTTTTCACATTAGTTGAACAATGTCCTGTGATCTGGTTTTTGCTTTCTGAAGGAGGGAAACTCTAAAAAAATTTTCTTGAATGGTTTTACATTATGGTAAAAGCTTTATCGACCACAAGTTTTTATTACTGGGCAGAACTGTTCAAAAATGATCAATTCTCTGTGACTTATGCTCAACTTCCTGCCTGGCCTGTAGAAGTGGCAACTCTTTGTCCAAGACCTGCATTGACAACATTATTTGTGAAGACTGACGATTGTTGGAAGATATAGCTCGAACCGTTGCAGTAAGCGTTGGTACATTTCGCAACATAATCCGTATGAAACTCAAGTGTAGGACAATAAGTGGAAAGTGGTTTACACAACATGAGAAAACAATACTCAAGTAGAAATTGTAGATTTTTCCTGGTTGAATCAATTTAGTATAGCGTTCTCGGGTTTCTACCTGGGTTATATTGCTTGTAAAACACAACATTTTGATAGCTATCTCCACCATAAAAATGTGTTTTGCGAGGGATTTAAACTGAGTAGAAACCCAAGAACTCTATATTTAAGACTCAAAGTGTCAGCAGACTTGAATCCTATGAAAGAGACCCTGTTCTAGACAAGCTTTAAATTTTTGATGCAACTTGGATTCACCATTTTAAGTCCTAAAAAAGTTCAATAACAATTATCAGACATTCAAAGACTTTGTGGGAAAATGGCTCAACAACAAAACAAATACTTGTTTGAATCAGGTATAAAAAAAAGTAGATGATCATTGGGACAAGTGTTTTAATATTCATGGGTATTATGTTGAGAAGTAGTATAAGTCTCATTGTATAAAATTCATACTTTTTTCTAGATCAAATTGTCTCTCAATCAGTGAATGTCTCTTAAATCATTTCTCGTGTAACTTTCATAAAATATTTGAAGAAAATCTGATTAATATATTTTCTTAACAGTCTCTTCTCCTACTCAATTATCTGGTAAGAAATGGATCTGAAAGAGTTGTAACCTCGGCAAGGGAACACATATACGACCTTCGCAGTTTAGAAAATTATACTTTTTTGGATGAGTTTGGAAAAGACCAAGGCATCAACGTTAGGTATATATATTTTTTATTTGGCTTAGTTCTATAATCATTTAATAATCCGGTGGAACAGAACTATATAATATATAATTGGCATGGAAATATATTATGTAGAAATATATAATTAGTATGTCAGAACAAGTAATACATGTATAGCTCAATACTTGTTGATTGTGTGTTTATTAATGCCTGGTGTTTTGTAGAACATTTGTCAAGTATTTTAATTTTTAATAGCCAGAGAATTTCCTTTTAAGTATGGTTGAAATGCTGATATAATTAACTAATTCAGTGTCTCCCCTTTACAGATTCATCTTAATTTACTTCCTAATCATGAATTAAATCTGAAGTTAAATTAGTTCAAAAATTTTTCCTGTTCACAATATCCAATAATATATTTAGCATCATAACAGGTTTAAATAAAAGAAAAGGATAAGAAATCAGCTACATGCTAGCTTCTCTATAAGTTATATAGGTTTGAACACAGGTTCTCCTACAACTTTTACTGAATCTCATTCTTCACAGTCTATTTAATGGGACTTCATTAGTATGTAATGATGATAGCTCAGAGCAATTACTTCCTAATCTGTCAATTGGCTTTCATAGTACTTAAAGTTGAACTTGATTGAAGTCATCATAATATATTTGGACCTAATATCTCAACAGTGATTTTCTAAGCTCGCTTTGCATAGTATTGACTTATTCTTCCTATCTTGAGAGAAATTTACAATATGATGACTTCCAAATATCCATGTTGAACACATTAAATACTGTCTTTATGGAGAACAGTCTAGCCTGTAATTCCAAACAAAATGTGTTGTAAATTTTGAACCATAACTACTAGTTCTAATCAGTTTATATAAATGGGCTTGTCAAAAAATGCTGATTTTATTTGATATATCACACGACCCCCTTTCCACAAAAAAAAAAAAAATGACTTAGATTCAATATGGCACCCATAATTGTTATATACTGTAAAAGATAGATCCCTCACCCATACCTAACTGGAATATTCAGGTTTCCCAATTCCTGCAGAGAGTTAGAAATAATGGTGCAAACTGTGACTCAACCTGTAATCTTAAAAGGAATTTAAATTAATGAACTAGAAATTTTCACAATATTTGTTCTTTTAAACAGTATCTGAATAACATTTGTTTAAAATTTTAGACATAAAGTGAGAGAACTGATAGATTTTATTCAAGATGATGACAAACTCCGTGAAGAAAGAAAAAAGGCTAAGAAGAACAAAGACAAATATGTGGGAATGTCAAGTGATGCGATGGGTATGAGATTTGGTGAGTGGTTTCTTTATATTGTATTTACTTATTTTGAAGGAAAGTTTTAAATACTTTAGTGCAATTGTTTTCCCTAATATTAAAACATGGCTGTGTGTTACAAATATAATCTTACATGAAAATCTACAGGCCAATAAATGAATTGTGTGAACTAATATTAATAATAATAATTTTGTCTTTTGGTTTCATTTATAAGTTAATATACACCTGTAGATGTTCCAATGGAAGGAACACAGTGTCATAATTTTCATTCACTTAGTATACTATTCTTTCCTCATTGCTAACATCACAAGATCCAAATATTGACCACTTACAGTTCACATGCAAATGCATGGCTGTTTTTAATCCTTAAGAATTTTATTGATCAATCTTTTTTGCTATAAATTTTTGGTCTGCCCCATTGTCAAGTCAAATTTTGTACATCTTGCTATTTTTATGGCTTGTCTTAAGATGATATTAACGTTGGTGGCTGTTGCTCAATGCACACACAATAAATTTGGAGAGTTTTTTTGTAATTTTAAGAACCTTGATAATTTTTACTATGATTTTCCCTTCACCTTTGGAAAATTTGTACTTTATTCCAATTAAAATTAAAGTCTATTATTTATTTCATTCAATTTTAAATTATACTTAATATTTCAACAAATTAAATTGACAGACTAATTCAAACAATAAGGACAGGAAAAAGAGATAGCACCTGTTCTTACCACAATGTTTGCATCCACTTGTGGATGGGGGCTGCCCTATACCTTCCAGAATCCCACCAATAACATAACTATAAAATTAAAGGAAATATAACCTGTCTCTCCTCCCATAAAATCTACAGAATCAACTGTCCAACCGTCTACATTGGACATACAAAGAGAAACATCCCCAAATGGGAGCGGTAGCACAGTCAAACTTTTAAAAACCCTATTCTCCATAACTGTTTATGCCTGAAGCCACTAATAATTTTATCCAGTGCTTCATACTAACTCTCCGCAAAGCCCTAACACCCAATTCTTCAAAAGCTGAGCTCCATCTTTGGGAACTCTCCTTCCAACATGTCTTACAGTCGAGACAAAGCCCTGGATAGTAACCTTCCCCTTTCCCCCAAACTGACCACCCATAATTGCACAAGTACATGTGTACTAATTTCAGTATGTATGTGTTAAGATGTTGATATGTGTGTGTTAGTATGCACATGATTATTCTTTTTAGTATGTATTTGTTAAGGTGTGGGTATGTGTGTGTGTTAATATGTAGATGTATTTATGTGTGAGTTAACATGTGATTGTATATGTGCATCTTCCTATCTCCCATCAATTCTTTGCCTCTACCCTGACCTTAATTAAGAGAGAAAATTGGTGGTCTGATGGATTGTTTAACAGCAAAAGCTAGCCACACAGCAGATTTGACTGCTCAGCTGACAGCTGGCCATCTCTTGAAATGGTTTTCCTAATTTTCTGATATTATTTTCTATATTGTTATTTCTTCCATTTCTTCTTTAAAACACTGAAACACCTCCTCTTGTTTCCTATTACTGAGTTCCAATCACCCATTATTATCAAATTCTTGTTTCCTTTGACATTGTTAATAATTTCTTCCATTTCTTCGTAGATTTTCTCAATCTCTTCTTCCTCTGTGACGCTTGTGGGCTTGTAAACTTGTGTTATTGTCGTTGACTGTATCTAGCTTCATGGTAACTAACCTTTCACTATATTGTTCATAATTTATTTGTTTTCCCATTACAGGAACTACTACTACATTCCCCTTATTTGCTTTTAGGTTAATCACCCAAAAATCTTACTCTTTCTGTGATCTAACTTCACTTATTCCATCTATATCTAACTTTCACCTTTCCATTTCCTTTTTTAAATCATCTAATCTACCAGCACAATTTAAACTCTGACATTCCATGTTCTGATTTGTAGAACATTAGGGTCAATCCAAGCCAAGTGGTCCAGAGGCGGTTGCTGCACCATCTTAGAAAAAAAAAATATTTTTCTTGTGCATTGCCTAATGTTTTGGCAGTTCAGAACTAATTTTGTTTCATTTATATTGTGTTTGGTTCAAAAATGGCAGTTGCTTTTTTAATAGTGCACACCTTGTTTTTCACGTTTGCAGGTATCTACGAATTTCTGAATTATCTACAACTGTGTTGTTGTATCCTTTTCAAGTAAACTGCATCATGTTCACCACATTCAGACCTACAAGTTAAACTCATACTAATATTATTTTTTCATGTACTCTGTGTACCATGAAGGTGTCGATTCCAAATGAAGAAAATTCCATTTTCATAGGCTAATTTCCCCAAGAAGAAATAGTTTGCAAACCTCAATAATTTCCATGCTTTTACACATAATGGTGTAGTTACTTTATATAAATTATCAATGGTAACAGATGTTCCCATTACAAATTACACCTCTTAAAAAATGGGATTTTTCAAATTTTTTCATTGTTTGAGACACTATATCTCTGTTGGGCATATAGATAAAAATCTGAAACTTGTTCGCATAATAGGCCTCTATAGTTGCAACCTACAATATAAATTTGAACTTCGAGATTTAACTCAAAGCTAGTATAAAAAATTGTTAAACGTAACAAGAAATGCTAGATTTCCACGTGTAGTATAAGTGGGTATATCAGTATAATACTTCAAATATTTAGACATTTTAAGCTAAGAAAACTATTTTGAGAACACCACATAATGTTATATATCAGTTTGTGATAACTAATGATGCAAAAGCTGTGGCTGCATAATTTCTCCTAATCTTTGTAATTACACAAAAAATGATGACTTGTAGTGTGTGTTTGTCCAGTGATGTCCTGCTTCATCTTGTACAAGAAAGGAATAATTTCCTGAAAAGTAGGCTAAAAGAATGTATTTGTCATAAGACAAGATAAAACGTGGTTTAATAATTATCATCTCAGTCCTATCTTTGGTCACCCACTGTTTGAATTCTATATTGTCTGGCATTGAGTCTTCTTCAGTCTCTTCAAATATTTTAACCAAGGCATGTTATCTGGACATTCTTGACATTTTCCCATCATACCCAAGAGGCTGCCATTAGCATCATATTGTTATGCATTTAGTGTCATATGTCCGTGGCAAACTAAAGATATGGCTGTAGTTTCCTCTTGTTTTCATTCGTGCAACAGTAACACGACCACTAAATCTGTTCCAGACATGCTTCTATTTATCCAACATTGAGCCATTCCTTGTTCATATTCCTCATGTCTGTAATAGTGAGGCCTGTTGCCTCTCGCCACCCTGCCCACCCTGAAAAGTCTGTACCACTGATTTCTGGGGAGATGTCCGTTGAGATACTAGCATCCGAACACGGTTATTCTTTGAAACACTCAAACATGCACACACATTTATATACACCTACATCTGCATAGATATACGCACACACATGCATATATTGTCATGTTTCTGTAAAATCGTGAGAATACAATAACACACAAACCTAGGTTATAGATGTTTATTTAATCATGAAGTGCAGTACAAAGACTCGTACTGCGAAAGACTGTCTGAGTTGGAATCCAGTACAATTTATACAGATATGGAATATTCCAGAAACAGAACATTCTCTAAACAGAAAATACTAGAAATGAAAGGGAAATAAAGTAAACAAATATAAATAGTTTTGCATCAAGTGGGGCTCGAACTCGAGTCCACATTACTGCAGTCCAGCAGCTCGATACACGTCAGCCACCACTGCAGGTTTTCAAGTGTGCAATATATACCCCTACTCTCTATTCTATATTACCATATAATTTCACCTTCATTTTCTGTATTGCTCTCTCCTTATGCTCTTTAACCATATTATAATCTGTTAATTACCTATGGCGCATCAAAATTACTTTATTTTATTTAAAATCTCTGTTTATATTAAGAAAAATTTATTATTATACTAAAAACCTTGAAATTTACTTTCATTATAACTGTCTCTCTACACTCTCTACTTTTCACTATCTATATATCACATATACATTGTATATTATTATGTCCTACTAAGTAATAAAAGTGAAATTTGTTCCTCACTTTTATAAAAAAAGAATCTACTTTTAGACTTAATTTTCATGCGGTTTAATGAAGACACATGAAAATGTTGTCTATGTGCCCTTCAAAGAGCAACATATTGAATTTGATCTCAGTGTAGTGAAGCAATATGCTTCATAAAGTTTATACATTAGGAGCATGAATTTTTAGTTTTTGTTATTTGAAAATGGAACCATTTTTCCTTTATTGACAATAAATTATACTACCTTTTTCTAATGAGAAACAATTACTTGGAAATAAATTGAAATATATCTGGATGTTTTAGCACTGTTTTTCCTAATAAATTTGTCTGTGACTAAAAGTTTCAACTTTCTCTCCAGGTGGTGGTGGTGGTGGCTGGGACGATACACCTCGTTGGAAAAAGGATGAATTCAGTGAATGGGATGCTGATAAAGGTGGAGGAAACTCGAGGTCTGGACGACAAAGAAGCTTTGAAGATGCTACTAATAGGTGAGATTTTTAGTGGATGTAACAATTGAAACTTTCTTTGAAGTAGTAAAAATATGTAATAGCCTGGTAATTTGTTGGATTTAATGTGTGTCTTTGGCACTCCTCTAGTTCATAAACGTTTATGCTGCATTTGCATTTAGACTATAATTTTAACTATTTGTCTGATAATAATGGTTATTTGACATACAGTTAACTTGATCCAATATTTTGTAATTGTAATCCAATGTCTGAATGGTGAATTTGAAATAAATTGAGGGTTATAGAAAGTTAGATACCTAATACTATCATTGGTGGTACATACCTCATTGCCATATGCCAGTGATGGCCTTGCTATTGCTTTGTAAAGTGCTATTTTAGGGTTGGCACCCAAAATTTGAGAACTCTTAAGTTGCTATTTCAGGTGGGAGCTGGTGGCCAGTTATTTGTTTATATTTAACCTAATATTTATGGCACTCAATGGGGTTTAATTATCTGTCACATTATCAGAATTGAATTTGATCTCATGATCAATTTATAGCAGTTTGAAAATTTTCAGCAAGTTGCAATACTTATTTAGAAGTTTTAATTTTAATTGCAGGTTTATTAAGTTGTTCATCTGCCTAGAGTGCTAGGTGTGCTTTTAATAGTTTCAAAGTGTGCATTTAAATCTAGAACAAATTATGTTCCAGTTCACACCATAACTTGCTGAAGTTTTAATTTATTAGATATGTCATCTTGTGAGGAGGCGCTAATACAGTGTATCATACCCTTGAATAATGAATTACAGCATATATCATGTAAATACAATTCTTCAATATTTTAGAAGCATGTTATTGCAATTTAATTAATAGATGTCAATTTAGGTTGTGTTGTTATCAATAACCAAACAGTTAATTATACTTATTAAATTTATCAGTAATTATTTAGATTTGACTATTTTGACAAATTTTATAATAAAGATTGAATGACAGTTGAAGTAGCATTAACAGATTGGAAGTGAATATAATGACAAAATAGTCTGAAAAGTTTTATAATAATCAGCATAATTAATACAATTATCTAAATAACCAAATTAGTGGGTCACCAATAAGAAACTAATTATTTCCATTTTGCAAAGATTGGCTTAAGGAGCTTCACTCTGTCAGAAAGTTTGTTGGACGTTTGCATTTTAGTCTTCTTAGAGGTTTTGGTCATGGAAAGTTGTTTGCAGTGTCTCTTATTAATTGGTTGCTGTAGCACATCATGGAATTGTGAAGCCTGTGATAACTGAAATTAATGGATAGTAGTACAGTAGGGATATCGAATTCTTGATGGATGATGCAGTTCCTGATGTACCACAGTGCATGAGCAATAATCCTTAGAATTCTATTCTGGACTGTCTGTATTCTTTTAATTTGTGATGCAGCTGCTGAACCCATATGCCACAACTAAATAACCATATTGGCCTTATTATTGCCATGTAAACAAGTCTCTTTAATTTTAATGGAAATGTTGAGTTGCCAGAGAACAAATTTGATTTGTTTCAGCTGTTAACATATGTGGAGTCCATGTTAATTTTGCATTGAGTATCAAACCTAAGTATTGTACTTTGGTAGATTGGAGTATATTTTCACCTAATAGGGTAATTTGAGATGTTCCTTTTATATAACAATGAACTTAAAAAATTTACAATATCAGGAAGGGATCTTCATTGCATGTCCAGTCAACTTTTTTACTATCTTATAGATCAATTTGTCTCATCTCAGGTGACCCAGAGTAAATGCAGATACTAAATCACAAATTTTATTTAAAAATATATCAAACTTAGCTCAAATAATATAAAGTTGAAAATTAATCATTTACCCATTAAAAAGGGTTAATAACAACAAATATAAAATGAGTTTCATAGGTTTACTTTATTTTGGAAATATTCAATATGAATTGATTGACTTATTGCATAATTGTGGTATTGGTGTTATATTTCAATCATTTAACAATTAAAAGTATTGTAGGAATAATATTGTCTTATTTAATTCTTCAGTTACGTATTACAAAAATATTATCATTTAAAAAAACTTAGGAGCTTTTGGCTGTATTAGGCATTAGTCATTTGAAAAAGTATTAAGGGGAGACACTTAAGTAAACATCCTTATTACATTTAATCAACCATTACATTTTTCAACATACCTCCTGATACTAACCCATAGCAAAGTTCTATTGTATACCTACTAGAATATGGAAGAAATCGGCTGCAAAATGTGCTTAAAATTATTATGTTAGTGATATTTGATTTCTTATTTAATGACAGTTATGAATTTAACTCAACAGTAATCAGAATTTGCAGAACTGTAATCATATTCACCTCAAACAACATTCGCTTCCCCATACACTGTTTGCTGTATACAATATGCAAAATTTAGTTCTTTCCCTTTCTAACCAGGAAGTTCTAAGCAGAATAAGGGAAGAGAGTACAATTTGGAGGACTTTGACCAGGCGAAGGGAAGGATTAATAGGCCACATTTTGAAACATGAGGGTCTTGTAAAATTAGCATTGGAGGAAAGTGTGTGGGGTAAGGACAGAAGAGGTTGACGAAGGATGGAATGCATTAAGCAGATTAGGGATGATGTTGCATGTAGTTGCTATGTAGAAATGAAAAGGCTTGTGCAGGATAGGTTAGCATTGAGGGTTGCATCAGACCAGTCTAAGGACTGATTGTTACAACATCCTTTCTTTCCCATTTTTATATTTATATTATATCTATTACAATAGAATTTGGGTTTTACACTTAGTGACACATGCCCATGAAATAACAAAGAGTAATTGAGTAAAAATTTTCAGAATATACCTAGATATATATAAAGCTTTGATCTCTTCTCTCTCACCATCATTTAGGCATGCAAAGCGTAGTCTCGAGTTGTTCATATTTGTTAAATCTGTCTTTTGCTTTTGTTTCTCTAAAATAATGTGCCTCCCTTTTGAAGACAGGCATAGTTTCTTTTTTCTTGTGGTCTACTGCTTACTCTATATTCCAACTTTCTCTTATTCTATACCCATTGCTTTCCAAATCAGACTATGAAATTCCCTTAAAAATATTACCAGTAAATAACAAATTTTAAATTACAGAAATAATTATTAGCTTGAATAGAGTTAAACAAACCTTAATTTATAGTATTTTTTATGTGTTGTGTACTTTTAATTCCAGTATATCTAAAAATAAATGCATAATTATTTCAGTGATGATGGTGAGCGATTTGATTCAGATGGTGAAAATGGTAGTGGAAATAAACGTGTTGGAAAAGAGTACCATGACAAAGACACTGATAGTATAGACTCTGGTGAACGAAAAACTAATAGGCCACACTCTGCTTCTGGAACTCCAGTTCGTAATAGCAAGCAAGTGAAAAGAATAGATATGGGAGCTGCAGCTTATTATGGAAAGGACACTAATTCTGTGGTAAAATATTTGTTCCTTTATTTTAAAAGAAGTGTTGCATGTAGTTGCTATGTAGCAATGTAAATACTTAATATGGTCCATCTTAAATATAGGATCATTATCCATTAAATATATCATAATAAAATTGATATAAATCAATAGTTTTATGTAGCAAACTAGTCAATAAACCATCAGAATAAGACGTTATTTATAAACCAGATAGAGTTGAAACAACTTCTAAGGTGACATTTGGAAATTTATATTATATTTAACCTCTACAATAGTTAATTAATATAGAAATATATCTATAATTTTGTCATTTTATTATTTTATAACATACTTCATTGTATCATTTAAACATTGTAACAAACGTTTATGTAGTACCTACAAACAAATAAAAAGTTAATTGAAGGACAAATTTGAAAATAGCACTCACAATTGTCTACTCATTATATTATATTTACATCTTCAGTGCTGCTCTATTACAGTTAGTTGTATATGAATAGTTTTTTTAAAAGAAATAAGTGAATATGTAATATAAATTTCATTACAGTGCAATAGTCCAGCAAATACCAGTACCATAAGTCTACAGAATAATAATAATAATATCAATAGAAACAATTCCGATTTACTAAGTGACATATTGAGCAGTAATACAGCCATGAAAAATTCAACTGAAGATGATTTTGATCCTCGTAGTGGAGAAGTTTTGAGTGACACACCTATTGGCTTTGGAGACTTCACTAAAGCATTTGGCAATCAAAATGAAAGGTAAAAACAGCCTTTAGTTCCTCTATTAAATATTGGTGGTTGTTAATGAACAAATTTTTCTTCTCCACTTGCTTGTTTTATTAATTAATCTTCTATTGGCACAAAAGTTAGATAAATAAAAAACAGACTTGCATTTTAAAAAGATAGCGTGTATGTAAAAGTGGATAATTGAAAACTATCCCTTATAATATTTCTGCAATATTCTGTATTCAAAATTTTAAAGAAGTCAATTTCATGAAGTCAACAAATATGGATGAAATGTCATAGATATATTAAATAAATATAAAATTGTTTGCTGACAAATTGGCTATAATGTTTATTTATACTTAATTGTCAGAATGTGAATTTATTGTACTTATATACCCTTGATTTTCTTCTCTCAAACTAGTTTTTGCCCCATAATATGTGGTTATTTAAGTAGTAATAGTATTTTTATATTACACTTGTGTATTTGGAACTTGTTCCCGGATTTCATTTGCACTCGTGTTTCCTTGTTCTATAGAGAGGGGCAAGATGATTTTGCAGATTTCACCAGTGCCTTTGACACACATTCTGGTGGTAATCAGTATCCACAGATCAACTCTTTTAACAATGGTATTCCAATTAGTCCGCTTGCCAATAATGGAAGCATTTCTGGTAAGAAAATATAAAACATTTGTGTTTGTAGTATATAAATTATAGAAAGAGGTAGCCAAATTACAGACAATAGAAATAAGTGGTAAAATAAATACCTCATGTTTCTGTAATCCTCAAAAGCTTTAGTGTTCTTCACCTGGTTTTTGTGATGTTATTATTGCAGGTCTTGGTGACAATAACTAGGTTTGCAGAAATGCTTGTTATTTTTTATCATTTGTTTTATTTTGCAATTTGACAGAAAATTTGTGAAACAAAATGTATTACAATATGAATAACCATGCAATTTATTAACATACTTGTCCAACCTGCAGTTATCTGACATTCTGAATTAACAGACAACCTCCTCTAGCAGGTGGAGGATCAACATTAAACATATTACAAGACGAAATGTTCAACTTTTGGCAGACTTCCCCATTTTACAATCCTTCAAGTTAAGCCAATTCACAACAATTATATTGTAGTTCCTGTGATCTTATTGTTTGTAAAAGCATAATATTCTGATCACAGTGAATTTGGTCAGATGAATGTACAGGTGAGATGCCATCATGTCAAGTGAAGAACCAAGAAGGGTTCTCGCTTCAATAACTGGCCAATTGTCTTACATTATGCTTCTATCAATTTCTTCAGCTTTTCTTGAAATTTAACAATATCATCAGAATTTGTCTCTAGCTTGCTTTTTCTTTACAGACTTTTAAATGCCTTATTCTTTAGCGCCTCTTCCATCTATTGACCACCACTTGCTTCAAATATATCATCTCCATCAAGTGATCTGTGGAACACCATAGCTTCTTCTTGATCCCAAACACGCAAGGTTTATGTCATGATGAAGTTTGTTAGTTTGTGGATCAAATTGGTTACTAAATATTTGGAGTTTGAGATATATTTGAAGTACATGTGCTTGAAACTGGTACAAACTGTGTATTGAACATAGCACAGCACATAATTTTAAAAACAAACATTTGACTTTATAAAATACATCTGTGACATTAGTGTAATTTTAAATGTAAACTTCTGGATTATATTTGTACTTCCTACAATTAAAATATTTCCCTACCTTTGAACTCAATCAGTAACTTTCTTTTAATGCTCAGAAGTTCTTATTTACTTTACACATATTAATTAAAACAATTTTATTTGTTTTTTAGGGCCCACTTCTTCAAACACAGATTTATTGTCAGATCTAGGAGGATTTAATGTTACTTCAGTTGATGTCTCTAAAATAAATTTAAACCCATTGGATACTCACTGCACTCTTCCAGGTATAAAATTAGTTTTTAATACTGCTATAGAAATGTATAGTGATTGCTTATATACTTATTTACCTTAAATTAATTACTATTCAAACAAGCCAGTTTTATATTATTCTTCCTCATTATTAAATCATGTTATTTGCATTCATTGTTTTCCTTAATAAAGAAAAACAATGTGTCTTGCAACTGATAGCCCTTATTTACAATTTATAAATTTAATAGTACACAGAAATCCTTTATCAACTAATTAATGTGCAGTGAAACAGTCATGTCACAGTATCTCTTTGGTGCAATTTTCTTTTACTGTGTACAATAACAAATCTTCTCATTTTAACAAAATAATTTCATCAGTAATTTTTTTTACTTATTATCTCATGAAATACTTAAAGTTCTATTCTCATATTGCTTTGGGATCAAATCTAAAAGCAACACAAAATATGTGATTGTTTATTACAATTTTTTCTTGTAAATACCTTCTTTTGTATTGCTTATGCAATAAAATTGAAATTAACTTTTAGCTTAACAACTGTTCTTTTTCCTTACATTAGTTAGAATAGGTTTCATTACTTTTTATGTTCCTTAGCAGTAATGTTTGAAATAAGTTAACTCTATTGATGTCAGCAATTTAAATCTTAATATTTTTTCCATCTGATATCAAAATTTATTCAGTTTAATATTATCACTACTAAATCTAAAACAAGAAAATATTAATTAATGTGTGTTGCAAAAGGGCAGTGATTTTATTAATTTCCTTAAAATTAACTTTATTTTGCTAGCTATTATTAGTAAATACAATGATTTGAAATTTTTCTGAATCTATTATCTATTAAAGATAGCAGAATATCTACCAATATATTACTTTAATAATACAGTACTATCATACAAGACAAGTATACTGCTGTGAAATTTTTATGTAATAACACACAAAATGTTAAATTTACTTTGTTTGCTAAGGCGATAATGATAATACATTTGCTAATGAAAAGTATTGAATGTTGTTATTCTTGTTTACTTATTTCTTAAATGAAATCTATATAAATTTCATTATATATAAAATAAGGTAAATAGAAAAATAGTCGAATGTAATGAGAAATTTATTAAGGTTATCATTCCCACTATTGTTAGCAATAATACATCTACAATGGTTTTGTCAAATGAAAATTTATTATTGAGATCTAACCCATTTGGATAGGAGAGAGAGATATAGAGTAGTTGACTTACCTTAAATCAATAATGCATGTTTGGATACAGTAACGTGTCTAATTTTCAAAATTCAGGAAATTATTTTTTAATGGTATGACAGTCTGCTGCTTAGTGAGAAGAATGTTGTTTAGATCCTCAAATATTTGTGTTGCAGTTTCACGGCCTGATGCCACCTACTATCGATTTAAGATAATTCAACTGTTCTAAATCCCTCTTTCACATCCAAATGATTTATTTTTATATACAATTGATACATGAAGGGAAGGGATAAAGAAAGATAGTGTCTTGCCTGAAGTTGAAAATTGAAGTAACCATTGTGGTATTTAAATTTGCAAATTTTCGGGGGCATCCACATTCCAAGTGAAAGCTAGTTTTGCTTAATCAGTGTTTCCCAAACTCTTTCTTATCCTGCTCCACCTGTCTTCTGATACCCCTCCATATGTATTTTTTATGCTCTACAACTGATTTATTCCATAAATGAGACCTAATTACCAACTTTCAGGTCAAAAACTTTGTTTCATGATAGTAAAATATATAAAACAATAAGAAAAGGAAATAGATAGAAGGTTAGTGACTTGCTTAAGGTGCTCAGATGACAATAACCATGTAGGGTTAGAAGTCTAAATTTGCAGAATCATCGCCCCCCATCATCAGAATGTTAGGAAGGCATTTCCATTGATCAGCTAACTGACAACTGAGAAGACAGAATTTGCTGCATGGCTAGCTTAACTCATTAACAATGGACCCCACCAGGCCACCAACTTTCTCTCTCAACGAATGTCTGGGAAGCGGCAAGAAATTGATGGGGAGATGCATACAAACACCCCCATGTTAACACACATGCATTCATTCAAACACATCCATCCTCAAAGGGGGTCTACATGTAAGAATCAGGAGGTAGGGTATTGAGGGGGTCAGTGTGAAACACTGGTTGAAGTTGTTGGTGTTGTGGCTTCGAACATGGGCAGCTATGGGGAATTGTGTTTTGATGAGTTTCACTGTCTGATTGTTTGGGGAGGGTAGGGGTCTATTTGTCTGGCCAAAGCAGAAGGCTTTGCAGAGTGTACAGTTTATTTTGTAGATAGTGTGGGAGGACAGACAGGTTATGTTTCCTCCAACACACACACATACAACCACACATCTCTGTATAAACAACATACACAAACATTGGTTGAGTTTTTAAATTTTCGGAGGCTCCGTCCCCTTTATCAGAATTTAGGAAGACAATTCCTGTGATTGGCTAGCCGACGACGCAAACCTTACATGGTGCCTGCCATCTGTGAACCTCAAGTAAGTCACCAACTTTCTATCTCTCTTTCCTGTTGTTATTAATTAGCCTTACAATGTCATTTCCATATATACGAGTCACTAAACATTAAAACTCAAAGAATGCTTTATTCATAATTTACACCAGGACAGTGCTTTGTTTCTTATGACTAATTGTCAATGTCATTCCCACACCAGTCTAGGGAAGGGGTTTTTATTGCTTCAAGAGGATTTTAGTCCTAGGTTGGAGTTGGAAATGGAAGGGTCTCTTTGTTGTGCTCATTGAAGAGTTGCTCAATAGTAGTTTTTTTTTTCTGTAACACTTATCTAGGAAACTTTGGGACCTTTACACATGCTTAGCTCCCAAGAAACTGGTTACATGAGAAAATATTTGCAATCATGTCTTCAACGCCTTGTCAAACCCTCCTTGCTTATTTCTTTTGGGAAATTTTGTCCATTTTACTAATTTATATAATGTATGTAATTAAAATTTTATATAAATTTTGCACAATATGTGCTATGTAATTATTATTTCATATTTAATATTCAGGAGCATTTTATGCATGAACAATTTTTCTGCTGGACATTTTAAGTTGTAAACTATATTGTTTACAGACTCATATGCCATCATTTGAAGAAATATGAATTGTTATTTTAAATGAGATTTATTGTTAGATTATAATTAAATGTTGAGAAGGAAGCCAAGTGAGATTTCTCACATTGCAGCTGATTGTGTTGAAGAAGCCTCTCCATTTTCTGGGAACTTGCAAGTTACAACTGATTTTGACGGGATGTCAGAAGAAGACAGGGTTCCTAGAAGACATGTGTTGATCACTACTGACTACCTACTCCAGCAGTTGACCTCATCAATAACTTCCAAAAATATTGTTATTCTTCAGAAACACTTTGAAGAGCTTATTTCACATTTACCTGGTCCATACACACCTCAGAAATTTGTCTCTCTTGATGTAGACTCAGTTTGGTTATCTTTGTTTAAGAAAACATATTATAAACTTATTCTGGAAACTGTGTTGGATGTAGTAACTTCTGAATGTTTTGAGAACCAGTCTTTTATTAATGTTGTTACAAAAATATTTTGTATTGATGGAGGTGGTGCATCAATGTTTTATGACTCCTTAACTGTTCTAAACAGAAAATTAGTGGAATGTGAAAGTCATACAAAAAGATTGGAATCCATAGTTAACATTTTAGAAAATTTGATTAAAAGTGATGCATGTGAGACTTGTTTGATAGAATCGTGTAAAATAAAAAATAATGATGCATTGAAAGTTCCTGAAAACCACTATTCTATTGAAGAATGGTTTGAAATGATACAATTGATGACATCACTGCCTAACAGAGTTGCCAATAGGCTGAAGAACTCTACTCCTGTAATTTTCGTGCCACAAAATTTTTGTAAAGTAATAGTCTTTCACATTGCAAAAGTAATTAAATTCATTGGAATAAGTGTAAATAAATGTGACATTGACATTAACACTGATATTTTATCTATATTGCTGTCAAAATTTGTTGTAAATTATAGTGATGGCGGTAAATCTAAAATATTTCATCTTTTTTTTAAATGCTTAGGATACTGGTCTGTGGACAAAGAATTTGCTTTGGTTATTAATGGTGTTTTACTAGGATTAAGCAGGCAAGCTATTGTTTGTTGTGCCCCTATGATTTTAGCAAATGTTGATAACCAGAATTTGTTGGAGCATATGCTCTCAGATGCTGTGTTGAAATCTGAAGATTGGGCTTATGTTATGTGTACTAGGATACCCTTATTGAGTGAAAATCTTGATTCTCATATTGCTGTAAATCTGGCAGGATATCTTGTATCATTAAACAATGGGGAGTTGTTATTCAACGTTGTTCAGGAGCTCATAGAAGTATGGGGCAGTAGAAATTCAATTGTGCATACAACATTAAATCAGCACATCTCTTGTACAACAATGTTATTGGTCGCTATTGCATATATTGATTTTAATTTTCATGATTCAGTTCTTTTGGAGCAAAAATTACTGACAGCTGTTCCTGCACACTTAGAATCCAGCAATGAGGCAATAAGGGTTATTGGTATGTTTACAGCTGAAACTGTAATTAGTTATATATTCAAGGGAAAAGAAAAACCTACTCTTCAGTTTGATTATGATGGTATGGCTTCTTCAGTGATAAAAATTATAGAAAGTTTTCGTGAATTGTTGAAAGTAATTGAAACCAGCCGGCAAAAATGCCACTTCAAAAAGACTAATGATTCTAAAGCATCAGTGTGTGAGAATACAGATAGTGAATTGATTGAAGGAGACAAAATAATGAAACAGCTTGAGCCAGTATATTCTTTGGTTGCACCATCAAAAGAAACTATGTTCACAAATCATAATAATGTTGCACCAGATAGTGTATTTGTGAATAAGATGTCAGAAAACAATTCTCCATCTGCACCTAGTGCTAAGTCCGCATCAGATAATGACTCCAGTCTTGATAGTGATGATGATCTGGTACAATTCGATTTATCTGAAGATGCAAGAAGTGAGAACTATCCTAAATATATCAGAGATTTGAAAGATTTTCTTTTAGAAACGGATGACCCAGAAATCTTTCAAATTTGTCTTGAAAAGGCAGAGTCTCTTATTCTTACTCAAATGATAGATGAAGATATATCTCTAGGAATTGAATTGCTTGGCATTTTAATCAGTCTTCCAGAAAAGTATGTGGTTGAAAATTTTGAGTTGCTAAAGAGTAATGCTGCTGTAGCTGTTGTAATAACATATCCAGCCCCCAGTGCAGAATTTTTAGGAGAACAGTTCAACATCAAGCAAGGAAGATATTCAATTGATCAGCTCTTATTCATACTACATGTCATGCAGAGAGCTGCACAGGAGCAGTCAAATATCAAGATAGATGTTGAATCTGTAACAGCTATCCAAAACAACCCCCTCAAACAAAATGTAGGAAAAAGTAGAAGACTATTCTCCGCCAGAAAAATTAATCCAAGGTCAACCATCAATAAATTTTCATCAGTGTGTGGATCTTTCTTCTTCCCATTAATTACAGGACCTACGTTGAAAACCTTATGTAATGATGTAGCAGATACAATTGTTCTGGAACGGTTGCTCCACTGCTTTGCTACTTTTATGCTGTGTGCTTCTCATGGTGAAGTGGTATCACAGATGGCCTTGGAACTTTTCTCCCTTGCTGCAGTTTTACACAAGCATCCACAATGTGGTGTTAGATTTGCATCTGTGCAGTGTGTTGGTGCTGCACTTCTTTCATCAAGTGAAGTTAGTCTTAATCTTTTAGAAACTGTTAATTTAACTTTTAATTGGTTGACAGAAATGTCCTCCAATGATCCTGATGGAAGGTGTAGACAGTTAGCCTCTGAAGTTGCCTCATTAATTTCATCACAAAATGCTCACAATATTTTACAAATGTTTGATAACACTTCTATTTAATAGATTTTATTTTTAAAAATGCACGCCTTGTAAGAGTTTTTGTGTTAAGTGTGCAAAAGAATTAAACTCTAACTGAATAAACTTTTTATAACAAACCATTTTAAGTTTATTTGAAATGTTTTCCCTTTCTTTTGAGTGACAAGATATGCAGGCTATCAATCTTTTGATGTATTGAAGGGGAACTTATCAGAATACTTCATGTCAAGCATTTAAATAAAACAATGCCTGATTATTTATACATTTTTTAATTTGTCACAAACACAGATTTGAATATCAGTAATCTTATTTGTTATCTCTTGTCATGTTTAGAACAAATTACAAAGTAATGAAACGAATCGTGTGTTGAACAATCCCAAAATGAAATGGAATAGACAAGGTTTCCCCAACTACACTCTCAACCATAAAACCTTAAGTAATCATATTTTGTTTAGTGGTATTACTATTGTCATTTAAATAGCATCATCTTGTCATTTTTCATATTAATGACTGGGCACCATACAATTGCTTCATATCCTTTTCATCTAAAATAATCTATTTTTTGGAATCTACACCTCCTAATCTTTTTTTGCAAGGAATATTACTTCTGTCTCCATCATACCCACAATCCTTTCTATGGTAATTTCATTGCATTAGTTGCAATCTTCGCTATATAAATACTCTTTTCCCTTTTAGACATTGTCCTGTATTCTAACTTATTTTGTTTTTGTTTGTTAAATTAGCATTAGAGGAAAATGTGTGGGGTAAGAACAGAAGAGGGAGGCCAAGGATAGGATACACTAATTAGATTAGGGAGGATGTGGGATGTGGTTGTTATTCAGAAATAAAAAGGCTTGCACAAGATAGGTTAACATGGAGGGTTTCATCTGACCATCTTAGAACTGAATACCACAACTACTACTGTGCAGACGGGAAAGTCAACAATGTGTTAACAATAAGGTGCTGTATTTTACTTGTTATATTTTTAGACAGTTTATTTGTAAATATTATACATTAATTTAACAATTTTTTTACAACATATTGTTTAGTGAACTAGCTTTACGAGATATAAAAAAATTGTTTCTGCATATCGGTAAGTATTCTATGAAATGCTCCTGTCAAAAAATACCATGCACCTATGCATATTGGTTTATTCACCAACAAATTTTTGTGTATAAGTTGGTGAATATTCTGTTTTATATTTAATTTAATTAAATCAGCAATCTTTAAAAAATTGTACACACACTTGTAGTAAATAGAATAAGTTTCACTGCTCATATTAACATGTCAATGTCTTATGTAAATGTACTGTCTAAATAGGGGATAGTTAATATTTTATATATCAAGTACTATGTACCCCTTGGAGTGTTGTCCATGGGGGATAGCACAATTACAGAAATAATATCTAAATATAATAAATAAATTTAAATGTTGCTAAAAAATTGATTTTTTAAATAATGGCCTGTGTCTGGAATATAAATGTGATTTATACTAATGAAATTCAAGGTTTAATACCCTCTGGTTTATGGAGTGTGTGAATTTATTCATAACAGAGTTTCTTGTTGTAAAGCATTCAAATTATTTAAAGATGACCAGAAAGGTCTAAAAATCCTTAAGTTGGCTTCAGCTGTTAATTTAATGGCCAATCTACCTGAAATGTAAATGATGAGGTAAAAAGAATTGGAGCTTTATTGCAATTATCTATGCCAAACATTTTTTCAAAAACAAAAGATGACTTTCTTGAATAATTATCTATGTTACAGGAAATGCAGGGGCTGGGCTTTTACCTGCTCAACTTCTACAACCTATGCCTTCTGAAGTACTCCCACCTTTATCGTCCAGCAACCAGCTCTCTACATTACAGGTTTGGAACAAGTTATTATTCCATTGTTGTGAAATTTAACTTTATTACAGTCCAGATAGTGCTGCAAAGGCTTACATAGCTAGTAATGTTTCAAAGTGGAACTAGAAGATAATGATAAAAGATCTATTCAGGGACTTTGTCGTACCTTCTCCTGGACTGACTGCTTCTCCTCTCTCTCTTTCGACTCCTCTGAACTCCTAGACTCCTCTGAACTCCTAGACTCCTCTGAACTCCTAGACTCCTCTGAACTCCTAGACTCCTCTGAACTCCTAGACTCCTCTGAACTCCTAGACTCCTCTGAACTCCTAGACTCCTCTGAACTCCTAGGCTCCTCTGAACTCCTAGGCTCCTCTGAACTCCTAGGCTCCTCTGAACTCCTAGGCTCCTCTGAACTCCTAGGCTCCTCTGAACTCCTAGGCTCCTCTGAACTCCTAGGCTCCTCTGAACTCCTAGGCTCCTCTGAACTCCTAGGCTCCTCTGAACTCCTAGGCTCCTCTGAACTCCTAGGCTCCTCTGAATCCTAGGCTCCTCTGAACTCCTAGGCTCCTCTGAACTCCTAGGCTCCTCTGAACTCCTAGCTCCTCTGACTAGGCTCCTCTGAACTCCTAGGCTCCTCTGAACTCCTAGGCTCCTCTGAACTCCTAGGCTCCTCTGAACTCCTAGGCTCCTCTGAACTCCTAGGCTCCTCTGAACTCCTAGGCTCCTCTGAACTCCTAGGCTCCTCTGAACTCCTAGGCTCCTCTGAACTCCTAGGCTCCTCTGAACTCCTTGGCTCCTCTGAACTCCTAGGCTCCTCTGAACTCCTAGACTCATCTGAACTCCTAGGCTCCTCTGAACTCCTTGACTCCTCTGAACTCCTAGGCTCATCTGAACTCCTAGGCTCCTCTGAACTCCTAGGCTCATCTGAACTCCTAGGCTCATCTGAACTCCTAGGCTCATCTGAACTCCTAGGCTCATCTGAACTCCTAGGCTCATCTGAACTCCTAGACTCCTCTGAACTCCTAGACTCCTCTGAACTCCTAGACTCCTCTGAACTCCTAGACTCCTCTGAACTCCTAGACTCCTCTGAACTCCTAGACTCCTCTGAACTCCTAGACTCCTCTGAACTCCTAGACTCCTCTGAACTCCTAGACTCCTCTGAACTCCTAGACTCCTCTGAACTCCTAGACTCCTCTGAACTCCTAGACTCCTCTGAACTCCTAGACTCCTCTGAACTCCTAGACTCCTCTGAACTCCTAGACTCCTCTGAACTCCTAGACTCCTCTGAACTCCTAGACTCCTCTGAACTCCTAGACTCCTCTGAACTCCTAGACTCCTCTGAACTCCTAGACTCATCTGACATCACAGACTCATCTCATCGATCCGTCGTCCCTCCTCTCCGCAACTCATCTGCCAAATCCGTCGTCTGTCCTCTCCGCAACTCATCTGCCCCTACGAGCCTCCCAATGGCTCCCTTTTAAGTTCTCGCCCCGAGAGATCCCCGCCATCAGTTTTCTCACACAATTCCGGGGTTCCCGTCATCGGTTTTCTCACACACCACCATTTTTTTACACACGCCCCGAGGGAGTTTCCTGTGGGGGATCCCCATCGGGTGTTCACCCGCTTTCAGCCAATTCGGCATTGTTGTTGGCCTCTATTGTTGCGCACAAAACTTCTTTCGTTGTAGGCCGAACTGCGCCTCACAATGCCACTATATAACTAAAATCAGCAGGCACCTGCATTTTTACACTACTATATATATATATATATATAGTATATTTGGATACAGTGTAAGGATAGAACATGTGGGAGAAAGTTGGGAAATTCGCTTTTTAAGTCACAAGTTCGGCATAGAAATATGCTCAGAGAAAGCTGTGTGATCAGCGTAGAGAGGAATAGAAGAAGAAAGAAAGACTGAAGATATTAGGCATCTCCGGGACTCAAACCCAGATTGTCACAGAGCCCTCGCTTTAGCCACGAGACGCCTTTACCGATTCGGCCACGATGCCCGCCCACCAAATATCGTCAGTCTGGGTAGTTAGAATATCTAAGTTGGGATAGATAGTGAAGAGGGATATATATATATATATATATATATATATATATATATATATATATATATATATAGACACTGTGGTGAGCTTTATTATTGTATCTTGGAAAGGATAAAAAACATATAATTTAGTATTTATTAAAAGGAAGATTCTGAATAGACTAAGTATGGTTAACAAATAAATTTTATTAAAATCAATTCTTAACTAATCTTTTAGACCTTTTGTCAGGACATGAATACTTTATCTCAAGGATACTTTTTGATTGCCCTCACCCAGTTTCTGCTAAAGCTCCATCTAATTCAAAAACAAAATTTACTATCAAATAAGTGGCACTGCTATGGGCACCCACATGGTCCTTTCCTATGATTAACTGTTCATGGGGAAACTATAACAGCAACATCTTAAGTTCTTCCCCACTCAAACCCTTAACCTGGTTCCAGTTTACAGATGACATATTCATGCTGTGGACCCAGGGACCAGACATGCCCTCACTAACTTTCTATATGTCCTTAATACTAAATTCTCTGTCAATTTGACTTGGAACTACTCCCCACCATCACCACCGTCTTAGATGTTGACATACACCTGAATTCAGGCTTGGCATTCACCTCTGTCCACATAAAACCCTCTGATACCTTACTGTACCTTCACTGAACGCTCCCTCCCATACAGCCTAGCCCTCAGGAGCTCAGAGATCTGTTCCACTTGGGACAGCTTGTTGTTATACACCAAGCACATCTTCAATGCATTCCATAACAGGAATTACTCCACAGGTCTCCTCCACAAACAAATTGCCCTTTCCACTGCTCAAATAGCCAATTCCCACCCAAGACCAACAAATGATACATAATCTTCCCCTAACAACAACCTATTTTCCCAGACTACATAAAATCAACACTCTACTCCACTGGGCCTACAATGAATGCAATCCAACCAAGAAATCTATAACATTCTTTCCACCATACTGCACACCTGTCAAAGGGTTACGTTTAAGCACCCACATAACCTTACAAACACCATGTCTTCAGCCCTCCACCCACAAGTGGCTGCAGGTGTCATGTCAGTTCTATACATCCATTCACAACAATCTTCCAGGACCCCACCAAAAAAAATAATCTACAGAATCAGCTGCACGCTATGCTCAGCCTTCTACATTTGCCAGACCATCACCAACCATCGTAGCATAGTCAGAATTTTAGAAACCTAATTCCATATACTGTCCATACCTGGAACCACAACACTAATAATTTCAACTAGATCTTCACACTAAACCACCAGAAAGTTACATATTAGAGAATTGAGTTGGAAATGTCAACTTCAGGTTTTTTTTTAATGGTAGCATAAGGTTTCAGTGTTGTGAAGTTGTAATACACATAAAGTTGTGAAAAATATGCATTTAATGTCTTAGTGGACATGCTTGGGTTTATGCTTGGTTTGATCCTTGCTGCCCCAACTGTTCAATTCTTTGCCTTTACCCTGGTCTTCATTGAGAGAGAGGGTTGGTGGCCTGGTGGAGTCTGTTGTTTACCATCAAAAGTTAGCTGCAATTTTAACCACTCAATCAAGGGCTGCCCATCACTCAGAATGCTCTTCCTTATCTTCTGGCAAAGGGGGTGGTTGCTTCTGAAATTTTGAGAACCCTCCCACTCATCATAGTGTTTGCCAGCTTAACTCTTCAGGTGCCTGTTCTTATTAAATGCTTTAATTATATATATGATGAAGTCACATATATTGGATAATTGGGTAGAAAAAGAGAAAGAAAGTTGGGAAATTTGCTTTCAGTCATATGCTTGCAACTTTCTCCCTCATTTTCTGTCCAATGTTTGTGACTTTGTCCTGTTTCAAATGCTTCATTAATTTGTAATCTATCCTAGATGGATGCTTCTATCCCTCTTCTCGATCCATTCTAACCAAATAACCTAACTACAAAACTGACAATATTCGGTAAGCAAGCCGAAATAGTTAAAGGCACCTTGCGGCTATATCAAGGTTTCTGTTATGATCCAGGTTCCAGTCTTTCTCTGAGCATAATTCTATAATGAGCATATGACTTATAACGAACATCGCAACTTTCTCCCTCGTTTTCTATCCTATATATAAACAAACTCTGTTAACAATAGCATAGATATATCCCACATATGGGGTATTTAACATGTTCATGGTATTGTTGATTGGTATCTTTCTTGCAGAAATTTGAGGGTGAACACTTGAGAGTTTACATTTTAGAATAATATGTGACAGATGTACTGTTTATTTTTCTAACTGAATGCTTTAGTTGAAATTTGTCAGTTCATTATTTCTTTATTTTTGTCATATTTAATTTGTATATAATCCCATTACTATCTTTTAGGTTGGTAGTACTTGGACCAATTCAGGGACTTTAAATATCGACATTGACAATTTAAGCATTTCTGGCTCCCGTAATACTCCAAGAAATACTCTATCCATGAATCAATTAGCTGGTACTAAGTCAGCAACTCCAACAAGTCGTCATGCCCCAGGTACATAATGTCTTTACAAAATAAACTTTTTACTGTACAGAGTTATTAATTGAATTTTAGCATACTTGTCTACACCTTGGAGTTGTTTCGTAAAACTATTTTAGAATACAACTTTAATATTAAAATAGACTGATTACAAATTAGATCAAGTAATGGACAATAAGCAAGA
The DNA here is from genome assembly GCA_034510155.1 of Eucriotettix oculatus. Lineage (NCBI taxonomy): Eukaryota > Metazoa > Arthropoda > Insecta > Orthoptera > Tetrigidae > Eucriotettix > Eucriotettix oculatus. The sequence goes on along the minus strand of CM067376.1, from coordinate 229,895,176 downwards.
TTAAGTGACCAAATAAATACTTCACAGAGATCATCTCTTGCAGCTCTTGTGATTTTGAATCACCTGCCAAAAACAAACTAGTATTATAGAAATGTTGAGTTTTATTTTAGGTGTTATTTATTTTATCACTTAGTTTTGACTGTTTATTGTTTATTTACTTCTTTACTAGTTTGTTTAGTTCTAAGACATTTTTTAATATAATTTTAAACTGAAACTTGTCATCTGGCGAATGTTGCGAGAGTATGATGTTTAATGAGTAATACACAATCAATTTTTAATAAGAAAAATATTTGTTTACTTCAAGATTTGGATAAGAAAGTGCAATTAAATTGTATAAAGTGTTAAAGTATAATGAGTAATTGTTTTAATGTTATATATGTTGATCAAAGTTGATTGTTAAACATCCTCTTTCTTTTGGCTGGAACATTTGTACTGTCTTTACGTAGGTGGTATAGCAAAACAAACTACAGGGCTATGAGTAATTGTTAAAAAAGTATAGTAGTATACAACGGAAGATTGTGAAGGAGTGTTAGAATTAATTTATACACTGTCTTGTTAATCGATAGACAGTTAATTGTATTTTATTCCATTACAATTAAAGTTGATCATTTCATAAAATATTTTTGCAGCATTTAGTCCTCAAAACTCGGGGGGTCCGCACTTGACGACAGGAAGTTCACCTCTTCCAGGAGTGCAGTCTCCAATGAATAACCAAACGTTCTTTCCAGCATTCAAGTGAAGTTTCTGTTGATGCCTTGTTACATTTCTTATGGAAATTGGAGGGGGAACAATTGAAAGTTTACATTTCATAATATGTGATAAATGCACTGTTTAACAAGAGGGCAGTTCATGAGGTGCCAACTAAACTTGGCTACATTCTTTGTTCATTAATAGTCTTCCAGTACTTGTTATAACCTATGCATTTTGTCTTTATTTCTGTTGCACAAACCTTGAAGAGAAAATGACCTTCATCATTGAAAAGTAGACAGTTGGAAAGTTCAAGGAAGTATTTCTTTTCATTGCAAAAATAATACATATCCACAGAGTTTAATGCTATAGTACATTTAACTTAATTCACTAATTTTGTTGCTTGAATGGTATACATATTCAGTCCATTTTATATTTTTGCTTCACATTTTAGTAAGTGTGTTGCATTTTATCATAGTATTATTTAAACATTTTATTTTTACATTTTTAAAATATTATAAATAAACTTGACGAGATTAAAGTTTTAAATACAGGTTATTATCAGAATTGGTTTAAATATTATCATGATAGTAGTGTGTATGATAAAAAAAAAGAACACTGCAATATTAAGTCCTTTAAATTATTATGTTTATTAACCTAAATGTTTCATGTATTAACTAAATGTGTCTTTATAAATTTCTTCTGCACACTTAAATACTTTAAGTAACACACAGCATCTTTATTTTCTATAAATGCAGAAGTTTATTGTGGTCAAGAAATGAATAATAGTACATTTCTTTCATATCTTTTGGATTTGTATCTCTATTACCCTCCGAATAATAAAGATTTGTTTGAACAGTAAAAGATAAAAAGTATAGAATGTGTGGGTATATAGGTCATACTAAATGCATATTCATGTCCCTACTCATAGCATGTAAACATTATGAAACTGTATTAAATATTCTTATAACTGTGATGTGGATCAACTGGCATGTAATATCTACTCAGAAAAGGTCTAATTATGATTCTTGGAATTTTTTGCTCTAGAAGAGGCCTAATATATGAATCAGTCTAAGAATTTTAATTGCTTATTCAATAAGTGTCAGTAAATTGCAATGTTGCCTTTTTTTACATAATCAAGATGTTAAGAAAAATAACTAAAGGCTTAAATTATTTTTCTCTGTACATAATTATTCATTCTTGACAAATGATACAAATATATTCTCTCTAATTGCTGTTAATTTTTATTGCAAAGCAATTTCATCTACTTCAAATAGTATGTTGATTTCATATGAAATTATTTTATATATTTCATTCACATTATTTCCACATGAACTGCCTCCATTAAGTTGAGGAATTGTGAATAATTTCAACATGAAATGTACCTTCAATATTGAATCAAAATATATGGCAATACAAATTCAGGACGCAGTATTTGTTAATTTTGTGCCTTTTCATAATGAATTGTGTGAGTCTTCTGATAAACTGCACAATATGAAATAATCTATAGCAACCTTAGGAAATATTTCATTTCAAAACTTGTAATTTGAAGCTGTTACTTATTACACAAGAAAACGTTCAAAGGTTATCCAAGTGTTGGGAACAAATAGAATATTAAATTACACTATTTACCTCAATTGTGTACACTGATAATCTTATCATACTTTTCCATTTTTTAAATATTTTATTGTGAAAACTGTTAACTTTTGCACACTACATACATCTACAGCTAATATTTACAAGTAAATATGTATATATTGAGTGAAATTTTTTTAAGTATATTTAGTTAAGCTGTAAGATTATGGAATATTGTGTTTAGAGGAAGGACATATATATACAATGAAACATACTCTTTCTCTATGTGGGTTAAAATTCTATGTATTACTTTAATATAATTGAGTCGTGTGTAATTTCAAACCTTACTTGTAAAGAACAGTTTTATTTATTGTTCAAGGACTCAAGATGCAAGTTTTGGCATGTGCAATAAAATATAAAGACCAAACCTGCATAGGACGTGTGTTATACTTTTGAGGGAATTTACACAATTATGTTCTGGCTTGAGCTTATTGTTTGTCTATAGTAATGCAGTATTAAGATTCACATAATTCATAATTGTGTTTAAATAATATATTTGGAAAGCATTGCACATAAATATGCAGGAAATTATTTTTATTAATTTAATAATTATTACTCCATATTTTAAGTTGTAAACTCTTTAAAGCAGATTATTTTGCTGCTATTAGTTATATACCCATTTACTGTAGTTGTATGTAATTATGGGAGCATTTACTATTAACTTGTAAATTTGTTGTATTATACTCCATTAGTATTATGTACATATATGGAATTAAGTATAACATTGCTCATGGTGCTTGGGATTTAATGATTTTGTACAGCTGAGCAAATGAAGCACAAATATGGTGAAGTATGAATTTCAAATAAATATATGTAAAACATATTTTTCTAATAATGATGTGTTTCTTTATTTAATTTCAAAATTCCACCCAGTTATTCATTGATTTAATAATTGAACAAATAAAACTTTGTATTTTCTTATTTGCTAATAATAACTGATTGGCTTATATAACCTGGATATTTTATTAGACATATAAGTTAATTAATTTGATATTAATTATGTTAAGACCTTTCACCCTTATATTGTGAATTATTGACACTCTTTAGCTATGAGGGAATACCAGTGTTCAGTAGCTTACAACTAGAAAATGGAAAATTTGAGGCACTGTCGCAGGAAGACAGTAGATACAAGATGTTCCGCATAAAACAAGTACACCTCATGTACCAGTTAATCATCTCTAGTCAAATTACTTGTGGAGTGATAACACAATCTCAAAAGTTGACTACCCTTGTATTCTTGATTGTTGCAATGTGTTGAATCAGTGCTTGTGGTAAATTTATGAAAGAAATGGGACAGTTACACTAGAACAACAAATTGATACTGTAGAATTTTACACAGACAGACTCCATCAAGGAATGTAAAGAACCCTTTCAAGCAAATACTGGTAAGAACTGACGACCATTCAAGACATGTAAAAGAAATGGGGATCTGTAGAATTCACATGGACATTACTAGAAGTCCCTGCAAGACCCTAATGTCTCAAAATGTGGCCTATTAATCTATCCCTTCTCTTTGTCAACCATATTGTCCACTCTTCCCCAATTCTGTTTAGAATTTCTTTGTAAATGATTCTATCCACCCATCTGTATTCTCCTAAGGCACCACATTTCAAAGGCTTCTTTTCCTTTCAGCAATTATTTCCTAATATTCACAGTTATATTACCTGTAAGTAAATTCCTCTTTTTCACAAAAGCCTTCCTTGCCTGCGCTATCCTACTCTTTGTGTCTATTATATTTCTACCATCCCAAGTAGCAGAATTCCTTAACTTCCGTCAAAATAACCCTTCCCAATCTAACACCCTTTGTTATTCCACTGTTTCCCAAACTACACTCCATTACCTTGGTTTTCCTTCTAGTAATCCTCATATTAAACTCTTTCTCTTGGACCCCATTCATGCCATTTCTTATTGTTTCCAAGTCTTCTCCTGACTCCCTTAATACTACAATATCAGCAAAGTGTAAGGGTTTTATTTCTCCTCCTTGCAGTATGATTCCTTTTCCATATTCCGTTCTAACATTCTTCATCCCCTGTTCTATATATAAGTTAAACAGGATGGGCGCAGACTGCATCCTTGTCTTACTCCTTTCTTGATTATGTCTTTCATTTATTGATCTTCAATTCTAATTACTGCTGCCTGTCTTCTGTAGAGGTTATGTATAAGCCTCCTTTCTCGACATTTCTTTGGGTTTTCTCAAATTACCAGTACAACTCGCCAGGGTTTATTAACTTTGGTTTTAAATTTATTTTCTCAACTATCTATGTCTGTGACTTCAACCTATTTATTTTGTCCTAAATACGAGAAGACTACAGTTACAGAATTTTGAATACATTTAATATATAAAAAGTACGGTATTCTTTATTTATGATCGCTTCAGGGCAAACCTTATGGCTAGCAGTTGGTTTAGAACAGGTCACGCTTTGCCATGTTTTGGAGCCATTTGATACAAGCTGCCAGACAGAACCATGAGTTATATATTTATTTTATATATAAAGTCAATGTACAATAATCACAAAAATAATTTGTAAGAGTGGACAGAGCCATGCGGCGGGAAAAGCTACAAACTTGTCAGTCGTTCGGGTGATCTTTGACAGTGCGGTTGTGTGTAGCCATGTGATTAAAATTAAGTTACCTTCGAATCCCCAACAATTGGTAGCAGAGACTGGTTCGACAATACGGACAATTACAAACAAGGGAAATGAAATTTTACAAAAACGTGAGTGATAACAAAATGGAACTGTCAACACAGAGTCGAGATTTTGCGCGGGGACAATTACCTAACGTGGTCATTAAAAATGGGTGCCATTTTGAGAAAAAAGAAACTTTACAAAAGAATTATCGAGAAACCTGAGCCAGAATGGAGAAATGAAGACCATGCAGAAAAAGAAGAATGGGAATACAAAAATGATGAGGCGTTTTCGGAAATTGTGACAACATTATCGCCCGAACAAGCTGGACCGTTTATTGGATGTACTAGTGCTAGAAAATTATGGATGAAGCTGAAAGAAAATTTCGAAGGTAACGCGCATGACAAATTAATAGACGCTATGATGGAACTGAGACAAATTAAGATGGTAGAGAAAGAGACAGTTGAAAATTACATTACAAGAGCCCGAACAATGGAAGCGAAATGTGCTACTTATGGACATCAATTAGCGAACGAGAACTGGTATTCCACGTAGTGCGAGGAATAAATGAAAAATTTGAAACAATAGCTGCGACGCTCCGAATATAGAGGTCGGCAACAATGGACGACATCAAACAAGCCTTGAAAGAAGAGGAGGCAAGAATGGGAAACAAAACTACACAAAACAAGAGCGATGCGGTTTACCGGGCAAGAAACCATACAATAAGAGAAACTAGAACTTGTTACAATTGCAACAAAGTCGGTCATCTTGGAAGAGATTGCTGGCATAGGAAGAAAGGAGGAAATACAAGACAAAGTGAAAATAATTCAACCGCTAGAGGACAATCTTGGAGAGGTCGAGGAAGAGGTCAAGGTCATGGAGGTGGAGCAAGCAACAATCGAGAGAGGAATCAACACCCAGCGAGCGTAGTAACAGAGAGGGGTGACAATCAAAACTTCCACGTAACAATTAAATTAACGGACGTGGCTAATGCAGTATCAGAGGACCCAGATAGCGAATGCATTTGGGGAATCGATTCCGGATGTAGCATTCACATGTCACCGCATTATCAAAATATGACGAATACAAGGCCTTACAATGGAACAGTGGTATTGGCAGAAGAGGCGAGAGAAATCGACGCAACAGCCATAGGTGATGTAGAAGTCATAACCCGAGTGGAACAAAAAGTGTACAACACTACAATTAGAGATGTACTATACGTACCGAGATTAAGAATGAACTTATTATCAGTGCGAAGCCTAGTGAAAAATGGGAACTCGGTCATATTCGACCAAAACGGTGCATCAATAGTGAACAAGAAAGACGTAGTAGTAGCGACATCAGAAGACGTGGAGAAGATGTACGTCATCAGAACTGAGCCGAACAAATACATTGACAGGGATGTTTTACATAACGATGATTCCAACATGACGGCGGTAAAGAAGCAGACGTGGTACAGACGGATGGGTCACATGGGAGAGAAGTACTTAAACAAGATGACGAAAGACAAAATGGCCAACGAAATCGAGTACAAGCATGTAAAATTAGATAAATGCACGGATTGCATTATCAGCAAGGCAACACAAGCGCCACATAAGACAGTGACGAACGAGAGTGCAGAGTACGTGTTAGACTCATTACACATGGACCTTTGCGGACTCAAGCCGTTAGCATCAATGGGAGGTGCGAAATACATTTTCACAATAGTCGATGGATACAGTCGAAGAGTCTTCGTGTATTTCTTAATAACGAAGGATGTAACTTACAACAATTTTAAGGACTTCGTGGAACGCAAAGAAAATGATACAGGAAACAGAGTCAATCGAGTACGCAGCGACAATGGAACTGAATTTACAAATGGACAGATGAAAGAGCTAATGCGACACAAGGGCTTAAAACACGAATTGACGGTACCCGGAAACCCAGCGAGTAATGGCATAGCCGAACGGATGAATCGGACAATATTAGAGAAGACAAGAGCACTATTACAAGATTCGAAGTTAACACAGAAGTTTTGGGGTGAAGCGGTATCAACAGCCGCATACCTGCTGAACTGTTCGCCAAATAAACACAACGGAGACCAGACGCCAATTGAGAAGTGGACTGGAAGAAAACCAAATCTCGGACATCTGAGAGTTTTTGGTTGCGTGGGATATTACACAACGACGACTACATGCAGAGGGAAATTCGACCCAAGAGCGGAGAGAGGAATTTTTGTGGGATATTCCAAGTCAAGACTTGCATAAAGAATGTACAATCCAGAGAAGCAGAAGTTATTTGAGTCGAGATCTGTCATTTTTGAAGAAAACAAGAAGGGAGGAGACTTACTACAAGGTCAAGCGGAAGAGACAGAAAATTATTTGGTCGAGATAGAAGAATTACAAGCGAAAGAAGGGGAAACCCGAATATTGGAAAACACAACAAATGTAAACAATGAAGAAGATGAAAGTAGCCATGAGCAACTAGAAGAGGAGCCAGAGGAGAACGAGCCCCCGATAGCTGAAATGATAACGAATAAAAGAGGGATAAAACTGGGTGAAACGAACATACAGATTCGAGAAAGACGTCGTATGGAGCGAGAAAGAAATGAACAACTATTGAGAAGAAGTGGAGTAAGATGATCACAACGAATTGAGGAAAACATGTTGCAAATATCGCGTTTGAAATTCCTAAAACTGCGGAAGAAGCCATGAACAATCGAGCAGCAAAGGAATGGACGAGAAATTTATTGGAAGAGCTGGAGTTAGAAGAATTCGTTAGTGAGACGACAACTATCGAGAGTAACAGCCAAGCAGCCATACAATGGATCCAAAATTGCGGAGTGAGGAGTCGGTCGAAACATATTAACCGTTTATACTATTTTTGCAGAGACTCGTATACCAACGGCGAAATACAACTAAAGCATATGTCGTCAGAAGAATAGGAGGCGGACCTCCTAACTAAACCAATCAGTGAAAGAAAACTACGAGCAGCTATCGAGATGTTGAAGCTCGGATGTGCTGCCCAGAGGGGGGAATTGTAAGAGTGGACAGAGCCATCCGACGGGAAAAGTTACAAACTTGTCAGTCGTTCGGGTGATCTTTGACAGTGCGGTTGTGTGTAGCCATGTGATTAAAATTAAGTTACCTTCGAATCCCCAACATAATTTTCTGGCCATCTCGCTCCGCTGCATTCCGAATGCACTTGCCATCGGTTGCCTTGGATTTATTTTCAAAAGACTTTCCAAAAAGCTTTGCCGCTGATTTTCTTACAGCTTGTTTCTATTTTAATGCCTTTTCCTTCCTTTTAGCCACTGTTTTCCAAAACAGTCTTTATTTCAGTGCCTGATAAAATTGAAGAGTGGCTTTTCATCTTGGAATTTTGTTCCACCTTTACTGAAGCAATGTGTGGAATGGGGGAAAACCTTTCTATCCATTGGAGAAACATTCTTTCAGGCTTCTACTCCCGAACTTTTCCCTCTGAAAAACAAGGCACGCGTAGACACCTTATGTGTCAACGTGTTGGGTCCTAAGATTATTCCCCCATATTTATGACCGTGCCTCTGCTTCTTAATACCTCAAAGTGCCACTTCAATATATGTTGTGAGGCCAGGCCGGATACCTGAATTTCAACGACCCTCGACTTTCGCAGCTCGGAAAATTTCGTTTAACAAACTTATTTAAATCAAAATGAAATAAAATAGCCCCCTAAATATGTGTACACTACAAGTTAATAAAGGAATCTTACCGTGGCATTTTCCAGTTTGTTTCTCTTCGTTATATTTTGCACCATGTTTCCATATATTAGTCATTATTTTTGCTCTTAGGAAAAAGTGGCCACTACCCGATTCTGTTCCTCTTTTAACTTAAATCTTCCGTTTTAGATTAGTGTTTTATTTAAGAATCACATAATTACCGTCTTAAATTTCTTTGATGTTTGAATGGCCGAAAAGGGCGAGTGAAGATTCTATGTACTGGGGAAAATTCAGCTTATTGGTGCGGTCCCGGGAGGAGCCAGGCCTCGGGAAATTCGCATGCGCCTTCGAGTCTGGCCTCGGGTACGATAAAAGCGGCGAGCGGCAGGGAACAGGTAGTTAGAGCGGCACCGCTCACTTTAATGTTCCAATGCGGTTCCACTGGCTACGATAAGGGTAAGCGGCAGAGCGGTTCAACTCCCGCCGCTCACCCCGGACATTAATTTTTTGCCCCTGCTGAGTGGCAGGTACTATAAAAAACTCGAGCCCAACTGAATGCACAAAAAAACAGGACGAGGCCACTGTAATTTCCGTTAATAAATCATTTAATTTGTTTATTAAATGTTAAAGATTATTTTTTAAGAACTTTAATTTTGGTTTAATTTTTCGGAAGGCACATAGTTTTCAAAATTTTACCATCATTTGCATCGATAATCAAACATATTTATTTGCTTAGTGAAGACTGTTGTAGGATATATTTTGAAGGCAATGAACAAGTCTTCAAAAAATAATGATTTAATTTGTTGGGAGGTTTCGGCCTACTGGGCCATTTTAAACCTCAATTAAATGTGCTTATTACATACAATTTTTGTCGCTCGTGACTTGCAACTTTAAAAACATCCCAATTAATCTAAAAACAAATATAATTTGTGCATTTAATTCAGGTTTAAAATGACATAGAGGATCCAAAGTATCCGACGAAATAAGTAATTATTTTTTCAAGACTAAACATGTTTCTTTTCTTCCGAAACGTATAGTTGCAATTTTATTAACTGAAATTACTCTTACAATTGTTGCAACTTACATTATTCATAAAAATGTAGATGTAAATTTAATTATAAGTACCTCATTAAAATGGTTTAGTGTTTATTAGCACGTAATCGAATGTACATTCTCGTATATTCGAAAAACCTATTTCCGTCATCTCTTAAATTTCTAAAAAGATGGTGATACTCTCCGAAAACTTTATACTCCTATTTATGGGATTAACTTTTAACTTTCTCTTGCCTCTCGTTAAAATTCGTTTCCATAAAAGGCTACTATTGTCACTGAGCAAGAGAAGCTTCGCTACTTCACACGACGATTCCATGACGAGGAGTGCGTCCTGTACTAAACAGAGGGCGATGCTGCTCAAGGGTTCTCTATCGCTCACCGCTTTTATCGTGCCCAAGGCCTAAGGGTGAGCGGCAGAGTGGTTCAACTCCCCCGCTCACCCCGGACATTATTTCTTTGCCCCTGCTGAGGGGCAGGGACTAAAAAAAAACTCGAGTCCAACTGAATGCACAAAAAAACAGGACGAGGCCACTGTAATTTAAGTTAGTAAAAAATCATTTAATTTGTTTATTAAATGTTAAAAAATGAAAGGAAGAAAAATAGTTTACTTTTTTATATAAAAATATTACATTAATATTGAGCAATACCTGCTTCGAGAATATTAACAAATTAAAACGCAGGGGAAGTGTTGATATGTCGTTTAAAATCATAATTTGATTAATTTTTGGAAGTAAATAACGATGTACGACTTTACAAGACATTTTGCAACAGACGCACTGTTATTGTGGATGCATTACAACTTCAATATTATAGTATCGCCAAGAAAATTGCTGGTGGCAATAAAAGAAAAATATAGGTCTTGAAACGTTGGTACCCTCCAATAATCAATTATTTATTATATTTAATAAGTATAGAAAACCTAACTTGTTTCCTTGTCTTATGAAAAAAATTATCAAAGGAGTTTTTCCTGCCACGACTAGACTACGCCTATCTGCGGCTTGGAGTGTTAAAACTAAGAGGGGATTTTAATAGTTACTTAAAATATTTTATCTTGTGGTGTGTTAATAGTTTTGGAAGGACTATGGTGGGAGAGTTGAACCTTGAACAAAAATAACATATGATTTAGAAAATCAGCCCAAGATTTTAAAAAGGTCGATAAAATGATTTTGATGAAATAATTACGGCTTTTAGGAAATAGTAAACGGAACACAAATAACAGATGGTAAAAAAAAATTATTTGTGCTGCAAAATTGACCTAAGAAGGAGAACGTAGGTTTTAGAAGGGCTTGCATAATGTGGACAAGGACCACTCTTTGGGAATTATATAAATAAAAGGCTGCTATTGTCACTTCACACGACGACTCCATGACGGGGAATGCAGGACGAGCCAGTGCTATGCCGCTCACTACTCTGCCGCTCGGAGTTTTTTTTGGTTAACAGGCTACATGAGGGTGATCCTGAAACAGGCAACTCCCCTTTAATAGCATAGGAAGGGAATTGAAAAAGGGGGGATGCGGAAGGTAGAGCAAGGTCCACCGCTCGCCCTTTTATCGTGCCCGAGGCCTTAGACGCTGCGCGATTATTCGCAAGGGACCTTTTGGGCTCGATGTAGGTAATTAAATAATTATGATGAAACACACGAAACTCGCTTGACATTGATAGGAATTAAACATACATTTTACCGAGTATGTAGTTATATACAAATTATTAAATATAGTTCTAAGTAAATAACGAAAGTTTCCCCGGTTTATTTTCTGCTTCAGTAATTCTTGAGCATTGGCCACGACGTTTCGATGGCTGTCACTGCCATCGTTATCAAGCGTTTACTTTCCGTCCGGGGGTCTGAGTCGCTCCTTTATACTCGTCGTCAGGCATCGTGGAGCCTGTCGCGCGCTGATTGGCTCTGGTCCGCGTCATTCCTCTTGCGTGCCTCTTTGGTCGGACCCACCGCAGCATCGCTGGTCCCACCTGCGTTCCGCTGAGACCCACCTGTACCGGATCCCAGGCTTTGACGACGTGGAAACCCATATCTCGTTTCATTAGTTTGCCACAGATTCTAATTAACTTGCTATCCCAAAAATGGGAACGTTTATGAAGGATTTTCATCTTTTTGGAATTGTACTGTAAAAATGACGTGCTCAGCGATTACAGACTTTGTCTTGTTTTAGTCTTATATGTCTCTGATGTTCTGTCTTTCCTCTATTTTCCTAATAGTTTGTCCAATATATAATCGGTTCCACACTCACAGGCCATTTTGTATACCCCTGGGGGTTTTGAGACCCAAGTCATCTTTGACAGTAGATCACGGATTTTTCTGCGATTGCTGAAGAACGTCTTACGATTGAATTTTGACAGCATTCTGCTAATCTTTGCTGTTGTGTGGCCGGCATTTGGGAGAAACGCTGTTCTTGTTTCTTGTGAATCAATGGTATTCCTACAATATTTGTTTTTCTTAAATGCCCACTTCATTTTTTAAACCCAACAAGTATTCACAAATCGAAACCCGGCTGAATAAAACTACGCTGCTTCTTTTGAGATTCAGATGAACCTTTTTTGACCCAATACTCTTGTGACATATGATTTGCCATTGGCCACAGTCTGCAATCTGAGCTCTTGTGATTATCATTATTGGTACTTCCATTGGCGTTAACGCAATACAAACTTACAGAACAGAAAGCTGAATATGAACTGAAATAGTATAGTATTACGTTTAGTATTCAAATATAACAATCAGATCAATATAGTGCCAGATAACAAAGAAAAGATTTTTTTCATTATCAAAGGATTGCACCAAACAACATTAATATTAATTAAGTAAATAAACACTGAAATGAAACAAATTTAATAGCATCTTTTGTTTAACTTTATTTTTGTAGCCAGAGTTTGAAAACCATAATAAAACATAAAATTTTAACCAGTCAATCGAACCCTTTGGTGTCTATATCTAAAGAACGGGGACCCCATTACCTTAAGATGACACTGGGTGTGAAATCAGTACATTGGCCATAAACAGCACATATCATATGCGTGACAGAAGACATCATTCAAAACTATAAATATAGGCTTAGCCTCAATGAAACCAGCATTTATTATTCCAGAATAAACATATTTAACAGTTTCCCAAATAATAAATTTATAAAAATGTAGAAACTCAGAATTTATATAAAGAAAATGGTAAAAACTTGTTAGTTAATGGGGCTTTTTATACACAGTTCCTCAAAATACCTAAGTAAAGATCTCAAGATACTATTAGCTTTCTGGAATTACATAATATCTGAGTAAATAAACCAGTCTCTGTATTTTCGCTCCCTACAGTTTGCATTGATGCAAGAATTTGCTGCACAGAAGACAATATGTATTTAGTAATACTGTGGTTAGTGTATTTTTATAATGATGAATTATGAATATCTACATATAATTTACACTGACCTATTTCATTCTACAATGGCTAATGTTCAAATAAATTTAAATCGTGAAGTCCCATGGAACCTAGTTTTGAATTGTCAGTATGGTTTGAGGAGAAATTTAAATAATGGCCTCAGTGTGTGGGTTTTCTGTAGATGGAAGTCCCATGGAACCTAGTTTTGAATTGTCAGTATGGTTTGAGGAGAAATTTAAATAATGGCCTCAGTGTGTGGGTTTTCTGTAGATGGTTGTTTGTAATTTGGTGATGAAGTTTTTACAGAGTTATTTATTAGTAAATAATAACAAGTACACATTAGAATAGGAAAGTAACATAAATTTATTTTAAAAATTGATATTGGCTAATGTACTATATTTACAAAATAATAGCTCCCCAGCCATTACTGAGCTACCAGAAACTGGTCATCTTACAACCCCCTCTCCCCACACTTTAAATTACAGACTGCCATTATTAACTTCACCCTATAAGAACTTGCTTCATAAATCTAATTCTTTAATTTAATAAGAAAATTATCTTTAAATTCTATAACAATTTTTATATTCACAATAGCAATTCTAAAACTATTATATAATATTAATCCTTTATCAAAAATTGAGATCTTATTTCTAGTTTTATACTCATTGAATAGATCTGGATAGAAAAAACTCGGGCAAGGACTGTACACTTTACCATCTGAGCTATTGCAACCAGGAGGAAAAATTAAAATATTTTTACCATTTTTCTCATTCTTAGTAGAGTACTTATGATTTTATGGAAACAAATCATAGCTCATTTTAATGGGTTGGATGATTTGATAAAAAATCTAATATATGACCTGAATAAGTTTTTTTACCATAAAAAACCTAAATTTATTACCCATAAATAAATTGTGTTTTATTATTAATGCCATTCTTACATGTGATAAAATGTCAGTATAATTAAATAAAAGCTTCGTCTGTTATTTGGTTGTAAATTTATTCGATTTAATTATTGTAAAAACAAAATACATTAATTGATTTACTACTGTGGCGACTCATGTCCCCTACATTGAATCGGTAAAGCAAAAATAATTTAGTGTATTATTCTACAGAGTCGCGTACATCAGGATGTAAAGCGAGGGTGGTTGGCCAAGGACAAATTGGGGTAAACCTCTCTGTTTACAACATTATTTATTGCCTGGAGTGTATTGTTTTTGGACAGTTGGTGCCGGGAGGCTGCCTGAGAAAGGAAGCAGTGGCAGAACAAGGCAACATGTACAAAATTTAGTTTCTCCACATATGGAGAAGAGAGATTCATTTGGTGGGAGTACAGATAACATTTGATGCAGATTTAATCTGAAGGAGAAGCACTAGAAAAGAATTAAGTCACCAGGCGTTAACACCCAGTTTCACCTTGAAAACCATTCTTGTTTGATTCGCGATTGTTTTTTATTTCATTAAAATCGCTTTTCACCACGTTCCTGAGAGCAGCCGTTTAAGAGCTGCATAGATTCTTTTTGCTCTACCGACATAGCCAAATTGATAATACATTTTATTCGTAAATTTATTATTACTGAAACTTTTAATTTGAGTTGTATTATTCTCTTGTAAAAATATTATATTGTATTACCACAGTTCCGATCTTATTATCATAATTAAATTGATTATATCAAATTTAACTATTTTTTCTTTTATAATTTCCTTATTGTTGTAAATATATTGTCGGGTAAACAACAAGTAACACCACACTACTAATTAATTAAATGGTACTGATTGTACTCAGTAACATATCCATTAATAAATATGCCAATCATCAATAATTTAAAAATAAGAAAAGTAGTTTACTGCATATTTTCATAATGGGGCAATTCAGAAGACAGTGACAAGGTTTTTGTTGCTTGAAAATGTCCTTGTTGTTGTGGTAATCAGTCCTAAGACTGGTCTGAAGCAACCCTCAATGCTAACATACCCTGTGCAATCCTTTTCATTTCTACATAACTACCACATCCTCTCTAACCTACTTAGTATATTCCATCCTTGCCCTCCTCTAATATTCTTACCCCACAAACTTCCATGTCATGCTAATTTTACAATACCCTCATGTCTGAAAAAGTGGCTTATTAATCTATCCCTTCTCTTGATCCCCTATTCTCCTTACAACTTCCTTGTTAGTTATCCTTCCACCCATATAATTTTCAGCATCCCCCTCTTATTCTATTCCTGCTTACAACTCCTATTGTCCATGTCTCCTATTTATTTCAGAATTAATTGATGGAAGTTATTGAAGAACACTGTTTATTAAATTAAAAAGTAAACCCATAAGATACCTAGATGATATTTGTTGTATTTAAAATTATAATGAAATTATTATCTTCAAAAAAAATTAATAATTCTGGTTACTTATCAATGAGAAAATAATAAATTAGTATTTGAGATGTTTTGATAATTATCAACTTTGAAATACTGAAACTAACTGGTTCTGGTTAAGGACTTATTTTTACATATTTTATCAAATCATTCAATATCCCTTATTAATAAAACAACTAGGATATTCAGTCTGATTATAATTATCAAATTACATGAACCTCAGTGAAAATATTAAAATTGTTAAATATATTTTAAGTAAAAATTGTTAGCCATTAAACTAATTAAATAAAAAAAGTATTAATAACAAGAAATTAGTATTAAATTTAAGAAGAAAACAAATGGGCATAAACTAAAAAAGTGCTTCAACAATTTATGATAGTAAAGAAATCAACTAAGAATTTTAATTGCCACCATTAATTACTTGCACATTGTTACGTTGACAAAAATTATGATACAGCATATTTACTCCACGGTCCAGAGGACCTCATCAGATTGCAACTACAAACAATCCTTTATTTATTTTATATGAAATTAATCATAGTCAACATAATGTTTCATAGGGCAACTTACGCATACTCTTGAAAGTAGATTAAAGGTACACAAGATTTTAAATCACTACACATATTATAGAATAAACCCATGAATTTGATTGGAATAATGTTTAAATTTTGACATTAACAAAATTTATTAAATTATAATTGATCAGAAATGTTATATATTAAAACAGCTGTAAACATACTAAATTCTCATAATGATTCATGAAAAGTAGGCAATTCTAATTTAAAAAAAGGTTCATTATTACTTTATAATTGGTAACAACTATTATTAAAGTGGAAGAATGTAGAAAATTTGTGATATGATTTTAGATATTCAATTGCACAAGATAAGAATTGCTTCCAATTGAAGCTCAACCAAAGGCAAGAAAACCAAAAGCCAGCCACACAGTTACTCTTTGACTGAACATGGGAGTTCAGATTCTCAGAAAATTCATGTGTGTACTTCCCTGCCAGTCAAAGCCTACTATCAATTTAAGTCAGTCAATGACAGTTTTCTGTAAACTTTGTACGGTACAGAGAAGACTAGTTCCTTCAGTTGAAGACCTTGTTCGAATATATATAGCTGCCAGAAGGATATGTGCCTTACCAGGAATCTTCCAGAGCATAAGGAATTCCATGCAGCGCCACTGTCAGGCCTGTCCAACAACTTCTGATCGTAATTACAAACACATGTAGTACAACCAGGGCCAATTTTTAAGTTTGTAAATTACATGAGAGATAGTCTGATCACAACTCACCTTCTAAGTAACTTCTTGAATAAAATTAATAAAATCTACTGTTGTTGTACATGATATTTTAATTAAATATCATGTATTAAAACTTAAATTAATGGCAAAACGATATTACTTCAGAAATGCGGTGTTTGTAAAAAATAAAGTGGCTGATTTATGGAAGCTAAATATTTTCCGCTCCAGTTCAAAAATCACTCATTCTAGAGTTTCCATTTCTGGAGTAAAGTCATTCAACATACATTAAACATGTTTACAAAGGGATAATAATATCATACTATCTCACTAATCTTGTTTACGCAATGATTTCTTAATTATTGTCAATGTTTCATATCTCCAACACGTCAAAGTATCCACGTTGGCCTCGGCAACGTGTAGTGACGTCATTGAAATTTGTTCTTCATATATATAGTCGAAATGCGCTTGGAGCAAACCAGAACAGAGTGGAGTAAGCAATAGGTAAGTTAAACCTGAATGATTATTAACGAAATAATAAAAACGTTTTATTGATTGAGTCATAAATGTTTCTTATTTGTAATGGTCATTAATATACAATGTTATATTAGTATCAGAACTTAGATATTTGGGACTTCCGTTACTACTTATTAAGGGATAATAAAGTGGAAATTAAAACCAGAAAGGAACATAATTCTAGGCAGTTGGCATAAAACGTCGATAATGAATAATTCGTAATAAAAGGATCAAGTGCTAACATTCAGAGGAAAAGAATGACGAAATCCGTTCATTCAATCCAAGGAAGCATTTTTTTTCCATATTTGTGCTGTTTGCAAATTTGTCATTCTCCACATAGATTCAAATGCTCAGTGCAGGTTTTGGGTTATTACCCAGGTTAGTGTCCCACCAGGCCCGATTAGATGCTATTAAAAGCCATATCTGTTCCTATATAACGCCACGCTCCATACGAACATTTTTACAACGATTTCCTAATATTAACACTTATATTATCCGTAAGTAAATTCTTCTTTTTCTCGAAAGCCTTCCTTGCTTGTGCTATCCTACTGTTAATGTATACTTTACATCTACCATCCCTAGTTATTACGCTTCCCAAGTAGCAGAATTCCTTAACTTCCGTCAAAATATCACTTCCCAATCTAACTCCCTTTGTTATTCCCCTGTTTCCCATACTACACTCCATTACCTTGGTTTTCTCTCTATTAATCATCATATTGAACTCTTTCTCCAGGACTACGTTCATGTCATTTATTACGGTTTCCAAGTCTTCTTCTGAATCCCCTAATACTACAATATCGTCGGCAAGCGTAATGTTTTTATTTCTTCTCCTTGCAGTATGATTCCTTTTCCATATTCCGTTTTCATTTTCTTCATTGCCTGTTCTATATATAAGTTAAACAGAATAGGGGAAAAGCAAACAATATGGAGGACGTTGACTAAGAGTAGGGATAGGTTAATAGGCCACGTTTTACGACACGAGGGTCTTGTAAAATTAGCATTAGAAGAAAGTGTGTGGAATGAGAACAGAAGATGGAGGCAAAGGATGGAATACGCGAAGCAGATTAGAGAGGATGTTGGGTGTTCTAGTTATAAGGAAATTAAAAGGCTTGCGCAAGATAGGGTAGCATGGCGGGTTGCATCAAATCAGTCTTAGGACTGAATACCACAACAACAGCATCTGTTCCTAAATAATGAAAACCATTTTATACTCATCAGATGTAATTGGATAATATACTTTATTTATTTGTTCCGATATTTTCCCCAATACTGTATTGTGATCCGTATTTCCCGTAACATTTGTACTGTATTCATTAGCTTCATTATTTGGATTTCTATTCATTTATGATTTCTTTTAAAATGAGGTATTTACCCTTTCCAAGTTTTCCAAAAAAATGCCAATGTTTCCGATTCATATAATTACTTCGTAATTACATAGTCTTAAAACTAGTATGTTTCTTATATTGAAAAATACTAATCTACAACAACAAATATAACAACGCATTGGCGATTTTTTGTTGTTAAATTATTTTGAAATACCGTTTACTGGTTAGAAATGTAATTTTTACTTTATATACCTTATAGGCCAACATTATTTCTTAATGCATATAAATCTTTATTCTCTGTCCTTCCTTTTATGTTGCATTACCTGTTTTAACTTTAGTAAATAATTTTCTATAAAAGTTTTCATTAGTCTTTGTAAATGTCAGTGATAACTGTTTCTATAATATACAACGAATTTTTAATTCAAAATCTATTATCTGACAATCATAAATTTTCAAATAAACAAAACGGCAACAGAATTTTTGGACATTTTCAGGTAGTACATCAATTTCCAACAGAAGTTAAATTTTGAATTGATACATTTAAATTAGTTGAAAATTTTGCTTTAGACGGTAGCGCCTACCTTCGGGGATGCCTCTTTCTCTCTTGTTTTTATACTGTACTATTGGTCAGTTCTGAGGTGTGTATATTCCAGGGTTGCATACGGTTGATACTATTGTATCAAAAAATCTGTACAAAACGTCATAGAGTACTTTAATGGATAGTGTTAAAAACTGACTTATTGTCTGTTTTGTTTATTTGTTAATTTTAATCTGTTTCACACCCATAATACTGGAGAAAATATGAATAACCCCGATGGAAATCGCTCAAGCTAATATACCATTTAACAGGAATTTCGTCCTTATTTCATTTAACTTTACTTGACAGTTACAAATAAAGCACATAATATCAACAATGTCAAACAAATGTTTTATGTATTGCCATTCCCTTTCTTAATGATTTTACTTCTATCAGAACTTTGCTAAAAATGCTGTTCAGAAACTTTATCAGTGCAGTTGCGTTTCTGTTTTCCATAATTTTTGGCAGTTTTGTTGGCAACACTTAATAAACACTTCGGTCTTCATAACCCTAAAATATTTTTTGCTTCATGTTTTGAGTATTATTATTTCGACCTTGATTTTTCTTGACAGTTAATGCTTCGTGCAGGTTTGGAGTGAGCTTTGCTTATCTGGATTGACCGATCACCATATTATTATTGAAATAAATTTTTATAAAATATGTGCCTTTGAACAATAATTGGTGGCCGCATTCTATTTTCCATTAAATTTTAGTAGTATTTTTACTATCTGAGGCCTCACGGAAATGTCTGACCTGGAATTGGAGCAACAGGCAAACATTAAATTTCTCGTCAGACTTGGCAAGAGTGACAATGAAATCAAGGGTCTTCTGGTTAAAGTTTATGGAGATAATACTGTGAAGGAAGAGACGATGTTAAAATGGATTAAAAGTTTTTCTGAAGGGAATGAAACCATAAACAGTGAAGACATACCTGGGGAACCATATGCCAGAAAAAGCGGTGATAATATTGTATCTAAAAATAAATAATCCAATAAACTCATACGAAGAAGAACATATAAAAGTAAATAATTTTTTAGATTTTTGATACATTTACTGAACCATTATGTCCCAAATAATTTTAAATGTTTGACGAAAGTACCCAAAACTGATGTGGTTTGTTTTCAAGTTCCTGTATACTTGTGCCAAACTATTTGTATCAAATTTTTTAAGTTTTCATACAATTAGTATTTTTTTTTTCAAGATAAGGACAAAAAGTGTTTTTGTTGTATTCCACAAATTTAATTTGGGTTCTCCTTTCTATATATGTTTTATTAATATAGCTCCTGAGGTCCCTAAATTGGACTGCAATATTGTACTCCTTTTAATACACTGTCATAATCTGTAATTCTCTAATTTAATTTTATTGAATTCATATTATTCTGACTTAATTGACTAAATTCCTTATTTTTATGAAAATTATGGTACAATTTAATCTAATATACATTCTAAATTCATTTTTGTTTCAGGTTTGACAATAATGTCATTGGTATCCTTCAATACATTTAGCTTTTGGATGGATTCTATTAAAATGGAAATTGAGGATTCTATATCTAATGTTACATTTGATTTAACAGACAAATGTAATTCTAATTGTGTTTCCAATAATGAAAGCGCCAAAGAATCAAAGCTAAAAATGTGTAATGTGTGTGTACAAACAGAAGATAACATTGATGCTATAAATGATTTTGAAACGTGTGTTTCTCGAAAGAAAGGAGATTTGGCTTCAATTGAAGATTTGCCAGATAATGTGAAAGAAGCTCTTGAATGTCCTGTTTGTTATGAAATCATGGCAGCACCAATTTGGTTGTGTACTACAGGTCATAGTGTGTGCCCAAACTGTCGTATAAGCCTCTTAAGTTGTCCCATCTGTCGAAAAAAATTCCTTTCTGATACAAGGAATTTTGTTCTTGAAAAAATTTCTCACAGTTTAGGAATAGTGCCTGTTGAATTGTCATCAAATCTGTGCCCATTGTGGATGTTGGTAGAGTGCAGCTGGATGGGTTCTCCTGCAGAGATCATTGATCACATTTCTGAAATGCACACAGATTTAGTTTTAAATAATGGTACAAACCGGTGGGTTCTTAAATTGTTGACCAAAGATGTTAAAGTCTTATTTGTTCATAATAATGTATTTCTTTATAGAGAAAGACTAAACACTATAGACAAAAAGTTTTTTATTGCTGTTAAACAATTAGATGTAAATATGTTAAATATGAGATATATGTACTCCATAACATTGTCAGCAAACAATTTGCACTACAAGAAATTTTCTGATAGAATAGTTTTAGATAAAAATTCAGATATAAGCAATATAGAATACAGCAATGATTGTATTGTTCTTGATTATGACACAGTGGACACATTTATAAAAGGAAAAGGAATGAAGTATGAGCTATCAATTGATGTAATTCCCTAACTGAGATGTTTTTTGTGTGTTTGAAAGATTCCATTTTTCATTTAAAACACAAATTTACTATTTGTTGAGTATGTAAATAAACAATGACATTGTTTGTTTGTGTTATTTATTTAAAACATTGGATTTTCATCATTACAAAAATAACAGTTATGTATGTAAAACAGTTTTTATGAAAATTATGATGAATACAATAAAAGATAATTAAATAAATGTTAATTCAAAACTGTTTGCTAGCAAACTAACTGTACTAATAGTTTAGAAAAAAAATTAATGTCGACATGCTACACATTTCAGTACAAGAATGGTACTTATTTTTTTGATCAAGTGAAACTTTATGTCTACAAGGTATAATCATCAATTGCTGGCCCTGTTTGTATAAATAATGAAAGAAAAAGAATGTGCAACATTATAGTAAATAACTTAAATATGTAACAAATTGATAAATTTTAACTAATTGAGACATATAATTAACTAATGAAGGTTGTAAGTAGTACATTCATCATAAGATTGATTGTAATATCTTCTGCTCTTATAGATCAATGTCTTACATCCAGTGAAAATTAGTTTGTCTTTGTTTACCTACTAGTAATGAACACAAAAAATTACTTGGACTTTTCCTTTTAGTGATTCAGGTAAGCCACAATTTTTTTCTCTCTCTCTCTTTCTTATCCTAATTAATTATATATATTGTAACAAAACTCTCCTTTTCATTGTCATAACTTAGTTCAGACCTCTCATGTTGCCATGTGACAACCACAATACAAAAATTAACAAAGGTCTATTCACACAAATAAAATAAAGAAAAGAATCCTTTAAAAGTTCATAGAAACGAGTACAAAGCTGGTACACAATTTCAGACTCGGACTGCTGTTACCTTCCGAGGACTGCACTTTACCATCCAGGATGATGTCCAAAAATCCAGAAGGAAGGGTCCTTGTGGTCAGGTTCTTGCCACACGCTTAGTCCCCTCCATCTTTCCTCCTACGACAGGGTGCACCTCAGGTTTCTGGCCGCCAGAGCGCTATCCCCCATGTAATATTGTGGCGACAGACTCAGGATCCAAGGTTTGTAGGACAATAAAACAACATACAATGACATGTGATGCGAGTGTAACATTGTCAGGTTAATTAAAACAATACGGACCGAGTTCACAGATGACCGGCACCATTCAGAATTTTTGGAGGCACTGCCCCCTTCATCAGAAGGTTAGGAAAACATTTTAAGTGGCAGCCAGCAGTCAAGAGAACTAAAACTTGAAAGTAATTTACTAAGGAGTAGTTTATATAATATAATTCATTCACATTATCTTTAAAACTATCAGGTGCCAAATTGGATTAAATTTACTAAGCTATTCTGTTATTATAGCAAGATAGCCACAAGTTAACTACAACCTTGCGATGAATATTCATGTATATGTGATACATACTCCCAACAACACTTTCGGGAGTCATGACATTGTTTTTGGATCATAAATAATGTGTCAAACATTAACATGATTAAACTGCTGGTGCTGGTACAGAGCTTACAACTGTATGCAGAACACCCCACTCACTGTCAGTGGACATTTAATATATAATGGATTGTAGCGCAGTAGAACCTGGTCCAATTTTTTCCTATTTATGGAATTTTAAATTGCATAAATATTTTGGCATGAACATGTCGCTGGCCCAGAAGAAGGGGTTTTTCCGGGCGCCATCTTGGCGGTGCAGAATAAAAACAAAGACGGTGGTTGACGCTTGTGCTATAAAGCTCAGACACTTTGTTGCCGGTTTTGGAATTTCCTAATCTGTCTGAGAATTTGGTGACCGGGTGGCGTGTGTTCCCCAAATGTAACAACAGATATTATTGGAGAATATCCATCCCTGCCACCTTGGTGATAGGTGTTGCATAAGTGGGGACGAAGTTTTAAAAGAGACAGGCAGAGACATTTTGATAGCAGATTGGTGGCAAGAGCAGACTGGTGGTGGAGAATGAATTAGACAGATTTGCAGGAGATTGGTGGTAGAGAGTGAATTTGAAAGATGTGGAGATTGATGGTGACACAGATTGGTGGCGAAAGATTGTGCAGTGAACGATTGACGAGTGCAGTTGAAGTGCTGGTGTAAATTATAGACTGATCAGTCGAGGAGGCAGTGGAGAGAGAAGGCGTTAACAACGAGGGAAGGAGAGAAAAACAGGAGTTTTCCTCAGTTACGGCCGCGTGACTTTGTGCTATTGTCTACCAGCTGCTTCAGAGTTCAACAACAAGGAAGTTCCAGTGGTGTCTGCATCAAGACGCATATGAAAACAACACAGGTTCGTCAACGAACGGAATATCTGCTGCACGTGGTCACCCCTTAGAACTTTAATATCATCCCCTTTTAATTCTTTAAATTTGTACATGATATATTCTCACTGGACCCATTTTAAAATTATTGTGCTTTCAGTTAATAAATGTACATATTAAACCTTAATTATTAAGGTCTTTAAATAATTAATACCCCCCATCATTTACAGGATAAGCTGTAAATAAAACTTTTGAAATAAATGGTTTCTCTTTTACTCAGCCTAAGTCTACTGAGAGAAACAATTCCAAGATTAATACTAGTTTCACTTTGTTTCATTAAAAATAATAGAAGTTTCATCTAGTGATAAAAACTGTAACAGGTTTTTTATTAATGACAATGAAAGGTGTAAAGTAATTGTGAGTGTTTTTTTAAGTAGATTGGTATTAATAATTAAGATTCCCCTTCCATAAGTTAAGTTTTACAAGTGCCACTTGTTGGCAAAATAATACAACAAATAACACGCAACATATTCAAAGTTTATAATAATTATACACAGAGATAATGTAACAATAGACTGTGGTATTAATATAGTATGTTTGTAAAATTACACACTTTTGACCAGCACAAGAAATCAATGAAACAATATAGAAATGTTCATTTTTCACCAAATGAAAGGAAACTCTCAAAAGTGATGTACCTATTCAGTGCAATTTGATATGGCTTCCTTTTGTTGCCCTACACACATCTAAATGATATGAAAGTTCTTCCCACTCACAGTTAAGAACATCTGGTGTAACGGAGTGAATAATGTCTGTGATTCTCTGTTTTAAATTATTAACGTCACTGATATGATCATTGTACACATGTTGCTTCACATAACTCCACAAGTAAAAGTCTAAGGGCGTCAGATCTGGTGATCGTGGTGGCGATGACTCGACAGAACCCCTGCCTATCCTCAGCTGGGCGAATGTTATATCCAGAAACTCGTGAATAATGGCAGCATAGTGCAGCGGAGCACCAACATGTTGAAGATGACACCTTGTTGCACTATATATACAATTTCAACATGACAAGGTAGTTGCACAGTCAGCTCTGCTATCACTTTATCATGCATCAGGTCATACCAGATGTTCACTTTACTCAACATAGCCACAAGGATTTTCAGCAGCCCATATTCGAACATCATGACAATGAACATGTCCACAGACATAAAATATTGCCTTATTGCACAATCTTCTGCATAAATTAGTTACCATTGTCGATCTCATGAAGCATATCTGTAGCAAACATAAATTATTTTGGTATATGCACCAGTTTCATAGCATGCAACAGCTGCAATTTGTAACCCAGAAATGTAGATGTTTCTGTAACACCTTATGAACTATAGTCTTACATAGGTGCAATCGTTGAGATTCTTAGGGCTTCAAAGGTAGCTCCCACATTTAGCCTCTATAGACTCGTCACTTACTGAGGCCTACGAGAACGGGGTTTATCCAACAAACTACCATTATCCTTCAAATTCTTATCCCACTGAATAATGTTACTTCTATGTGGTGGCACATTATTCTCGTTGCACTTTGATCACGGATTTGAATTTAGCAAGCCACAGAACACACTGAACTTTCCTTGGTACTGTCCTCATCTTGAATGTCGTGGCTGTGGGCTGATACGCTGCTGTGCAGATTGTGGTGTTGCGTTATCACCTGTGTGTGCACATGCTTGCATGTCTTACAATTGAAACTCTTGCGAGTTTTCCTTTTATTGGTTGCAAATTTCACATTTCTATCTTCTTTTGTTGCTTTTCTCTCACCAGTTAAAAGTGCACCATGACTTTACAGACACACCATAAAAATACAATACAGGAATATATAAGAAATTTTATTTACAAAAAAAAATCAAGAGTAATATATCTTGAACTAAGTCAAATATAAACAGAATAGAAGGTACAATAACAAGCATGAAATAACATAATATGCATTATAATTCGATCATATTTAAGTGTTTATCGTCTATATTGGATACGAAATGCATATCATTACAAAGGAAGGTCATTCTGTGCTTTATAACCTTTGTTGGATGTATTGTTATCACTCATATACAGTGAGGTTTGATATTTGCTCTGATCATTAATAAGAATAAAATATTTCTGACACCTAATAATGGTTCAAAAAGGAGGTGGCTCTTTTTATAACATCAGAAGTGTTTTTTATTCAATACATTGTTTGGAAAAGAATAAATTATCTTGTGGATAAAAATTATGATACTATAGAAGTAGAAGTAAAAACAGAATAGGAGACTGAAAAATGACAATAATAAATTTACAAACATATTTATTGTAGAAACTGAATAATAAATTGTACACAATCAGTCAACAGACCAAAAAATCATATTTCAACCTCTAAATTTTTTGAACAGTGGATGCTTTATGTTGGAATGCACAGTTCGTTTATATTCAAGGTAAACTGCATCATCCGAACCGGATATGGAACCAATATTTCCTGTACGTCGATGGACCTGCAAAAGATCAAACTTGATCAGAATGACAAAATTTTATGAAATTGAAACAAACTAGGATTTTGTATACACATTATTTGGAAAATATAAAACCTTTTTTTTTTGTTGAAATATGACTTATTTGTACAAGAATCATTTAATCTCCTTCAATAGTAGTCCCACTTAAAGCACAAACACCCTGTGGTCACATCATTGGAAACTTTTGTGGAACTAATACTTTGAACCCTTTTCAAATAAAACTGCTAAATTATCACTATTTCCTTCCAGCTTACATTGCTTCATCTTTATTCTCTCTATACCTTCAATGCTTTCCTCAAATCAGTCTGTACAGTATATAAGAAATTAAGTTTTTTATATATTTTTAACATCTAAGTGCCCGGCGTTCCTTGGCTTTTGAATTATAATAACCTGGTATACAAAGTGTGTCACACACACGCTGCACTATATAAATGCCATGTGTTGGGTTGCTTACAGTCAATTTTATGTTTCACTGAAAATAATTTTTCCTTCAATTTCAACCAACTTCTTTAAAAGCACATACTAATCAGTCCCTTTGACGGTGAAAATCTCCATAAATTCAAAATATTCCTCCATATCGTTTCACATATTTGATGAACATGACAGTGAACACAAAGCTAACCACCGCAGCACTGTCACACTGTCTAAACCCCAATTTCCATGCCCAAAGTCACAACACCAACAATATTGGCCAATTCTTCACACTGGCTATCCTTAAAACCTCACCTCCTAATTTATGAGATACTGAACTACATCTTTGGTTACCCTCTTTCGAACACATCCTGCACTCAAAATGCCTTTCCCTACCTATACTTTGTTTGTGTTTATATTACGTTTGTGAGTATATATGTTTCTGATATTTTGCCATTGTTATATTCAATATTTCAGAGAGTTGTTGGCTTCATTGGCTGTCGATTGTTGCTAATGGTCGGTGTGTCATTTTGAATTCAGCACTGAGCAGCTGGCTACTGTCTTCAAGAAGGGGACTCAGGTCTTCAAAAATGTGACATTTTATTGTTTCAACGCCTGTCAATTTAAGGTACTAAAGATAATATGATGCCAAATTATATAACTAATTTGGATGGGAAAGAGGAACAGAACTAATTTGGATGATTTTAAAAATTTTGAGGAGTTGACTCCTCTTCTTAGGACAGTATGACTGAATGTCGTGCCAACAGGCCATGTATATTATTTCAATTTAATGACAAACAACCTGGCCCATTAGTGGGAGTTCCAGCTTTCATAGTGGGTGACAGGGGTTTTGTCTGACACTTATTTTAAATTTAATTGACTATTTAAAAAAAATTCATATCATTATCTAAAATTTTTTAATCAAACTTCAGGTTCTATGTACACAAAGTATAAATGAAAAGATAGATTTAACTACAGTAAGTTTTTTATACAGATTTAATCTTCCAAACTTGGTGAAAGTCTAACAAAGTATTTGGGAACTAATTATTATTATCTACTTTAACTTGCAGTAACTCTGCTTCATAAATTTTATGGAGTTAAGTTACTTCCCTACTTAACAAATCACTATTACTGAAAACTGGTAGATGACTGGAAAATTTTACAGACTTACAAAAGTGGCTGGTATGTATAAAAAGTTTGACTATCTCAATTTTAATTTATAGTGAACAAAAATTGTTTTTAACAAAGTTCTTGGTTTTCCACCCGGATTAAATTAAGCTTATGCCACAACATTTTGATGGCGTAATCTGCCATCTTTGTCAAGTGAAAGTGCCGTCCTGTAGTTTGCACATTGCCTATATACTCCATCCATTGGTAGCATGGTGTGTGTCCTGTCCCAATTGGTCCTTGGTCTCAGGTGATATTGTCCCGCCCTCTCTGTTGGCTCTGGGCCACTGGCCGACTTTGACCAATAACTTGCTCTGACATAATTATTGTACCGTAATTTTGTTTGTTCTTGTGTCACGGTTTCCTCAATACAGAATCCCACATAACATCCTCGATCCCGGTTCATTAGATTGAAATTGCTGGTATTAATTGCACCACCTCCATTAAAGACTGTCCCAATAATTTCCACATTTGTGTCTTTGAATTACATATTATGATCTGTATGCAAGGAATGTTCTGCGATCGCAGACTTAGAGCGTTGTTTGAGGCGGATATTTCTCTCATGCTCTTCTCCCCTCTCCTCTATAGTTCTGACTGTCTGACCAATATAAATAAGTTCACATTCACAAGGGATTTGGTAAACACCTGAAGTTCTAAGGCCTACTTTATCTTTGACTAGTTGTAGAAGGTCCCAAATTTTGTTTTGAGTATAGAAGAATGTTGTATAATTGAGTTTAGAGAGTATTCTACTAATCTTCACTGTCACATGCCCAGAATAGGGAAGGAAAACAGTGTTTGCCTTCCATGAGTCATCCTTATTGGCTTTCATTGTGTTACCTAATATCCATTTTCCCAGAAGATCCTTTTAAAGTTCCTAATCTCTGCAGGAAGGCTGGGACAATCAGAAATAGCTTAGGCTTGGTAAACAAGCATTTTAGTACAGAGACTTTTTAGCTGGTGGGTGGAAACTCACAGCATTTAGGTATAAGCCTCTGAACATAGACTTCCTTCAAATGCTATGACCAAAGGTACCATCATGTTTTCCTTTTATAAGTATAGCTAGGAAGGGAAGTTTTCCATCCTTTTCTACTTCCATAGTAAATTTAATATTGGGGTGTATCCCTTTTAAGTGGCGAATGAAGTCTTGTAGCTATTGGGAACCATGTGGCCACTTTCACTTGAGTGCACTATCATAATATCATAGCTTAAACTTAATTTGACCTGGGTGGAAACCCAAAAACTGTTTATTCAGAATATACACTGGGAAAAATCTTCGATATTTGATAATTTTGAGAAAATCAAGCTCAAATGATACATAATTAATGAAAAGTGATTTTCTTTAACACGTGTAAAATTTTAAATGGCTTTATTTACTGAACGAGAACTGAGAGAGGTGCATTATACCTGGAACTAATAAAACATACCGTAGGAACATTGCTGCGAGGTCCTTCTCCGGGAATTCTTTCTTCATCAGCATCTGTTTCACTTGCTGCAAGAACCTGTTGCAACAACTGTCCTTGCTCTTCAGGAGTGCCGTACAGGAGATCAGGTTCCTATTAGAAACAAAGTTAGGTCGTCACAGGCCTCCACCAGTCACTTGAAACATTTGTATTGGCCAAGGAAAATTGTTATTTTAGAGTGGGATATATAATCTACTGTTTCAGCAGTTATTTACAGATGGTTCAAGTGATTGATTTGCAGATGTAATTTCAATAGCTGAGGAAGGTTTGGAGAAAGAATCTAGACAAGTGATATAAAAGCATGATGAATGTTTCTATAAAATTATTACCATAATTGATAAATGAATTAATGAGACAATGATGTACTTGCCTGAAAATGTACTCATGAATTATGTTTAAAAAAACCATTCCCTCAGCCTTATGGATTAATGCCTTACATAAGGACTAAATTCCCAGAAAAGTGGCAAAATAAGAATGAAACATTAAGTTTATATATCTGGAATAATTACCTCATTCATTCCTGCCAACTTTGTTATAACTTTATAACTGTACCCTTGATTAACAAGAAATCGTTGACGCTTCCTTGAATAACTCATTTCCATAGTGTCCTGAGATACTAGAGTATAAAAGAAGGCATTGTACTCTTCTGCTATGGCACCTGAAAACAAACAAAATAATGTACGCTACAGAAAAGGGTTTGTAATAAGGAAGTAGACTTAAGGAAATTCACAGCAATTATTAAACAAAATATGAAGATACATTAATAAGTAGCCCACATGAGACTATTGTTATATTCATAAATTTCAAAAATAAGGTAAATTAATAACATTAACATAGGCTTTCCTGATGTACTGATTCTTTAAATGATTCTCAGTTTATCAAGCAGGTCGGTGGATTGTTAAGACACAACCCACCTGCCAAGTTGATAAACTGAAGATTCATTTATAAAAACATATAACTTGTTGGATAATACTGTTGGTAATGCAAAGAAACAGGACAATGAAATCCAGACCAGACACATACAAATTATGAATGTAATTACCATTATTAACACACAAATTAATAATATTTTATCTTTCACCAGTTTTCAATCAACAAAAGAAAGTCAGGGATTTATAGTAAATATGCATACCAAATTGCGATGGGAGAAAATCTTTGACAGTATTAAAATATTCCTTTAATATTTAGCTTCAAAATTTTCAATAAAGATTCTCTGAACTGTTAAAGAAGACACAATTGGAAGACAAGTGAGTTAGAAACTTGGCAATAACTCACCCTTGAGATACTACAGATGAAAAGATACAGAATGGCAAGAAAAAATATCAATATGTAACATAATAATGAGGAAAATTTGAGAGGGTCCAGAATATTTGTTTGGAATTTAAAATGGAGTATTTTGCCATGTTTTGCAGGGCCAGACTTGGTAAAGGGGGTGTCTGAGGATGGAGAAGTGACATATTTTATTGCTGGACCTTTTGTTGAGTGTTGGAAAATTTTACAGGCAATAGCTGAGCGGCGAGCAACATTTCATTGGCTTTTAAGACATGTATCTAAGAGAAAGGAAAAAGAGATTACATAATCAAAAAGATAACTGCACCACACTCACAAGGCAGCTTTTTTTGTTATATTTAATAAATTTAGTGATTTTATGATAAAAGAATGGAACTTGAGTGGTGGACCAAACGAAAAAATCTTTAGTTCAATATTAAAATTGAGAACTAGTACCTTTCTTTGCTCGAAGAATTCGACCAAGTCTCTGAGCTTCTTGTCTTCTAGAACCACCATGAGAAGATATCTGGATAAGTACATTTGCTTCTGGAAGATCAAAGGATGTGTCTGCTACTTTACTGACAAATATGGTGTTCACTTTTGGATTGAACTTGAAGTTTTGTAAAATCTGAATTCTTTCATTCTATAAAATACCGAGATAAATATTAGCCGTCTTTAACCTGAAAAGCTATAACATTTTCACTGATAATTTACTAATTAAATGTGACCTTATTGTTTAACATTTTGTACAATATCTTTATGTAAAATGTATTTGGTAAGAAGTTTAGCTCTGTGAAGAAATGAATTCTTAACGAACATTGAAATGATTATTCTCTCAGGAAATCAAATTGTCATAAAAATCTTTAACCTGGATAAAAAAGAAAAAACTACCAAGATCACATAGATATCCTGACTACACAACAGTTCAATTGATTAGAAATGCAAAAGTTTTGGAAATATTTATTACTTTCAATGGTGCTAAATTTTCAAGTGTTAGAAAAATAACATGTTTTTAAAAAAATTATGATATAGAGGGTGTCCATAATGTATTCACTGGAAAACATAATTGAACTGAAATGTAACTTTATGAGGTAAGAATAACTAATTTATATTGTTATAATCTATAGTATAAGGAATTTCTTTTACTCTAATTTTGCCAACAGCAAGAAAATTGTTTGTTTACTACCAAAATAGCATCATGCAGTAAAAAGTAATGTGTGATATCCGGTTATTGGAAATGAAATCCCAAAATGCAGTTCAGAGGTGATTTTAATATTGATATGACTCAAAAAAACACTAATGAAACTATCAATTTAAGAACAGTTTCGATAAGCTACCCAGTTTTGCATAAAGGGGGTGCAGGTAAATTATGAAAATGGTTCTGCCATTAAAGATGTGTGTATTCAGAGCCTGCAAACAGGACCTCCTAAAGTAACTGTCAATAAAGTTGTTCATGAGCAATTGACTGAGAGTGTATAAATTGCAGATTTCTAAACAAATCAAACATTATTATCAGGAATTTGCTGTAGATATATATATCAGTAATAATAAGAAATTGTTTTCAAAAATTGTATTAGTGATGAGCAACATTTAATGTTTCCGGAGAGGTTAGTCACCATAACTGCAGGATTTTACTGTCAGAAATTAATTTCTCAGATTATTCACGGTCTTCTTCTAAACAAAACATTTCTAATTTCTCTTCCAGTTTTCAATTTAACATCTGTTGAAACACCACTCATAATGGAAACAATGGGTGAACCTAATGTTCCATGGAATATTCTATACCTTATAATCAAATTGTGTGGCTCCATCACAAAAACATGAACTCCTACTGGATACTTTTGAAAGAAAAAAAAACTATGAAAAATTTATGGCAAAATTAAGGAAAGGAAAGCTGGAAAATAAGGCAAAGTTATGAATTATACAATTATGATTGTGTATACAAATAACAAGAAAGCAATGGGCTGGCAATGTTAACAGAATGGTAAAGGTGGATCAATTAGGTTAATGTGGACTCATGAAAAACGGTAATATGGATGAAGTGAGTTTCTTTGTATAAAGAAGACTGGATGAAGTTACTTAGTGAAGCCAAGACTTTGGATCAGTTGCAAAGCCGTTGATGATAATGATATATGATGAGTCACCAGAAAAAAATTACCTGGGTACTAATTTTATATAATAAATCATTTACAAAAGTGGTCAATAACAGAACGATGAAGTCTCTCAAATTTACAAATCAAACTATGGGCTAAAAATATTCCTTATATGAACATTCCACTTTTAACCACCTGTAGTCAATTTCCTAATCCATAAAACAAATTCCTTAGGATTATTAACTCTGGATTTATTATATATTAACTTGTGATGAGGTTCAAGGTCCTGGTAAAATGAAATAACCAATTTGTCTATCTTTATAATTGTGAAATTAAAAAATACAAACTACGAAGGATCTTATATTCTTCATATAAGATTATGTATTTGCATATTAAATATGATTATTCAAATTCACTTACTGGCATAATCTACAATTATTAACTTACTGATTATTTGAAATGTTCAAACAAATTTGAGTTTCTACGCCCACATACAAAGACATCTTTTTTATCTTTCCATAAAAAAATCCTTGCCATATTTTACATTTAAATAAGTTAGAATATATAGAAATATATGACCAAAAGTTTTTAAACTTTCAAACTCACTTGAGAAGTAGGGCCATAAATATAAGGTTTGTTCATTTTAATTGCATAATGCTTCAGAGCAAACACATTGTCTGAAAACACTATAGTTTTATCCCCACGACGTTCGTGATAGCGGATGAGATATTGAGTGCAGCGGAATTTATTTGGATTCATCACATATAAAAGCTGAAAAATAATAAATGATGTATTGATAATATAAGGAGATGAAACTAACACTAAAGGGGAAATAAAATAATGAAGATTGATGTAATTTGATCAATCGATTTATAAAACCAAATTAAAATTTCTTTTCACAACAATTTGAAATAAATAATATGTTGTAAGTGCCTAATAGTTTTAATTTGATGCAACATGAAATGACAATATAATAAGAAAAATGAAATGGGGTTTTTCATTGTGAAAGCATTATAAGTAAAATGAATAAGTCAGTATAAGAACTTGTAAAGAATTTCAGGACATTTACAAGGACTGCCCTAAAGAAAAATATTATTTCTGGCATATTAACAAGCTGTACTAAAACAGCTGTAATTATAATCATGAAATAAAAGTAAATTATTCATAATACAATACACTCACCAATTTTTTGCTTGTTTTACAAACTAAATATTCTCTGTAAAATTCTGGAGTCATAGGACACCAAACTTCTGCACATTGCACACGTGCAATGAAACCCTTCTTTTGCAATTCCAACCAATTAGCTTCATATAATTTGGGCCCAATAAGAAAGTTAAGATCCGCAATTTTATCATCTTCTCGAAGAAGTGTTGCAGTCAGTCCAAGCTTACAATGTGACTGAACTATAGTGAGAACTCGCCTAAACATTTTGGCTGGGATTGTGTGAACCTCTGAAAGACAACAGGAGAGTAAATGTGAAAAAAATAATCATACACAATACTATGACAAATCGACAGTACTAAATGTTGAGATACATTTTCCAACAATCTATCTTTATGCACTGAAAATCTGTGATATGGGTGAATTGGAATGTTAAATGATTCGGTATATAATGATAACCTACACAGTCACTGAATAAAATTTTATCATACTTGTTATTTGATATGGATTCTTTTGACAACTACAGTTATATTCATCCTATTACTTCAGTTTTCTTCAGTGCACTGAAGAGGATGGAATTTTGAAACAAGAAAATGTAAATTTGTCTGCGGAGCGCCTGGAAAGCCTAATACAATGAAAGGAGAATGTAGCCAATATGGAGAAAGAAGTAATAGAGCGACAAGATAGTAAAAAAGTGAAGTGATCCAGTGTTAGAAAACATTTCTGAGGAGGAGCATTCTATTCTTGACAAAAAGATATGAAGGAATTATTTACAATAAACTTTCTTGTACAAACTTTTATTCACATAGAGGACAGTATAAATTTTTGCCATTATATTTCCCCACCCTGAATAACCCTGAGAAAAGCCTCCCTGCAATCAGGTTTTTGTTTTTTAAATTGATATAATCTAAAAATCTATTTTTTTGTTTTTCGATTTTATTATTGTATAGTTAAACATATTTTAAAAATATGTATGAAGTAATTATTAATTACAATACTCAATGGCCAGTAAACAATTCAAATATGTCCAAAAAGAATAATAATAAAAGGTCTATTCAAAGGTTTGCTGATAATATTTGTGGTATTAGGGGAGTCAGAAGAAGACAGGAAACCATAATAAACAACATGAACGTGATCCTGGAGGAAGAGTACAACATGAGAATTAATAGAGGGAAAACCAAGGTGATAGAGTGTAGTACAGGAAATAGTGGAATAACAAAGGATGTCAGAAGAATAGTAGAAGAGTAGGATAGCATGTGCAAGAAAGGCTTTCATAAATGAGAGGAATTTACTTATGGCTAATATAAGTATGAATATTTGGAAATCATTACCAAAAATGTTTCATTGTGACATTATATGGGTGCCAAATGTGGACAAATAGAAGTTGTAGAAAGGAAAAGAATAGAACCTTTCGAACTGTGGTGCTATATGAGAATGCTGAAAATCAGATGGGTGGAGAGGGTAACTAACCAGGAAGTACTAAACAGAATAAGGGAAGGGAGAACAATTTCAAGAACTTTGACCAAAAGAAGATATAGGCCACGATAATTTGCATTAGAGGGAACCATGTGCTGAGCACATTAGGGAGGATGTGGTAGGTATGTAGAAATGGAAAGGTTTGCACAGGATATGTTAGCATGGAGGGTTGCATCAAACCAGTCTTAGAACTGATTACAACATCTGTTCAATACAATCTGGTTATAAAAATATGGAACATACATGCACTCTTTCTGTTGGTTTGTTATATAGTTTATTAATCAAACGCCCTATTATTGTGAACTACTAATCAATTTCTAATGAACCAAAAAAATAAAATTGATTGTAAACAGTTTTTTTTTAGAAAGACAGACTAAATTTGGTGGTTCTTCCCTATAATAGCATAATAAGGTTTAGAAATGGGGGATGGAAGGGAGAGAAAGGCAACCAAGAGTTAACTAGGGCTCCTAGGATAGTACCTGGTGATTCACCTAAAAGTGATGCGGGAAGAACTGTAAAGAAATCTGCATCAGATAGGCCGATAATCACTATTTATATGCAAAGAAGTTTATATTTGGTATACATGCATGTTACTTGTGATCCAAAAACAAACAGTCAGGAAAAGACAGCATAACCACCCCAACAGCAAGATGCTGGAAATTTTACAACATTCAAAAATGGCTGATATTTGCATTGAATGAAGATGTTTTTGGGGTAAATTAGTTTTCTTAGTGTTCTTCCCAATATTATATTTCTATCATTTCAACCCTGCTCGGCAAGAAAGGGAGCACCGATAGGGGAAGGAAGAGGGGAGGAAGTTACATAAAAATAACACTAAAAGTAGGATAAATGTTCACGGTTAACCAACCGTGAAGATTTTATCTGAATTATTCACTGGGAAAGTCTGCATTCAATGTTATCACGGTTACAGAAGTCTTCAATTATGACATTCAACTTTCAACATAATGTGCAATCAAATATTTTGGCCTCTTTTAACAAACAGAAGAATTTAATGTACAGGTAATTAGACTTCATTTAAATCACTGTCCTTATTTTAGTCAGCACACCAGTTATGTTGAAATTAAAATTCAATCAGCTTAGATAGGGTAGGGAGCATAAAAATATAATGTTTTCAATACTGGTTTAACCACATGTTGACCAAGAGATTACTGAGGAATCAAATACTTACTAGGCTAATACAAATAAGTACCCAGGCAACACCACACAGCCAGCTAGTTATGAATATAATTATAGTTTAATCCTATTTAAATATAGTTTAGTGTGACATTATATCAGCATTAATTGGACCAGCTTTTAAATTTCCCCCAATTAATATAACAATTACTTTAATACGCACTCAATTGATTCAGGATATTATGTATCAATCAGGAAAACATAGCTCATAATCTCAATAATAATAGTTTACAAATATAATGGCATTAAAAATATAAACATATTCTCACATTAAAAATAAATAAAACTACTCATAATAAATCAATTATTTTAACATTTAAATCAAACTGCAGTCATCTTACAATTATCTAATATTTTTAAAATATAGCACTTGCCATCCAGAACCATGATACCCCATTCCTGTTCTTGTAGCCACTTCATGGTTTGTTCCGCCTCCCAAGAGCGTTTTTGGGTATGAGTAATCATGGAGTATGTTGTGACCAAGATACTACAACCCATTGGTTTATCCTTTGCCTCTGATGTAAATCGGCAAATCATGCTGTCATCAGCTGAAAATGTTTTAATTATTGAAAAATTTGACTTATGAAATTTCATTGTAGAGACCATGGAGCTATAAACAGTAATCAGAAATAAGTTGTTCTATAAATAAGGACTATGATATAAACTGAAATGGAATAAAATTGTATGTCGGAATGAAAACTAAAATTAAACAAACCTTTTCATTATGCATATTATTTTTTGTCATCAACAAATCAGCATAACATTAAATGTCAGATGTTTTCCACAATAAGATTATTTTTCAGAGAAATGCAAAGTAAATGGAGAGAAATATATTAGCCTTGCATTTATATTTATAAAATCCAAACATGTTGCACTTTGAGCATTACATCATTCAATCACATCAACAAAAAGAGTCACATTTGATGTATCGATTGTAAACTTCAATCTACTACTTTAAGTCCTCATATAATTTTACACACATGCCAACAACTCAATATATATGCAATCTGTTAATACATTTTTAGAGCTTGTCTCAACAGCCATCTTTCACTATAATTTCAAATCAACTGCCACTCTATTTCAGTCATTAATTTTCAATGTAGTATAGCAACACTTTTAATTTGACACAATAGTCCTTTCAACACACGTCCACACAGAACCCTGGACTCAATATCCTATAAACATTAACTTCCCCCCCCCCCCCCTTTTCCAAACTGACCACCCATAACTGCACGAGCACATGTATACTCCTTTTAGTATGTATTTATTTGCATCTCCCTAGCCCTCATCAATTCTTTGCCTGTTCCCTGACCTTCATTGAAAGAGAAAGTTAGTGGCCAAGAAGAAAACATCAAATATACCTTCACCACAGGTCTTGTGAACAGGGTTTGATCTTTTTTCAAATAAGTTATCAAATCATGTACTTTTTATTTTCTTAATTCACTCTGTGGCGGGAAATCATTTTCATAGATTTAAGGTTTTATGATACCTCTCTAACATACTGCAACTAAGAATAGCAAATGAGACAAATATACTTATCCTTCACCATACAAAATAAAAATTCTTTTTCCCAATTGTTCTTAAATAATACATTTCATTTCTCTTCACCCCACTAATTTTGTATTATTTATTAACAAATGTTGTATCGCTTTCAAGTTACAATTCATACTGACTCCTACTTCCACAGGCGCAGCATTTATACTGGCACGGATGAAGTCTCGAATGTTCTCAAGTGCCTAACTAATTAATGGTTTGTTTGTAAGCATGCCACCAAAAACACCGCCCTTAGTGTATAGAAAAATTGGCAGGAATCAAAAACGTCACATATCACGGCTTTTCTTTGACAAGTACCGCATGTTCCTTTGATAAAGCCGCCTTTCGCCGCTAACAGGGGGTTATTACGACAAAAGAAAGTGATGTGGAGATTATTCTGACCTAATTGAGGATAAACTAAAACAAAATCTGTAATGAGATCTATATCAGAAAATTTTTCTCGAGATTGAGTCAAAAAGCACTTGTGATAGCACCCCTGATCTAGACCATTGGTGGGCAACCATTTGTTGTAGGGGTCATAATAAAATAAAAGTGAGGTGGACCACATGAGCCAACACAAAAACAACTGAAAGAAGTATTTACTTAAAAGGGAGAAGGACAGATATGTAAGTTTACATAGTGTTGATATTACATATAATAGAATAATAATGTTACAACTAATGAGAAACTTGGGAATGCCTTTACCTTGTAAGAAGTTCAATATTTGGTGAATGTTATGTTGCTATGTGTAAGGAGCTTTCTAAATTAGTATCAGCAATTAACAATAAGAACTGCCAAAGAGGGACATCATTTTATATATAATATTGATTACACTTGGATATTTTTCTTTAGAATAATGTCATCTGCACAACACAGCAGGCCATATTAATATGCAACAGAGAAATTTAGTGACAGGTTGGACAAAACTTGCACAAGGGCTGTTTGTGGCCTCTATCAATCTGGACATCAAGCAGTCGGCAACAAAATACAAATGTATTGAAAATTATGAATGTTAATTATTTTAAAAACTTCACAAACCAGGTAGTAACAAAATCATTAAGCAATTAAATATTTGCTTCAATAATTGTAATAAAAATAAATAAATTAAGAACAATTGATAACAACTGAATTAGAAATGTGTGTATGTAATTTATTTTAATATTTGATTTGAATTTCGAAACTGATGTATTAATATAAACTGTATTGTTGTTCAGGTTCTCATGTCTACTTGGATGAGAAGTTCAATTTTTCAAACTTTATACTGTAGGAAATGCTGAAGCCACTTCAGACAATGGAAAACTGAACAACAATGCTATCAATACATTTTATTTAAAATTACATTTCATCATACAAACTGTGTGTTAAGTTAAATGACCAAACAAATCAAGTATATATCAGTAAAGAAAACAAAATTAATTTAAGAAATTCCATAGAATAATTTAACTTTTAAGAAAATACAAGTACCAAAATGTGAAATTACCACTATCTGTTCTTTACCTGTGGACCACATTTTGAACTGTTGCTTCCATTGTTCTACTGATACACCAGAATTGCACAGTACTAAGGCCCTCTTCCTTACAGTACAACAAGCTGTTACTCCAACTAAACTCTTTCCAGCACCTGAAAATGAAATATACATTGTAATGAACAGATTGAAATGCCTTAATTTTAAATAGGCTGCCAGCAACTGAGGGACTGTACTAGCTTTCAAACAAAGGACTTAATGTCAGTATGTGGGTTCAAAGGTAGTTTCAATTGTTACGTTAATTGTGCTGCTGTGCAGAGTATGGGGCACATGTTCCAAGTGTGAAAAACGTGTGTGATCTAATCACTGACTCTGATTGGCTAAATTGTGCATATGTTTTTTCTGAGGCTAGGAGAGTGTCAGTGGAAAACACACAAAGAACTTGTAATTTCATCTTAGCAGCTGTGGATGTTGAAGAGAGACCTTGTACATTACTGAGAAGACATGGAGTTTGACGGACATATGATCTAAAACAAGTGGCCAGGGCAGAATAGCTGTGGTTCTCCAAAGATAAAGTATTGTACAGTTCCAGTTGATAAAATGTGTATATAGTGAAATTTGCTTGTAATAATTTGAAGTGTTAATGAAACTTTGTCATTAAAATGAAATTAGCTAGTGCACAATGAATAGATCACATTCTAAATATTCTTCTGTGAATTTTAAAGTTTTGTAAATTTTTTAGTATCAGCAATACTTTGTGGGATACATGCTGATCAGCATTTTTGGAGATTGTGAGCATGACAAGGGGCATAAAAGACAATCCTACAGGCAGCCAGACAGCTATTGGTAACATTATTGTATTTGTGAAAAACTTGCTTATTCAAAAAATAAAAAAATTAGCATCTCAAAATGTTTTGTCTTAAATATAATTCAATGTTTTATTTTTATTTTTTAGTACCTGCTGCACTACATTCTCAAGAGAGCCTACATGAGTTCTAAGAGCCATGCATAAACACTTTGAATGTAAAGAAATTGCCAGAAAATGTTGTGTAATGTAGAATGTTTCTTTAGGTTC
This sequence comes from Eucriotettix oculatus, assembly GCA_034510155.1. Taxonomy (NCBI): domain Eukaryota; kingdom Metazoa; phylum Arthropoda; class Insecta; order Orthoptera; family Tetrigidae; genus Eucriotettix; species Eucriotettix oculatus. Next base: position 229,854,576 of record CM067376.1, on the reverse strand, counting down.
CATATATTAGTACTTACTAACCATTACTATATATAGATATATCTGAGGTTCATAGATGGTAGGCACCTTGTGAGGTATGGAGTTCTTTAAATTTTCAGAGGCACCAACCCCTTCATCAGACCCGAGTCTCAGTCGTTGGCTAGCCGATCACTGGAAATGTCTTCTAATGAAGGGGGCAGTACCTCCAAAAATTCAAGTACTCTAAACCTCACAAGGTATCTACCATCTATGAACCTCAGGTAAGTCACCTACTTTACATCTCTCTGTCCCTTCCCCTATTAATTGTTTTAATTAAAATGACAATGTCATTTCCTGACTCACATATATGTATGTATGTATAATTAATTAAATGTTTGAAACGCGACAAAGTCACATGCATTGGATATTTGAACAGTAAGTAAGAATAGAAAATGAGGGAGAAAAGTAAGAAATTCACTTTAAGTCATATGGCCAGCATAGAATTATGCTCAGAGACATCGAATTTTTTCAGTCCTTCTTCCATTTCCTTCTACACTCAACATATGTATTTCTTTGTGCATGATTCCATGCCATAAATATGTTTCAAACAGCGAATTTCCTGCCTTTCTCCCAAATATTTCTATCTTTCTCTCTATCCAATTATCTAATGTGTGACTTATACAATATATAATTTTTATATATATATATATATATATAACTTCGTCACGTTACAAACGTTTCATTAATTTGTAATTTATCCTTAATGGATGCTCCTAATAATCTCTTCTATCCCACTTCTCTCTATCCATCCCAACTAAATACATCGTATATATATCCAAGACTGACTATCTTCGACGCACCGGCGACGTAGCCTAAATGGTTAAGGCGCGCTGCGGCTACAGCGGAGGCTCTGTGACGATCCGTGTTCAAGTCCCGGCGGCGCCGAATATTTTCAGTCTCTCTTCCTTCTTCCTCTCTTCTCTACGCTTGACATATGTCTTTCCCTGAGCACAATTCTGTGCCAAACATATGTTTCAAAAAGCGTATTTCCTATCTTTCTCCCTCATTTACTATCCTTACTTACTATCCTAATATCCAAAAACCTGTGACTTCGTCACGTTACAAACGTTTCATTAATTTGTAATTTATATATATTATATATGCTGATCACACAGCTTTCTCTGAACATATATATATATATATATATATATATATATATATATATATATATATATAAAACAATTAATGGGGAAAGGACAGAGAGATAGAAAGAAGATGACTTACCTGAGGTTCATAGATGGTAGACACCTTGTGAGTTTTGGAGAACTTGAATTTTCGGCTAGCCGATCACTGGAAATGTCTTCCTAACCTTCTGATGAAGGGGGCGGTGCCTCCGAAAATTCAAGTTCTCCAAAACTCACAAGGTGTCTACCATCTATGAACCTCAGGTAAGTCATCTTCTTTCTATCTCTCTGTCCTTTCCCCATTAATTGTTTTAAACATGACAATGTCATTTCCTATCTCATATATATATATATATATATATATATATATATATATATATATATATGCGCCAGGAAATGACATTGTCATATTTAAAACAATTAATAAGGAAAGGAAAGAGAGATAGAAAGTAGGTGACCCACCTGAGGTACACAGAGGCACCTTGTAAGGTTTGGAGATCTTTAAATTTTTGGAGGCACTGCCCCCTTCATCAGAAAGTCAGGAAGATGTTTCCAGTGATCGGCCAGCTGACGACTTCTTTTGTAAACTAGCTTTATTTTAGAAAACTTTTCATGTGAGGAATACCTTAAGATGTGTAGAAAATAAATGAGATTCATTAAAAAAGGTTTCTACTGAAAGTTGTGTGAATATCCCTATTTAAGGAATAAAATTTCTGGTCCCCAGAGATTCCTTAAAACGAGGTTCTACTGTTTTAAAGATGGATTTTCTATGAAACAAGTAAATAAATCATCAAATTGAAAGCAATTCATACCACATGGTAGAACAATAACTCCTGACCGTGCTCGACCATTCCCAAACATTTTTCTAAGAGACTTTTCTTGATAAGGCCGTAAAACTGCAGAAGGTTTGAGGTCAATGCTGTAAGAACATAAAATATATTATATGTATGTTTTTAAACTGATAACTAAAACACATATATATGAATAAGAAAAGTCCGTATGAAACACTTTTGAATCATTTGAGAAATCACTATCAAATTTCACACAAACACTTTTGAACAGTCAAAAAATATATATTTATGAAAAATATTACATCTGTTGTTATAATAGTTTATAATATTTACATAATTTATAACCATATAAATAAACTTAACCTGTTTAATTTGGCAGCACTTCATAACTGATCTTTGTTTATAAATACCATCCTCCAAACCTGTTCAACATTCTTCAGTTTGATAAAATCATAAAAATGCTAATCATTGTTGGTATTAGATTTTAATCTTTCTACAGCTCAGCATTGAACTTAGGATATCCTGTACCGTACACAAACACCAACGCCCATTCATGACCAAATAAAAAAAAACAGCCACTCCTGACCACCATTTACTTCCCAGGACTACAGAAATTCAACTCCATTCTGTGCCTTGCCTACACCACACTGCAATCTAAACCCCCCACCCCTACGCACAATGGATTAAAAACCTTACAGAAGGAACAGGTGCTATGTCTGCCCAATCTTTCAATACATTACAATCATCCAGAATACTCTTAAGAAAACCAAGTACAAGATTTAAGAAAACATCACCTATCACTCCTACAATATCATCTACCAAAATTAATTGCAGATTCAGTTCTGCAGTCTACATTGGCCAATAGTGATTGAAAAATTGTTATAATTGAATTTCGTAAGTCTCAAACAACAATTTACTTTCCTTCATACTCACATAATTTTTAACAAAACAGTTGTTTCAGAATGAACATATTCAAAAATACAGTTTTAACATAATTTGTACAATAAAGAAAAATGGTTGCTTCACTTTATACACACCTCTGCTTATTAACAACGGCCTTAATAACACAGTTTCACAATTGGAAAATGTGAACAATCCCAGACTCTAGGTTTGATTATCCTGCCTATATATTTAAAAAATGTTCCGGTAAGAATGCTAACTTTATACCTATATTTTAATGTACTAATTGTTGTTTATGTAGCTAACCATGTGCTACTACTGATGATATTCTATGTTGCATTGCATTAATTATAATCCTTGGGGATTGTCTGAATACTCTTACGATAACGGAAAATTCAGGATTGGAGGAGTGAGTCATATAATAACGTTGTCTGAATTGATTGATAGGGCGAGAAGCCAACACCACGATTATGACTGGAGAAAACTGGGACAATCTATTTGTTATGTGACCAAAGTTCTTCCTGCTAAGTGAAGCACGACTTTTGCACTGTCTGAGAAAAATGTTAAAAGTGACAATGCTTTTTGTCTTTGAGTGAGGTGAAAGAAGGAGCCTGAGAGATGTAAAAATAAATGAGGCACCAAAATACAGAGAGACGATGAACATTTTGTGTTGAGAAGCCCATAGATTCAGTTTTGGTAACTGTAGAACCTTATATTAGAGAGAAAAAGCAGTTTCTTTCCAGTTTTGGAGACAATTAGTTTGCTGATCCCAAAGCATTTCAGTTGACCCTAGTATGATGCAGCCTGTGAATCTTTTTTATTGCAATGTGTTAGCTTATCAAAATGGTAATGGATTTAAAATAATATTTTCTAAATCCTCACTCTGACAACTTTATTAGAATTTTTTGTGAACATGGATGGCTTCTAATATTATTTATGATTATTCTAACCTTCTAATGTTTGAAACCCACACTGCTCTCTTTTCACTTACTTAATATCAGGATTGATAGAATCATTTCTGAAGTCATATTCAGCTAATAATGGATGCTCTAATTCAATGCACCGTTTTTGAAGGACTTCAATTTTTTCCTGCAAATGAATGAGCAGTTTAAAGTACAAGTTTATAATTAATTACAACTGGCTGAAATACTGAGAACTCTGTGTTAGGCTTAGGATGAAAACATAATCCTTAATGTCGGACAACTAATTTGCAATCTCCTGAAGGAAAGAAACACATATCTGGAAATTTAAATTATATAATCGGCTTGTTGATCACTGGAAATGTCTTCCTAACTTTCTGATGAAGTCTCCGAAAATTTAAATAACTCCAAACCTAACAAGATGCCTACCATCTATGAACCTCATGTAAGTCACCTACTTTCTCTCTCTCTCTCTCTTTTCTTTCCTTATTAATTGTATGTATGTGTGTATATATTGTAACATGAAAAGTTACGATGAACAATGCAGGCCAGCTTGCGAGTTGCAATTGTTGAGGAACTGACGCAACCCCGGCCAACAATGTGGTCTGGCGAGAAGTTGGGTGGTCCGCAAAGGGAGGGGGAGTCGTCATGGGGTGATGGTTGCAGCAGGTTGTGTCGTGGGACAACGAGAGAATGACCACGCCCTGCAGATATAATTTTTTTCATGCTCTGATTGAAATTAAAACTATTAAAATCAATTTTTGGTGTTTTTATGAAAAATACCTGGCGCCCAAAAGGAATTAAGAAATCCTCGAATACGGAGGAACGACGTATCTGTTAAAATATATATACATAATATTGTATATAAATGTATTGGCTAGCCGATCACTGGAAATGTCTTCCTAACTTTCTAATGAAGGGGACGGTGCCTCCGAAAATTCAAGTACTCTAAATCTCACAAGGTGTCTACCATCTATGAACCTCAGGTAAGTCATCTTCTTTCTATCTCTCTGTCCTTTCCCCATTAATTGTTTTAATAAACATGACAATGTCATTTCCTGACTCATATTATATATATAGTAGTGTGCATTATCCCATTTACAAAATCTTTTTAAATATTTGACAAGACAGCGTACGCTGGGGGGTGGGGGGGGACCCTTTGTTTTTGTCTGGGGCCAGATGTAAGAGGTGGGGCTGGCAAAAGCGGCCTGGTCAGGCAGCACAAAAAAGGGGGCTCCTAAGTAAATACGCAAGGACACGAGGATTTTGAGGCAGTCCTTGGAGAGAGATGGCGGCGACACATTGACTTGTAGGACGTCGCAAAAAGACGACGAATTGGAATTGTTTTGGGATTCCTTTTGGTGTTAGTGGAGAGACGCCGACCTTCATCGAGACCCACCATTATCACCACTGGCACGTGACTGTCGACGCCTCTCCTTGCTGGCCGCGCGGAATCTTCGAGAGACAAAAAATATCGCGACACTGGTGAGATCCATCGTTAAAACAATTTTACCATGCATTGTTGAACCCAATATTTCAATTAAGTGTTCTCTGCTACTTGGCCCAAAATCCCCTAAGAAAAGGAGTACATTTGTAACCGGAAAGTAAACTTGTCTGAACCTTCTTTCTATCTCTCTGTCCTTTCCCCATTAATTAATTATATATATACACACACACACATTGAACCAGGTTCGAGTCCTGGCCACATTGAATTTTTTCAGTCCTTCTTCCATTCCCTTCTACGCTCAACATAGGTATTTCTTTGTGCATGATTCCATGCCATACATATGAATGCAGGGTTGTCTTAAATTTTCTGAGGCTACTGTCCCTCTTTTCAGAAAATAAGGAATAATGTTATGAGAGATGGCCAGCCTTAGACTATTATATACAGTGTTTTTCAATAAGGACGGGTCAGTGTTGAAATAGAATAAAACATACTGTATGTAAAGTATTAAGAAAATTTTCTTATTTGAAAAGCGAATGTATGCCATTATGTACTGTATATAACCGTTCAAATGACCACCATGGCATCTTAAGGTGTAATGGATTTGAGTGGTCTAATTTTCAATGACACTCCCATAGATCCAGCTGAATTCGAACAATGGCCTGTGTTACGTTGACTTTTAAGGCATCAGTCAATTGTGCTTGTTGGCATAGACATGTGACTTAAGGAAGTCTAGCGGAGTCAAATTGTACAATCTTGGTTGCCAAATCACACCACCTCTGCCAGAGATAACCATAGCCTCAAATCATTCATGCAGAATATCCATTGTCGTGTCCACTGTGTGGCTGTAATGCCGTCCTACTGGAACCACGTCATTCATCCATATTGTTCAATTTGGATCAAAAGTTATCCCTTATCATCATTCTGTAGCAATCACCATTAATGATGATGGCCTAACCTCAAGTAGGTTGGTGTCATCCCGTATACAGCAATTAGGTTTGTTAACATAGCCAAAAATAAGCCTTGCCACTAATGATGACATATCAGCCAAAATTGGGGTCCTCTTTCAAAAGCTCTGAAGCCCCAACAGCAAACACGAGTTGTCTATGGTCATTAATTTTGAGCTCCTTAATTGGATCTTGTACAGGTGTAGACCCAAGGCAAAATTTTCCAAGTTGAAGTCTCCGAAAGGCTGAGTTATTAAGTATGGTGAAGAATTGCCACTGGTTCTCATACACACTTCCACAGCCTATCTGGTGTTTCCTGCCAATTATTTACTGAACAGGTCATCTTGAATTTGGCTACCAAATGTTGGAGTGTCGACTTTGAATGACCACCATGGTTTGCTGTAAAATGGGTGAAATACACACAACGTTTGCACAAACAAATACTTATTTTGATAATAAAATCATTTGGATGTGGTGCTCAACTGTGTAACTTACCATGGTGACTGAATAACAAACAACAAATTAGACAGAAGCCAATAAAACAAAATGACCACCAAAGCTGCCAACATCAACCCACCCCAATTAAAATATGTGTTTCTTTCCTTCGGTAAATTGTATTGCTCTTAAAGTTTTCATTCAATTACGTGTTTTTTTGGTACCTGCTTTTCTGAAATATAATTTAACTGTAATATTTTTACCTGATTGACTTCAAAAGATACTGTTTTTAGTACAGCTTCATCCTCTTCATCCTCATCATCTTTATCCATTTTATCATAAAAACTAGTGATATCTTCAGGTACAGGTTGTTGACTTTGCCCATTACTCTGATCAGCAGTCGATGCCTCTGAACCTGCTGCTTCTGGTTTAATTTCTGGAACCTTAGTTCCAAACTAAAACAGAAATACAAAAGTATTGAAGTCTTAAGTTAATAATTCACAAGAGAGAAAATTGTGACTTTAAGTACCAACATGGAAAATACAATTGATAAATGCACAACTGAGCTAAAAATAACTACTTACTTATCTGAAAAAGTTTTCAATTATAGGTCAACCAAGGTTTAACAAGTTGAAATTGATTTATTTCTACTTACTGTCTTTAAAATAGAACAAAGATTATGTTAATTGAAAGAATGTCTGTGTACAACAATATGTACATGAAACTTTACTGAAAAAACAACTTAAGAAAATAACTCTGTCTAGTAATAAGTATTATGAGAGACAAACTGTGTAGTTATTACAGAAAAGTCAAGCGCTTCTATTGTTAACATCATAATCATTGGCACTAAAATAAGACAATAAACAATCATTAAACAGAAAACATAACAATTATACGAATCAAAACAAGAGAGACATACTTTTATCAATAAATTACAAATAACTGTCACTAATCAAAACATATTCATTTTCAGTATTAAGAAGGTAATGTAGAATAAGTTTATATAATTCAAGAATTGTATTAGATTTGCAATACATTAAAAGTATTTGAGAAAAAGTATGAAGACTAGCAGTATTCTTTGTGTGTGAGTGGTCAGCACTACACCCTTCCTTGGACAATGAGACTGGTCTTTCTTCACACCATATATGGAAAGGGTCTTTACTGACAATGGATATCAATCTCATAAATAAATGACACCCATTCCTAATACAACATTTTCTACCATCAACTCGGAAGATAGGCGTAGATACTTGGAACCAACTAACTGTGTTGTTGTAGTGGTATTCAGCCCTAGGACTGGTTTGATGCACCCCTCCATGCTAACCTATCCTACGCTTTTTCATTTCCTTATAACTAGCACAACCCACATTCTCCCTAATCTGCTTAGCGTATTCCATACTTGGCCTCCCTCTTCTGTTCTTACCCACACACTTCCCTCTAATGCTAATTTTACAAGACCCTTGTGCCTTAAAATGTGGCCTATTAATCTATACTTTCTCTCAGTCAATGGCCTCCATATTGTTCACTTTTCCCCATTCTGTTTACAACTTCCTTGTTTGTGATTCTATCCACCCATCTGATTTTCAGCATTCGCCTATAGCACCACATTTCAAAGGCTTCTATTCCTTTTCTTTCCCCAGCTCCTATCATTCACGTTTCGCACCCATATAACGCCACACTTCATACAAACATTTTTAGAAACAATTTCCTAATATTTACATTTATATTACCAATTGTTCTGTGCTGTTCGCATCTATTGGAACCAACTAACTGTGTGAGGACACATGTTTACATATGTGGCTCAAAATTTTCTTATTGGCTGCAATTCTATGAATACCAACCAATGGATGCTACTTGAAATTGAAGCTGATTGACTATTGGAAAAGGGAAGAGGAAAATTTGGGACCATACAATGTGAAATGGAGAGTAGTTTAATATAGACAGAGTCATTAAATAGCAGTTCACTGGCGAGAGCTGGGTGGAGCTCTTGAGACCTAAGGAGATGTAGAATTTTTGGTAGAAGTTTCCATTATTTTGTTGGCCCAAGGCATGATCCATGCAGCTAAATCATATAAATGCAGTCAACAAAAAGTAAATCATCTTAGCTGACACCTCTGATTTCTTCAATCAAACTGACACTATAGAATACAGCTGCAGACTTCTGTCAGTATCAGTCATAAAATTTCTTAAGTTCACATTGCTAACCAATTTGCCATAGAAAGTGCTTCAATTGGTTCACCCCAGAGGTAACCTGATTTTAATGAGTTTCAGTGTAAATTATTACTACTCTACTGTCTTCATTGTAAATCATTTTATTCAAGTGTCATATTATTTGCATATTGAATTTTAATTCAAAATCAAGAATGAAATCTTTTCTTTCTACTTTCAAACCATTCATAAATTCATTCCTTTCAATTAATAAGTTTAACGGTAATATCACAATTGTCACCCAACTATGGAGCTTAATTAATTAATCATAAGTAATTAATCCTCCCAGTTGAGTACAAATATCACCCAACATGAGGCTTAATTAATTAATAAAATAAGTAAAGCATTCCATATTATTTTTACAGATTCCTTTGAGTATCTGGCTGGTCACATGGAAAGATACATCTTTAGTTGCAATTTCTGCTGGGAGAGTAAGAAACGTGAGTTTATTGAAGATATTTTGACCCCAAGTTAAGATTTTTGACTAGCTATGCTTTTAGCACAGGAAGTGTGAAATCTGTGAGTACAAAAAGGGGCAAAAAGATTCATAGTGCGTGCTCAGGCATAAATTATTTCTCCCCACCAAGGAACAAAACTGTTGAAAATGATTAAATATGAGCCAATTGCGGCATGTTTTTTCAAAATTACGGACAGTAATTGGCACACCAGATCAAATGAGGAAGTTATGTGTTGATGGAAAGAATAGTCTCTTTGGAGATATGAGGTGGAATTTTCTAATCCCCTGCTACTACATTTAGTGGAGTTTACCTATGGGCAATTAGCTGCTAACTCCAGCAATCTAGGAGAGTTGAGGACATATCTACATCATAGTAGAGACCATCAGAGTCCTGGCTTCACTGACTTCCACCACCAGCGTTTGAGCATATGAGACGCAGCAGCAAAGTCACACAATAAGACGTAAAAAATGCCATATGCCCATCATTCTCATGTTGACACTGAATTTTCAGAGATTTTGATATAATTGTAAATTCTGGGGTAATTAATGCATTTTAAAGTGTAGTTTTCCAGACACCTACGGTCATCTTGAGTCAGTCCAGAGCAATTTTTTAAAAATGTAAATGATGTAAAATTTTTGTTAATAGTTAGTTTGCTTTCAATTTTTTTGGATAAAACTTACAATTAATGATTAAAGATTGCCAAAGTGAATGTATTGCAACGCTCCCCTCCCCCTTGGATCTCTTGTCGTCGCAATGCCGGCCCGGGCGCCACTGCATATGCAGAATTAATATATACATATATTTCTCAAATAAATAAAACAGCAATCACGAACCGTGAGATTCTGAGGGAGATGGCCAGCATTGAGCCAAGACACGTCAGTTTTTAGTTGAGCATGAGACTCTCAGGGGTCTTGGCTTTAATGAATTAATTAAGGGAGGGATGATATATTCAATAATAAACAAGGGTTTAAAACAACTCAAACAATTTAATTTAATATTTAATTCCCGGCCAAAGCCCAATTCGACTCCACAATCAATGAATGTTGTGCACAGTCATATGCTCAACTATTAAAACTTACTAAAATAACCTAATCTAAAATATGATTACATAGATTTTGAAAGTTCATCTTAACATTAAACTGTTCACCGTCACTGGCGAAATGCTATATTATCTGTCGTTGCACACACGCAGTAAGAAAGGGGAAGGGGAGGGCTTACTGTTTGTAGCTCCAGTGCAGGAGCCAAGATGCCCACGTTCCGCCTGGATCCATCCATTCTCAGCTCTTCGGGCTGGTGTCTCTGCTCTCCAACCATAACACACTTTCCTCACTTGCCGCTCACGGTAATCTCTACATCCACACAAGTCCGTTAACACCACAAATAGTAATAACAATAACCTCCACGCTGACGTTCACAGCCACAATCAATAATAATCTCCACACCACCGTTCACAGCCAACAACCATAATAATAATAAAAACCACACCAGTCCACTCTATTTTTAGGTCCCAGGCCTGTCCCACTTCCTGAGGGTTTCCAAATCCAGTTTCCTGTCCAGATGCCTTCAAACCGTTCCCAGGTCAACGACTGTCCACGATCAAAAACATCTGGCCTGCCAAACACAATGGTCCTTACCCGTGGATTGCTGCCATGACCAACCGTGCACTTATCTCAGTTTCGTGAAAATTATAACATGCCTGAAGGGCAAAATCACTTATTACAGTATAAACAAAAATAAAAGGCAAAGTCACCACAGATTGTATATGCACAATGTTGCCATCAGGAACTCCTCATGTCTGAAGAGTACACACATATTCTCATTTCCAGTTATATTCTGCTGATAGGCTGTATAGTGTTGTTTTTTATTCATCAAAGCTACCACAGGCATCCATCCATCTGCAGTAATAATAAATACAGTACTTGTTTACGACATTTACCAGCGATTCACTTACTTGAGGAACTCCTTTCTTCTCCTGTTGTTGAGTAATAAAGCCATCTGGGTTGCTTTCTTCTTCTTCAAGGTTCCTCCGTAGACGACAATTCTGAATTACTGGATCTTTCAGAATCTTTTGGAGTACTTCCGGAAAGGGAGACTCAACAAAATAACGATTATGTTTCAACACAAGTTTTACCTGATGGATTAAAATACACTCAAGTGAAAACACACAATACCAAGAAAATAATATCAATCAGGTTTAACAGAGATAAAGATGAATACATGGTCATTACAGAATAACTACAGATAAAAGTTATAAAAGTACTCTTTTTAACGAGAATTTTTGAAAACAAAGAATTGTAATAGTTCTACAGAAAATGCAAAGCTGAGGAGAAATTTTCTATATTTTATGACTATTGAAATAAAAAATGACAAATAGGTATATTGATGATTGTTTTACAGATGAGGTATATTTATGTAATACCATTATAAAGATACAAACAAAAGAGTAAACAAAAAATTTGTCCATTAATAAAATTAAAAAATCACAGCACATTTACCACCAAATTCAGAAATTTTTATACAAGTTGAGACATGAATTTTATGGTTGTCAGAACATGAATTAGAATTAGGAGCTCAATATTTTATAACATATGTAACATAATATTACAAAAATGTGACCATAAAATTATTACACACATGACATACTGTTACATACCTTGCCATATGATAATGTGCACAATCTAATAAACTCCACAATACCATCTGGAACACTGGTCTTACTTAATCTCTTCAAATATTCTACAATATCATGAGTCTGTAGGCCAACACTGACTGCTGCATATAAAGAATAAGCAGTCAACTTGTACTAGAAAAATAAATAGAAATAATTGTTTGTGAAATAAGCAAATGACTTTGCTGTGAACACAATAGATGCATCAGTATGAATACACAATTAAAGTGTTTTCCTCTTATATAATAAGGACTGAGTTTACCAAGTACTAATAACAATTTTTTATTGTTTATATGAAGTCATAATAGTTTTAATTATCATTAACCTCAATGTTCATGTCATATTGCAGAATGAATTTCAACAGTATATTTATCTTCTTACCAAAACAAAAAGAAAGTGAAAACCAGAAACATTGTATCAGTGGTTTCATTGTAAATTGTGTAACTGAAATGCACTGAATTGATATTCGTCTGCTAACAGTATTATGGAAAACACAATATTAAAAATAAATGCCATAAAGTAAAAAAAAAAGTTAAAAAACTATAAGATTGGTTTTAATTAATGAATAACATTCTTACTTCATGAATATGTTCTGGTCTGCAAACTGGTTCTGATATTGCAATCAAAAAGTCATGGGCATGTTTATACACAGGAGAGAAAGATTCTAGAAATATATGTCCATTGGGAGCCTGAAACATAATAATTTTGATGAGTAAGATATATTTAAATATTCTGACACTGAATATTTTATGAAACAACCATGAAAATTCTATTCATGTACATCACAACACCAAATGTCAAAAATTGGTAAATTTTGATGAGCTTTTCTGAGTTACAAGTTTTCATTATTTAAATGATCTCTACCAAATATAACTAAAGCCAGAAGGATGATAAGCTTTCAGAATCCTTTATACACCTGCTAGTATTTGTTGGTTCATATTACCTTAATTTCTTATCAACCTAAGAATACAAGAAGGCATGAAAACCTATTTCTGAAGAATTTTATAAAGATATGAAGTTACGAGATCCTAAGCACTCTTCTTCAGTACTGAATGTTAACCATATAAATTGTCATATTCATCAATGTTGATGGTTGGCAATTGTAAAGAAAAAGAATTATAATTAATAAATATTGGTAATTCAAAGCCAACACCGAGAAAGAGGAAAAGATTGCTTTCCCAAATGGTAGTTTTAATAGTACAACATGCCAGTGTTATACTACCCAAAATATAAGTTCTTGTGGGAAACCAAAGCTAGCTATGTTTTATACCTGTATGATTTGTGGGGTGTGAGACGAGAAAGTCTATGAAATCTGGAGAGTTTTCAAGGAGTTGAGAGGGAGGTTTGGTCTGCAATGAACGGGTTCCAACAACTGGAAGCTTCCATATTTAAAAGCAGTCTGTTGGAAACCTCATGTGGAATTGTCAAGATTGGCACTCTGAATGATAGATCATCTGCATTTCAGTATTTACGAGTATATTCTCTTTGGAATTTTTGTAGCAAACAGGATGAGAATTGGAGCATTTGTTGTTATAATAGTTTTCTTCCAGAATGCAATAACAGCCTGTAGAATTAAAGAAAATATAACCTGTCTCTCCTCCCACACAATTACAGAATCCACTGTACACTCTGCTCTGCCTTCTTTCTACATTCGCCAGCAAAGAGACCCCCAAATTGCCCACCCATAACTGCACGAGTACATATGTATCCATTTGTATATGTATGTGTTAAAACCTTGATATGTGGTTATATGTGTGTGTGTTAGTATGAATGTGTTAAGATGTGAATGTGTGCACATGCAGTATGCATGCTAGAGGTTGATAATTAAAAAACATTGTAATTATTAAATATTGGTGATTTAAAGCCCAAGGTGAGGAGAAAGAATGGAGGATTGAATTCCTATGCAGAATTAAGTGTTGAGTTTGGTTTAGCAACTTGTCCTGCACAATCTGAGGAGAAGAAAGGAAAAAAAGAGGAAATGCTGAATTTTGAGTCAGTCTCGTGAGATTTGGTTAGGAGCAGATGTCTCCCAGATTCAGAGCATCTGTTTCTATTTCAGTCTGTCTGAAGGTTTTTGGAGGAACAGGATTTCTGTGAAGATAGGAATGTCTAATTCCATACTGAGTTATCAGGATATCTAGTCACCATCCTATAATAGACCTGAAGTCTTGGGAGGTAGAGGGAACCTTGAAATTAATGTACAAGTCCATAGTTTATTTATATTTCAGTGCATTATTTGAGTTAAAAAAACATGGGCTATTTTGCACTGTGGTTTGGTGTATTTGCCCTGGGAAAGTTATTAACAGTATTTCAAGGTGATATGTTGTAAATTAATATGTGTAATAAATCCTTTATTGCAATATATAAGTGTGTGTGGAAAGGAAAAATAGAAAAGTGTTTGCTTACCTAAGATTGGAGTTTGACCTCACAATTCAGAACAGACAGAGGTTTACAGAGGGATTAGTCTCCTTTCTTCAAGAGCAATAGAGTCCATGAACTTGTTGGTAATGGGAAAAAAAGGGTAGACAGCAAATATTCCTACCATATGCAAGTAACCTAGTGTTAGAGGGGGAGTGTGAGTGTGGGGTCTGCATGAATAGACAAAAATGTTGTAGATGTTAGGCAGGAATTTGAAAGGCAGAAAGTAGTTATTCAATGTTGGACTAAAAATTCTAGAAAGATTCTGAAATGAAGAAAAAATAAAAGAAAACATCACCTAACAATACCACCACATAAAGTTCATACTTGGACATTTAACATTAGTGAAACAAAGAATATATACTTGCATGAAATTATTTTTAAAAACTGGAATATAGTTTTCCAAATAATTTATTATTAACATATAATGGAAACATAGTTATATGCACAAAAATTACATACAACCCATAGTGGTCGTGACTCGTGGTCTGGTTTAAGAACCATTTGTGAGCGATAATCTTTGGCTCCATACTCATCTTCATGAACACCATGATCATCTGTTTCCACATTCTTCTTGGCAGCATCGGGAATTCCTTCTGAAAAATCAAACAAAAAAAACACAAATGATTTTAAATATTACACAATTTTATCAAAAAAATTAAAAATCAAAAAATTGCCAATCATTTAATGCTTTTGAGCTGTATAGATAACAAGGTATCTTAATAACCCAGTTGTGAAATAAATATCTAGACAAAAATGTAAATACAATTTCCACTTATTGTCTAAAATGAGTCACAATTAATGAAGAAAGACAAACTTTTGGCGTTTGTCATGCCTGTATATTCAACTTATTGGCTTTAATAACTTATCAGTACTCACTAAAAGAAATTTACACCTTCATTCCTTTAAATATACTTTTTAAAAATATCCACAAGTGAAATCAATAAAATTGATATTGACAGCCCAATTCCTAAACCATGCAAAGACCCCCTCAGACCCAATCTCCTAATGTCTACTGTGTAAATTACTGGAAAAAATAATCAACAAAAGAATCATATGGAACACCAAAAATTTCAACTTCCTCTAGCCAGTTCAAATTATAAATATGAGATGTGAAAACATAGTCACTAATGACTTCATCATGTGACTTTGAAGAATTTATTTAAAAATAAAAGATAGCAGAGATGAGATAGCTTAGGAACAAAAAAGTAAATAAAATTTATAATGGACTTCATGATAAATAAAACAATGTGATGAAAAAAATACATAATTTAAGTTAAGAATTAAAGTAGTTACTGGTGAAACTTGAAGTTTAAAGTGAAGAAAATTTGAATATCACATAGAGAATTTACATGCATAAAATAATCCAAATTGTTTGGGCACTGAATCATTATGACACACACAAATACAGCAATTTTGAATAATCTTAACAATTAGTCTTCAGATGTCTATGTCAGGATAGAAACATGATTTTTCTGGAAAGACAATCCTACTATAGGTCAGTGTTCCCCAATGTGGGCCCCATGCCCCATAGAAGGTAAATAATATTATTCAGAGGGGGATGGGGAATTAAAAAATGAGCTTGTCCAGAATTTAAAAATCAACTGCATGCTATAAATTTACTAGCAAATAAGGAGAAACTGTTGGTATCTTAATTTTAAATAAGTTATGACCATCTCAATTATACAAACAGGGGAGACTTATGACTGAAACTGACTAATTTGATATCTCTGCAGTAATCGTCAAGTAAAGGGGTCTTGCTAAATTAAGGACACTAATCCAGTAGTGAACTCACATTGGATGTTGAAGTTATTCAACAATTAAATAATAATGACAAAAAATTTGATCATTATGCAATATTTTATATAAATAATTTTGTATTTGAATTTCAGTTATCTATTATATGTTTTGAAAATTTCCTTCAATTTTTCTTAATAATATCCAAGTTATTGCTTCCGAAAACCAAAGTTTTTGTTCTGAACAAGTTGTAATCAGGCTTAATTAAGGGAATAATTGAGTTTTGGTATGTTACATAGGAGGTACCAGAAGACTTAAGTGGGGCACGGTAAAATCATTTTCCTGATCTTTATTTTCAAAAGTGGTGTTAAAATAAACTAAAATGATATGTTCAGTGACTCATAAAGGAAAAGTGTGGCTTAAATGAAGGAAAATCATTAGATATAGGCGAGTAGGTGTAACATCCCAACTCTATCCGAAATAAGTAAGCAAAACATAGCACTGAATGAATATAATGAGATATGTGACTTATGTTTTATTTCTTCAAGAACATTGTTCATTGTGCTTTTCAAGTAATTGGACATTCAATACATCAATCATTAGTTATTAGTAAAAGATAATAGCAAACTATCCATAACAATATTAATAAAAGTAACAGAAACAACTTATATACACAGAAAAGATTTCATTTTTAGTGTTATTTTTGTATTCAAATTACTTCCAGACACTCAGCAGTTTAAAAATTATAACAAATATATCTTAATCGACACTTATATTTACACAAAAATAAACATTATCCTTCGAAAGCCTTCTTACCTCCATCTGGCTGATCCACATCTTCTTCCATATAAGTGTAATCTTCATCATCCCTTTTCTTCTTTTTCCATTTTTTTGGATCTGATGCCAATGAAATAGCAATAAGTTATAGAAAAAACACAATGTACAAAAACAAATCGGTTAATATTTACCATCTTTCTTATATCTCTTAGGGCCACCCATTTCCTATTATACACAAGATGTACGAGATTGCTTTGATGTCAATTGTTGCCACATAGATTGCACATGATTGTATACACGATTTAAATGAGTTCTGGTCAATCGTTAGATTTATTTTTTACAAGAACTGCAACTATTTCGTATACATCCTAGCGTTTTGAAGTATAGATGTATTGTGGTGAGACTGCGGTTATCAATCAGTATTATTTATGTTCACAACTATAAACATAATAATTAACACGAACACATGTAACTAAACAAGTATAGGCAACTAAATTATACAATTCATTATTGATGACGAATTGTCTTAGACTTAATTTCTTTGGTTTATGACGTATGTTTATATGTTGCAGAGTATATTCTTTGATATGTTGTGACTCACTTTGATGTAATCGCTGGTTGTCAT
Source organism: Eucriotettix oculatus (assembly GCA_034510155.1). Taxonomy (NCBI): domain Eukaryota; kingdom Metazoa; phylum Arthropoda; class Insecta; order Orthoptera; family Tetrigidae; genus Eucriotettix; species Eucriotettix oculatus. The sequence goes on along the minus strand of CM067376.1, from coordinate 229,837,106 downwards.
CATACCGTGTCTTTGTAGTGGTTTTGTGGAATGACATTTAATGCTGCAGAAGCTTAAATCGTATGAATTTGCATTCACATGTATACATATAAATGTGAAATTTCATATCGTGTAGTTTACTAATTTACCAAACTTAAATCAAAACTTATTGTACGGTCATATAATAACGCCTGCCGTAACTTGTACGCCAATGAATAGGATTTGTTAATTTTTGGCTAATATTAAATTAAACTCATAATGCATAGAAGGCGACCAAGGAATTTTACATATGTCAGTTCGTGTGTGAAATACATGATATTTCTGCTGAATTTTGTTTTCTGGGTCTGTATATTTTTATATTTATCTTGTTCTAGAAAAGTTAAGCATTATTATTTATTATATTGTGTTTGGTTTCAGTTATTTGGCGGTCTACTGATTGGAGTTGGCTTATATGCCTTTGTAGACAAATGGAAAACAACAGGTCTTATTAGAGTGGAAACAATTTATGATGTTGTGCTGAACATTTCTTTGGTAATGGTTATTGCAGGTGGTGTAGTTTTCCACGTAAGCTGCGCAGGCTGCATTGGTGCCTTGAGAGAGAATACATGCCTATTAAAATTTGTAAGCTTATTTTTGTAGTTTAATTATAGTAATCAACTGTTACTGTTTTGCTGCTAACAGATATAACTTATGATCAGCTAAACTTGATTGTTTTTATCATTTCCAGTATTCGTTATGCCTTTTAATATTTTTCCTTCTGGAAATGGCCATTGCCATCATGGGGTTTGTCTTTCCTCATACTATGCAATCAATGCTTGAAGAGAGTGTTACAGACAAAATAATTCACACATACAGAGAAGATGCTGACCTACAAAACCTGATAGATTTTGCACAACAAGAGGTTTGTTAAGCTCAATCAAACTATTTTAAAGTCAGTGTTCATAAATATATTTTATTTGTAATTATGCCTATACATAATTAGAATGTAAATCAAAGAGGGGAAGTGCTTACCTAATATAAATGTTTTCTGTTGCCAAGCTAGACTTAATTTTTTTTTTGATGATTGCTCCCTTCTTCAGGACAGTGTGTCTTGACACCTTGATTACACACTTTCCATGTCAATTTTTAAAATTATTTTGACATGTACATAGTAAATAGTTTTGGATTCATGGCAAAATGGAATAACATTTCACATTAAGTATTAAAGATATTTTGTCACTTTGTACAATTCCATAAGTTATTTTCCTTATTGTATTTCACATTTGCTTAGTCATTAATGTCTAAGGAATGTTTCCAGTTTAAGTGCTGTGGACTTAGCTCTGTGGGCTACAAAGAGTGGGCAAAGAATGAATATTTCAATTGTTCCTCACCTAGTGTAGAAAGGTGTGGAGTTCCATACTCATGCTGCATGAATGCCACTGACATAAGTGTAAGTATTAAAAGCTAATTTTATATCTGTCCATAAAGTTTAAGTTGTTTTAAATTATGTTTATGCTGAAAATATCAAAATATTTTTCATTAGACATACTTCCATTAACTCACCTCAATCTCTATTGATGAAAGTATCTTTGAATGTCCTATTTGTATAATCCTTTCAGCAGTTTTATACTGTAAGCTCTCAGATATAATTTGTATTTGTGGCAGTAGGAAGTACAGTTTCAAGAATTTTAATGGAATAGTGTGTGAAATAATAAACCCAAATGTAAACTGTATAATATTGTTGTAATTCCTGATATGAGTTGCATGTGAAACACAATCTCTCAGGAATTTCATTCTCTATTTAGGAAGCTGAATGTGGTTTGATTATAATGTGTGATCATTCATTTCTCCTCAAATTCACTGTAAAGATTTTTGGAAGAACTGCATAATTTTTTTACATTTTTTTATGACACGCATATAAGTTCAAATTAATTATTACTATGTATTAACTTTGCACTAATGTGTTTAATTGTTGATCATACCGAAGGGTTCAGATAATTTTCCATAAACCTGTTTAATTCATGATTCTTTTAATATTATATTTCAATATTTTTAAAAAGTTCATTACTAAAAAATTTTAGTCACACGAGGTAAGGGAAAAGGTGTTTTTATTTCAATTTTTTAAATCGTGCAATTCTATATGTAAAATTTATTCACTACAGATTCTTCATTTCTTATCACTTCAAGTTTAATTATTATTTATTTTTTACAGAGTGGGCTGGTCAACATAATGTGTGGCTATGGAGTTCAAGAATTACCTGTGAGTAGTCTCTTCATTTAAATAATTTAATTGGTATTGAAATAGTTTAGATTGTGCTTAGTAAATTAATGTAATATTTCTCTAAAGTTTGTCATTGTTTATCAATATTATTTATTTATTTCTGTTCCTGTTTAGGTTGCCGAGGCAAGTAAAAAGGTTTGGACTAATGGGTGTATTGAAATTGTGAGATCATGGTCAGAAAGGAATCTTTACACAATTGCCGGCATTGCTCTTGGCATAGCATTGTCACAGGTATAATTACTTTATTTAATACATTTGAACTCAATTTCTTAATTAGTCTTTCATAGCTATGTTTGTTCAAATAACATTTAATGTTGATTAGTGTATGCAGAGAGTTGCATTTTTAATATTCAAGTTCTTTTCAAAATTTTATTTGTTGTGAAATACCGCACTGAGAATTCATCTGATAGCAGCAGTGTTGATAGTATCTAAACATTTCTTTACAATTCTACACTGACTTCCATGACTTTATAACTCATAATACTTAGTTGTAATGTTACATCATAAAAAAATGTTCCTTCTGCCAATAATAAACACAATTAAGTACTCTGTATTGCTACAGGCCAACCGTTAATATATACCCCCCCTAAGATCGCCTTCCTCAATGTGGACATACAACTAAATTCAGACCTCTGTCCACATAAAACCAACTAACACCTTCAGTACCTCCACTTTTCCAGTTGGTACCCTGAACACACCAAACAATCCCTACTCTACGGCTTAGACCTAAGGGGAACTCGCATATGTTCCACTTGGGGCAGCCTAGCATCCTATACCAACTGCATATTCAATGCTTTCTGTAACAGAAATTACCCCATAGACCACCTCCAGAAACAAATAACCCATGTCCTTTCCACTTCCCAAATAGCCAGTCCCACCCCTAACCATCAAACAGAATGTAGACTTCCCCTAATCACCACCTACTTCCTCGGACTACATAAACTCTACTCTTTTCTCCGCCTGGATTACAATCCAACCCCAACATGAAAAACATCCTCTCTAACATACTACCCACCTGTCCAAGGGTTGCCTATTGTGCCCACCTAATCTCGCAACATTCTGGTCAAACCCTATAAACCCCCAACCCCCCACCCACAATTGGCTGCAGACCTTGTGGTAGGAACAGATGCCATGTCTGCCTGATACTTCCACCCACCACAACCTTCCAGAATCCCACCAATAACAAAACATACAGAATCAGAGAAAACATATCCTGCCTGTTCTCCCACATCATCTACAACCTAAACTGTAGACTCTGCCCAGCCTTCTACATTGGCCAGACTAAGAGACCCCTCCCTGAACGGATTGCCAACCACTGCAGTACAGTGACACTCTACAAAACACAATTCCCCATAGCTGCTCATGCCCGTAGCCAAAACACCAACTTCAACCAGTGTTTCACATTGAACCCCTCAAAACCCTGCCTCCCAATTCTTCAAAAGCTGGACTCCATCTATGGGAACTTTCATTTCAACATGTCTTACAGTCCAGACAAAGCCCTGAACTCAGTATCCTATAGATAGTTACCTTCATCCCCCCTCCCCCCAAACACCCATAATAACACACACAAGCACATGTATTCGCATTGGAATCACTGGAAATGTCTTCCTAACTTTCTGATGAAGGGGGCGGTGCCTCCGAAAATTCAAGTTCTCTAAACCACACAAGGTGTCTACCATCTATGAACCTCAGGTAAGTCATCTTCTTTCTATCTCTCTGTCCTTTCCCCATTAATTATATATATATATTTTTATCGAGGGTAGGCGAAAATCTTCAAAAGACCCCGTGAAACCTGAGTTACACGGTGTGTGGGATTTTTACCCACTAAAAACCACCTCCCTTTACAAAGTACCTCCTCGCGGAACCGCCGTTAGGCATTACTTCACGAGGGGTTGGATTGCCAATGGGCGCACATAGGTATAATAATTATTAAATAACAATAAAACTATAGTATAGCTATTCCTAACTATTACTAGCGTCCGTTCACACGTCTCATTGAAGATGCAAACTATACATTATCTCACTTACACAAGATTCACTCACACGCTCAATTTACAAAATACAATTATTACACACGCATTCATGCGGATGTATATGCTTTCGTCGAACGATCATCTGATGACGCATCGCGTACAGACACTCACACATACACTTTCATACACACTCGCACTCTCCCTTACGCTTCATAAACGCTCGCACTCACGACAAGGCAGTTATAAGCACATTCACTCATTGGCTTCTAGATGGTGCCTTTCTACGCTCCATAGGTTCTCCAGAACCTTCGTAGTGAAGTGTGACACTACGTCCCAGCTTTCTTGGTCCTGAAGCATAAACGGCGTTATATCTTCAGGCCTCACTCGACGTCTGAGAAGCTCCTGTAATGCTGCTCTTTCTTCGTTGAAGCGAGGGCAGTCAAAGAAAACGTGTTCCGCGTCTTCCGCCTCCTGCATTAGGCATTAGTCTAGCCAGGGTCCTGACAACCGTCGTTGCCTGGGCACTTGTCCTCCTGACGTGTTCCCCGAAAGTCAGCCTCGAGTCGACCCATACTCCTAGGTACTTGAGGCATGGCTGGGAAACTATCCTCTGGTTCCCCACTCTCACGGTGATATCTTCCTTCTTCTTCCTACTTGTTACTAGGACGACCTCTGTCTTCTGTTCAGCAAGTGTAAGGCCGCTGTTTCGGAGCCACCGCCTGATGGTCTCTAATGCGACGTTTGCTGCATTAGTTACCTCCTCTAGCAGCTTCGCCACGGCGACTACCGCTAGGTCATCCGCGAACCCTATAATACGGACCCCAACCAGCATCTCTAATCTTAGTACCCCGTCGTACATCACATTCCACAGGACGGGGCCAAGGACCGATCCCTGCGGAACTCCTCCTGTGATGTTGTGGCATACTTCTCCCTCGTCGGTAGTGTAATGGAGTGTATGCTCGCGAAAGTAGTCTCCTATCATGGCCACTATGTTCTCCGGCACCTGGGTCTAACGGAGTGCGACTATTATGTTGTCCCACCTTGCCGAGTTGAAGGCGTTTCTCACATCGAGTGTAATGATGGCGCAGTATCTCTTTGCTCCTCTCCTCCATCTTGCTCCCACGATGGAATATGTATATGTGCTATAACCGTTGTGTGTGTGATCACATAATAGGTCTGTATAGTAGCAAACTACGATATAAATTTCAACTTTGAGATTTAACTCAAAGGTACTATAAAAATTATTAAACATAGCAAGAAATGTTTGATTCACACATGTAGGATGAGTGCATACATCAATATAATACTTCAAATATTTAGGCATGTTAAACTAAGAAAACTATTTTTATAACAATATATAAGATTATATAACAATTTGTGTTACATATTCTTCCACTATTATGTTTATATGAAGGTAATGAAACATTCCCGTTTGATGTATGCGAAAAAATATTGTGTGTCATTGAAAGAAGGTACAAACACAAATGTGGTCAGTGCTTTGCAATTTAAATGAACTATTTCTGGTGGGGTCCATTGTTTAAGAACTAAGCTAGCAGCGCAGCAAAATTTGTCTGCTCAATTGTTGGCTATCCAATCACTGGAAATGTGTTCCTAACTATCTGATGAAGGGGGTAGTGCATCCAATAATTTAAAGAACTCCCTACTTTCTATATCTCTTTCCTGTCTTTATTAATTGTTCTAATTATCCTGACAATGTCATATATATCTATATATATATGAGTCATTGTCATGTTAATTAAAACAATTAATAGGGAAAAGGCAGAGAGATAGAAAGTAGGTGACTTACCTGAGGTTACGGCCAGCTATCAATTGAATAGTCAAAATTATGGCGTGGGTAGCTTTTGCTAGTAAACAGTAGACCCCACCAGGGCACCAACTTTCTCTTTTAATGAGGGTCAGGAAAGAGGCAAAGAATTGATGGGGACCGGGGAAATGTATACAAACACCCCCATATTAACACACACAAACACCCCCATATTAACACACACAAACACATCCATCCTCGAAGAGGTCTACATGTACATACTAACAAACGCACATCTACATACAACCACATATCACTGCATACATGCACATATATGTCCAGTGTAGGCCAGGTGGAGAAAAGACTTTAGAAAGAAGTTCACTTACTGTACATAGTCCAGGACAGTAGGTAGTAGTTAGGGGAAGACTACATTTTGTTTGATGGTCCAGGGTGGAATTGGCTATTTGAGCAGCGGAAAGGGCTCGTGTTATTTGTTAATGGAGGAGGTCCATAGGGTAGTTCCTGTCATGGAATGCGTTGAAGATATGGTTGGTGTATGATGCTAGGCTGTCCAAGTGGATCAGATGCTAGCTCCTCTGAGGGCTGGGCTGTAGAGGAGGGAGCATTTTGTGAGTTCAGGGTTGCAACTGGAAAAATGGAAGTATTATTTGGTGTTAGTGGGTTTTATGTAAACAGAGGTAGTAATTAGGCTTGAATGTAGGTTATGTTGACATGAAAGAAGTTGGTGATGGTGGAGGAGTTGTAAGTTAACTTGATGGGGAAGTTGGTTAGGGCATCTGAACAGGGTAGCATAGAAGGGGCCATCTGGGTGTCCATGGCAGTGCCATTTATTTGTTGGTAGATTTTGTTTTTGAAGGAGAAGAATTTCTGGTTCAAAAAGTGGGTGTTTGGGAGAGAATTTGTTGGCCTGTGAGACAGTAAGTGTTTAAGTGCCACTAAGTGGGGAATGTTGCTGTATAGGAATACAACATCTATGGTAACCAATTGTGTGTCCCACGGAAATGGTTTGGGTAATTCATGGAGGTAACGGAGAAAACGGTTGGTGTCTTGAATGAAAGATGGGAGTTTTTCCACTATGTCTGGAGGGAGTCATCCACCAAAGTGGAAATCTTCTTGGTGGTGGAATTGTAACCAGTAACAGGTTTGTGGATCTTCTGGAGCAAGTAGAATGTGGGTGTTAGAAGCTTGATAAGTGGGGGATAATTTTTTAAGGGAGCCATGAGTCTCAACAAACTTGTCTATTTCTTTAGTAATTGCAGGGTTGGGGTCGGTACTAGTCAGAAAATGACATTGTCAGACTAATTATAACATTTAGTAAGACAGGAAAGTAAGTTAGAAATTTGGTGGCTTACGTGAAGTGTAAAGTTGACAGGCACCATGCTGAGTTAAATTTTCGGATTCAACTGCCCCCTTCATCAGGAGATTAGGAATTAGCATTGTGGGTGACTGCCAGCCATAAACTTTAATTTCTATCTCTCTTTCTGTCCATATTAATTAACTATTTGAGAAGGTATTGTGATTTGCTGGTAGACTAAAGTATTGATTGAGCCAGTGCTATGTCAAGATCAAGGAATATGATATTGGTTTGTGACTAGTTCCAAGTCAACACAATGAGTGTGCCAAGTTAAAGGTTTCAGTGGCAAGGAATTTAAGTGGTCCTGTCACTTGTCACATGATCAGTTTGGGTAGCCATTTGTGAGTCCATGGCTTTGCCACTTGAAAGATGTTGTCTTAGAAAGAAAAGTATTATGAACTTATTGAGTGATGGCAATCAGGAAGTTTGCGGTGGGGAAGCAATTTGGCCTTCAAGACAGTAAATCAGTCCAGCCATGAGGGCATTAATGTAAGGGAAAACATTTTCTATGGTAACCAATAAGATATTGGTGAACTATAAATGTCTGTCAGCTCTCACTAGTAACACCTGTATAGTGAAACATAATCACAATATTTATATTAATTCTTCTATCATTCTGTACAATATATAACTCACTTCAATCTACTTGTAATATGCACTTTACACTATATTATGTCTTTAAACAATTAATATGTATCCACATTTTCTTGCTGTACATTGTCATACATTTGATTTTCATTTAGATCAAGTCAATTGTTCTTATTAGATTATTTTCAAGAATGAAGAAATTCTCCAATATTAGCCAAATATATCTTACTTTTCATTTTTACATTTCAAAAACCCATTTAATTATTTCTTTAGTTATAATTTATAAAAAAAGTGATATAATTGATGTTTTAGACCTAATATACAAAATTTATTTTAATTGTTATTGTCTATAACTTTGCTTTTTTTCAGCTTTTTGTAATCTATCTTGCAAAAACTTTGGAAGGACAGATCGAAATGCAGAAGTCGCAATGGAATACTTAAATAACTCTATTGCTCCATATTAAAACTTCAGTTGGTATAATGCACAAGGGCACTAAACATTTGAAGGACCACTTTGTATCATATGCCAAGTCTCTTTGTAACATAAATTGTGACTATGGTAAAGAAAACCAATATCCTAGAATGGTTTAAGTGGCATTTTTGTGTAGTATATACAGTATTTGTAAACATGATCCTAATTAACAATATTTTTTCTTAATTTCTGGAATGGATTTATTTTGAATATTTATTTACATCCCTTTAATGAAATTTTTTTTAATTGAAAATTACTCCTTAATCAATGCATGTTTTGCATAAATATAGGCTAAAGTTAATTGTGAAATCATTTCTACAATATTACTGATTTTCAGTGGCAATAAATTATAGTAATCCATACACATTATGCCTTACACTTAACATGGACTTCCCCGCCACTTGCAATACATTCCATACATTGTACTAAATAATAATAAAATATAAAATTCAATTACTCTCTAGTCTACATTTCTGTTAAAAAACTTGTCTCACACTAAAATTATGAAATAATTTTTATGAATTTGGTAAATTTTTCTGGGTGTATGAAATGTGGTCTCATATTTGTGCAAACCTTGGTTTTTAGAGTGATTTCTATATTTGTTGTATACTCATGTCACTATAAAAATGGCAGAGTGCATTGGATTGAGGAACGGAAAAACAGAATATATTTAATGTTTACATTCAATATTTTTTATCAACCTAGAATGTAGAAGTGGAATAAAATTGGACAAGTTATTGTGCTGAAGATTGAATATTGTCTGTAAATGGTTCCCAAGTATTTTCAGTGCTAAGTGACAAGACTCTTCACTTGCCAAATTACATCACCATTTAGCCACAGAATAGAGAAAAACACTTTAATTGAATCTCAATAAGCAAGTTCATAGATGCAGTCTGTTCCTGTACATCATATAGTCCTGTTTCTGTCTTATAAACTGTCAAAATGTTATTTTAATATTGTATTTTGAATGCATACATATGTACACACTCCCTAATCAGTGAGAATTGATACTAGTGCACAAATTCATTAAAGAAAAAAAGCAGAAAAGTGAAATCCAAGTTTGATGAAGGTTCAAAACTTGTCAATTCAGAACATTTTCTTTTCTCCATAGCTCTGTTACAATCTATTCTTGTTTTCCATGTAATTGAATCAATCTTATTTGTTGCTGATAAATTTTGAAAAAGAATTTTTTTTCAAATTTAACCTTCACTTCCTATCCACTTTTTGTGTTTTCAATACTTGTGAAGTTTGTTTCATATTTATAATTTTTAAACAGTATTACAATTAAAATATTGCTTATCATCTAACATTAAATTCAAAAATTTTATTGACTATTGCCTATCTAAATATTATGTAAGCAATGTTTATGTAAATATGAGGGAGATTATCTTCAAGCTGCTTCTGTGTGATAAATCATTCTATCAGAATTTATATTTTTTACATCAATATAATCCAATAAATTGGCACAATTTTATCAATTTATGTACAAATCCCATATTTATTTCTATCATAATATTCTATATCTGTTCAATAGCCACACCATTTTTTAAAACTTTATGGATTGCATTTATATTTGTCATAAGAATATAATAATATCAATAGTGTGTTGTTTCAAGCTTATTCTGTAAACTTATGGAGTTGATAATATTTGTATGCTGTAATAGATACTTCCAAAAATTTTAGGATAACAAATGTAACATCCTTGCATTTAGAACAAAATGTGATGCAATTTCTGCTTTAATTGAATATAATTGTTAGATACAAAATTATTTTATTAATAATTAGTTTCAATAAACAAATAAAGTTGTAAAGTTTTCAAATTGTATGTTAAATAAGTGATAGAATTGTTAATTTTAATGTTTCATTCCATTTCTGTGCTTATATATTTAATGTATTTGTATAATATTGAAATAATGACAAGATAATGTTTTATAAATATGAAGGAAAAGAGAAACAGGTTCTTGTGTTATTCATAAAAAATAATAAAGTTGGTCGATGCTAGGATAAGATTTCTTGGCATTTTCAGAAGCACATAAATAAATCAAAATTTACAAAAATTAATTTGTGCTCCAACTTATACTTTTATTATTAAATCTTTTATCGCACATAAACCAGTTTTTTTCTTGTCCTTCATATAGATATATACATACATACACTTTCATGTGCATATTGGTGGACAGTTCAGTAAAGAATTACTGTAATTTTTTATTCACATAATTTAACATGCAAAGAAAGTGATGTTTAAGTAGCTCAAGTTTCATTTAATTGGCATGATTATTGAGAACCTAGCCAAATAAAATTATAAGTTTCACCTGTGGAACAAATTTGCTGTTTATTCTGAAAATTAACACTATTGATGAAACTTGGATGCATTTCATGTTGATTCATAAAATACAGCTCAGTGTGCAAGTATATGATATTGCGCAACCACCGACAAGAATACAGCTCAGTGTGGAAGTAAATGATATCGCGCAACCACCAACAAGAATGGTTCAAATCAATGAAACTTGTGCCTTGTAAGCACACTTTAAAGCTTGCAAAATAATTTGCATTATAAATTATACAATAAATTAATTGAACCTCCTTTATTTTACAGTCAGATGTGCATGTATGTATGTATGTAATTGATGTTTCACACACCAAGAAATAAATATTTCTGTTAAGTAATTAGATTCAACATGTGTAATATAAATGTTGTGCCAAAAATAATTTTAAAATGCTTCCATCAATTTGGTTTTATTAAAGACATTTTTATGATACAGTGTTTTAGCTTTTGTATCCACGAAGTCAAAATGCTCATGTAATAAATTCAGCACAACAAACTGGGTTATATACTTCATTATGTGCTTTTACATGTTGTTGAGAATTAGAGAATAAAGAAAATTATGTGCAGGCGAATTAAATAAAATACAAAATGAAATCCACGAGTCCCATGTATCTAATATTAGACATGTGATTTTTGGAATATTTTTTGCGTGAAGAAGTTCAGTATCCCTTGTAAACCAAAATATACACATAGATATGTTAGGCAGAGGTATTTTTTAAATAGCTGGCATGAAATTTGCGAAGGAATGCTTATTATAAGATATGCAGGAATGAGTTTACAAAAAATAATATTACTTCTGAATTAGCGCACTCACAAACTTTACATATGAACCACTTATTCAACCAACAATATGTTGAGTATTGTCACACAAGCGACTGTTACTATAGCTCCTGAGATTTGCAAAGTGGCTAATAACGCCCCTTTGGGAGCGATGACACAATCCAGGTGGGCAATAGCAGCCTTGGGTGCATTTGAGAGGTGTTGATAAAATATTTTTAATTTTATTTCCTTCATTGTATTTAGTGGAAGATGCTCCAGTGCAGTCACAAATCTATTAACAAAAGACTGCCTTTACGTAGCAAATTACAGTGGTTTAAAAATAGAACTAAGGATTTAAAATTCAATAGTGTCCCAGTCGCAATAGGTTTTCTATGCCAATGTGTGAAGAACCTATTTACATCTCTGTTAGGCTCATATCCAATAAGTTCATCTTTCAATTCATGTGTAATTTGAATTCTAGGGTGAAAATTATTAAAAGTCTTAGTCATGGGATCTAATTATTCTTCACTAATAATAGCTAAACTACTGTCAACATATTTTAATAATAATAAAGGCTTAACCCCCGTTTCTGCCAAGACCTTATTTAATATAAAATTCATAAGTATTCTGGCAACCCCAAACACCTGTTTGTAATAATTCCCATCATATTTTAAAAACCTGTAATATAAGCACAATTTTAACCCTTCCATATACAATTGCTTGTATTTTGTAGGGATATAATCTTTAACAATTTTCTATTTATTAGACCCAGAATTAATTTGACAGGACTGCATGTCAATAAAGATTTGATATCGAAACTAATAACATGATCTGGTTTTAAGGGCTGTATGCTAATTAATATATCTTTAAGTTGGACAACATTCTTACCATCATATTTATTATCAGCCCTCATTTTAGCTAAGAATTAATTAAAATTTTTTGAAAGTGAATACACAGGGTTCAAGAAAATAAGGATAATATAATCTTAATATATTGTCAATAAACTTATACTTAATTCATCTTATCAAATATAAGTTGACTATTTGTTCAAGAGAATACCCTGATCTTCCTGTATAGAGATTTATCATCCAATAATTCAACCTTCTTAGCTTTATATTGATCTTTAGAGTTAATTACCTTTTGTTTTTTGGTGCGTAACTGACTACATGAGGGTGATCCTGAAACAGGCAACTCCCCTTTAATAGCATAGGAAGGCAATTGAAAAGTGGGATGTGGAAGGTAGCCAAGGGTTGACTAGGGTCCCTGGACTGTAAGTAAGGATCTATCCTGGTGTTTCATCTAAATGTGATGCAGGGAAACCCCTGCATCAGGTAGGTCAGGCTATTGGGTACTACTCCTTTGGATGAGACTGGATTGCTGTAGGAATGAATTTTGACCAAATTTGAGGGGCAGTTGCCTAACCTGTCCAATGGAATCAGCGAATAACTTCCTGTGTACTGTAGGTCTTTGACCCCCATTCATACACTCCTGAAACCACTCAAGGTCATCTCAGCTTGCAGGAGACTTTAATGAAATACCTTCGCCTTGGCCAAGGGGTGAAGGAAGGAAGAAGTCAGCCCTGACGGACTTTCCAGAACTCCACTTAGTTATTTCCCTGTACTGTTCTGATCGTCCAACGGGTTGAGTGGTAGTTATGTGGTGTGAATATCTTTACTCTGAAATAAATGTATTCATTATTATTTTAATCTCCACATTTATTGTACTGGTTTGTTTTATATTTTATTTTATAGAAATGTTATGTCCCGGTAGGGACGAAAACTACTGTTTTTTAAAATTGACGAACAAGAAACTGTTGTGAACAAGAGGACATAATTATCAATTTTACCTGTCTTTACACGATGTTTTAATATTTAAATAAAGAAAAGTTTTTGAATAACAACTGCTTGTATATCTTTAACAAAAAATTAACTAACCTCGCTTTTAAATTGGTCCTCGCTAGTTTTATCGGGAACAACGATTCTTGTCTCAGGGAATATCGAAAATTACTAAAATGAAGAGGAGGACGAGAATAGTGTGCCGTTGGTCTATAACTGCGACGTCATAGCTGGATGGTCCGTTTATTTATTGACGGGTCGATGACTGATGCCGTCCGGTGTTTCACTTGAAGGTTGCATCTTTCATGAAACTAGTCCCCCGCGTCGTCTGTTGACTACACAGCAAATAACTATAGTTTGCCTCTAGGATGAGACGTGTGAACGGAGGCTAGTAATAGTTAGGAATAGCTATACTATAGTTTTATTGTTATTTAATAATTATTATACCTATGTGCGCCCATTGGCAATCCAACCCCTCGTGAAGTAATGCCTAACGGCGGTTCCGCGAGGAGGTACTTTGTAAAGGGAGGTGGTTTTTAGTGGGTAAAAATCTCACACACCGTGTAACTCGGGTTTCACGGCGTCTTTGGAAGATTTTCCCCTACCCTCGATTTAAAAAAAAACACAGCAAATAACCTCCCCAGAGCGCACGAATTGATCCTCTTCGGTGGAAACGATTCACTCAAAAGCTGAAATTGAACGTGTATCTAGTCGATGAATGAATGTTTCTATCGCAGTAATTGGATCTGATGTTACAGAAATAATTGAATCTTCCCTATCCAAGACGTACTTCAATTTTGTTCCTCAAGATCCATCTCCACAATTGTAATTTTACCCCCGTGAAAGTTGTGTGTATGATATTTCTTCATCCTCCTTATGGAAGAGGAAACTGGAATCATAATTTTTCGACGTCTGTCAGCAAAATTTTGGAGACACTACTCTGCGAGATATCTCCTTGCTTGAGGCGATGGGTTGTCGGCGTAACCATTTGTCAAGACCCTTCTTTTTGTAATGGGCATGTCTGTTTTGTTCAGACTCCCGGACATGCAGGGTGAAGTGTCCGGTTTGTTAATTTGTTAACAATAAGCTCCTGTCTTCATTGGGAAGCCGGACAGACAGCTGAGCATCCAGTATGGTTCTCTTGTTTTCCGGGCTGACAAGATACATGCATGGTAATTTTTTCTGTCACCCGATGTCATCAAACTTTGTAGACATTTCAGCCCCGTCCAATGAGTTAATCCGCAAACCTTAAGCTTTCCCTTCTAACCTATAAGATGACTCATAATTCGTCATTTAAATAACCAATCACGTTCACTCATGATCCCGACTCCGTCTATCTTAGATTTAACGTCTGTTGTTGTTGTTGTGATATTCATTCCTAAGACTGGTCTGATGCAACCCTCCATTCTAACCTATCTTGAGCAAGAATTTTCATTACCTTATATCTAGCACAACCAACATCCTCCCTAATCTGCTTAGCGTATTCAATCCTTAGCCTCCCTCTTCTCTTCTTATCCCACACACTTCCCTCAAATGCTAATTTTACAAGACCCTCGTGTCTTAAAACGAGGACTATTAATCTATCCCTTCTCTTGGTCAACGTCCTCCATATTGTTCGCTTTTCCCCTATTCTATTTAAAACTTCCTCGTTAGTGATTCTATCCACCCATCTGATTTTCAGCATTCTACTATAGCGCCACATTTCAAAGGCTTCTATTCTTTTCCTTTCTACAGCTCCTATCGTCCACGTTTCACACCCATATAACATCATACTCAATATGAACATTTTTAGCAACGATTTCCTAATATTCACACTTATATTACCCGTAAGTAAATCCCTCTTTTTCGCGAAAGCCTTCCTTGCCTGTGTTATCCTACTCTTTATATCTACTATACTTCTACCATCCCTAGTTATTACGCTTCCCAAGTTGCAAGTTTCCTTAACTTCCGTCAAAATATCCCTTCCCAATCTAACACCCTTTGTTATTCCACTGTTTCCCATACTACACTCCATTACCTTAGTTTTCCCTCTATTAATCCTCATATTGAACTCTTTCTCCAGGACTACGTTCATGCCATTTATTATGGTTTCGAAGTCGTCTTCTGATTCTCCTAATATTACAATATTGTCGCGCAAAGCGTATGGTTTTATTTCTTCTCCTTGCAGTTTGATTCCCTTTTCATATTCCGTTTAACATTCTTCATCGGCTGTTCTATATATAAGTTAAACACCATGGGCGACAGACTGCATCCATGTCTTACTCCTGATAATGTAACGTCTGTTACATTATTATATATACAAAGAAAATGCAACCTAGTTTTCTGACTTGACAATTACAATGAAAATAGATATTTAATATAAAAACAGTATTAAATTACCATGTGATACGCAATTGTGTACCACAATGTATTGTTTCACTTCCAAAAAATATTATCAAATTCGAATTACGTATAAGAATTTTCTCTTGTTTTGAAAAATTGGGACCACTGTGCGGTGGCGTATATGTAATTTGATCACCCCAAAACATCAGTACATAGCTATTTCTGAGGTCGCTGATTTAGAATTTGATATTATTATTTTTGGATGTGAAACAGATTGTGGTACACAATTGCGTATCACATGGTAATTCAATACTGTTCTTATATTAAATATCTATTTTCATTGTAATTGTCAAGTCAGCAAACTAGGTTGTATTGTCTGTATATATAATAATGTAACAGACGTTACATTATCAGGAGTAAGACAAGGATGCAGTCTGTCGCCCAGGCTTAACCTTTGAGTGGAAAGTGGACGACAACAAAAGGAGCTGTCATGTGCTGAGACGCCAGTAGGATTTTCAGAGTACAATAGCCCAAAGTTACCGGCGTCGGCCGAAAAATATATTTTTCGCACCGGGGAAATACCAGGGCAAGGGAATATTTTCCTGTGTGAACTGCCATGTGATTGTTAAATTACGTCTCCGGAAGGGGGAATTCAAGGTGACGAATTGCCGGACAGGAGCAGAATTTGGCATTCTGGTCCCCGCAGTAAACAGAGAGTTTTCGGCCTTAACAGACAAGTGTTTCTTGGCTCAACGGCATGTGACTTATGCTGGGCAGGCTAGAACCCATAATTCGTCAGGCTTGGATGTAACTCAGCCACAAGGAACGAACTGGATGCCTTCTTCAGCCATCAACTTCAAGGAAGTCAACACTGAGAGAGAAAGACGTCATACTTCCGCCAATGTTAACCCCCGGTATTGTAAACTCATAAGACGAGCGGGTTTATTTACCATTTTGCTAATATGTTAGTAATTTATTCTCCCAAGCCACGAACACCCTTTAGAGAAAGAGCATATTGATAAATGCCGGAAAATATATATAATTAATAATTTACGTAAAATAAATTATTAGCAGTATAATATTGTCTTTTTTAATTATTATTATTATCAAAACTCACCCAAGAACAGCTTTATAAAAATCTTTCACGTAGAAGTTATCCAGAAGTGAAGAGGGAGCGGTACTATATATATATAGTGACGGACGAGTAATCACCAATTTTTCTTAAACTTTCTCTTGACTTAAGAATCGAAATTTCTTCTCTACTAATTGAATTACTATCTCTAATTTTCAATGTTTACCCTCTATTATCAATATTTCTTTTCTGAATTCCTATCTAAAAAGAAAAAAAATCCAATTTTTTTAGTTTTTTTTCCCATGTTTATCGCATTTTGTATCTTGAATATTACTCCTACTTCCTATTGTAATTGTCTTTTTCAGTACCTCTAATTGTCGCGATAAACAAGTGGTCAGAGATATAAATAACTTGATTAATAGCATCTTTATCTTTTTCACAGTGTCGATTTTTCGATCTCATTAATGAATTACGATTAGTTTTCCACACAGTTTATCTTTAATTATTAAGATCTCCGCAGAGTCGTCTGTCACAGGCTCCGCCCATTTTCGTCTGCGGCGCTCTTACATTTCATTTCTTCCAAATTATCTATTTTTTATACCAATCGATGTACAAAACTATTCTATAACTTACTGTTTGATTCACTTTCAACGAATTCTTTCTATTTTCTTGTAATCTGCGATTTGTATACTTTCTTAATCTTACTTATTGATTTTGAGCCCCCTCTACTTTTTATCCCCCACTTCTTTTCATTCGAGGAGATTATTCCTCCGATAGAAAAATAGCACTTCACCTCGAAGCGCCGAATAGACCACACTTGCATTTAGCCTTCCAGGCTCTGAGATTGTCCAAGTTCCGGACTGAGAAATTTTTCGACAAGTTCTTCGGTATCATGCGAATGATTCTGAGACGTCGGCCCAGTTAACCGAGTGGGACGCTTAGCATACGTCGTAGATCGCAGACTATTCTCAATTAGGGACGCGATAACGCCGTCACCCAACGTCCAGGGTCTACACGACCACGACCGAGCGCTGTGAGCTTGTCTTCGTCTAGCCGTCGGGCTTGAGACGACTCATGCGATCTCTTGGAAGCTGCATTCACATCCAGATCAAATCATTCCTAACTATTTACTTGACTTGAAATTTCATCACTGGTACATTTTTATGTTCAAGTTAGCAGTTTTCTTTATGTATTCCGAGCCATCAGCCGGATAGGATTTATTGCAGCTACAAGCTGCCGGTTATTGGTTTGTGTAAATACTCCTTCTAATTATTGTTTTATTGTAAATCATTTGTGTGCTTTTTTTTGGGGGGGGGGGGTTAACAGGCTACATGAGGGTGATCCTGAAACAGGCAACTCCCCTTTAATAGCATAGGAAGGGAATTGAAAAGGGGGGATGCGGAAGGTAGAGCAAGGTAGCCAAGGGTTAACTAGGGCACCCGGGCTATGGTTTAAGGATCCTACCGGGTGTTTCACCTAAAGAGATGCAGGGAAAACCCTAGAAAACCTGCATCAGGTAGGTCGGGCATTGGGTACTATTCTTACGCCCTTCAGAAAATTCTCGAATGGAATTATACCATGTAGAGACTTGTCATCTCGCTAGAAACTTTACATATGTGTGTATAAACTAATTTCAAACTGTTTCCCTTTGATAAGGGTGTTCGTTTAGGTTCATAGTTTCAAAGTGTTTCTTTTAAATTTTGTGTTGTGTAATATCTCGCATAATCCTACAATTTATGATTGTGTAATTTTCTTTCATTTGGTTAATTGTCAATGAATCTGTTATTCTTGTATTCAACATTCCACTATTTTCACGCATTTAAGCTGTGATTTTTGCACCCATAATTGTTTTCCCACCGATTATACAGAACCGCCTTCCTCTGTGTCGATCTCCCCTTTCCGATGCCCGTAGCCGCGATCTTTGCTTCAGCTTTCACACTTTCGTTTCTCAATAAAAATAGGGTGCCAGGTAATTTGTTAAATAAAAATTATAAAAAACTTGATTTAAAAAAAATTAGTCGAGCTAAGAAATATAACTCGTCCCCAAGACGTGGTCATTACAAAATCAACCCAATCTTTCAAACACTACGGTAAATTCGTTGGAAACTCAATAAACTCGTCTTAGGGCCATTCTATGTCAAATCACCGAAAAACAACCTATGGCACCCACTCAACCCTCCCCAAATTTCATGAAATTTTGTAAGGAAGTAAACCCAGATCCCAATTGAGTAATCGGAAAACTGAGGTCCGAATTTTCCGCGACAAAATTTTGTTGCGACTTTAGGAATGATACATATCATAACGACCAACTGTACTACTTCTTTGACCATACCAATACATTTTGTGGTAGAAGGTGTGCTAGTAAGTCAAATGTCACTACTGTGTGGTTACTAGAACTGATTTGACACGAGATGAAAGTTGGCCCCTTTAAGTCTCGCGCGCAATACCGCAGCAATATAGTTACCTAGAGGAGCCTATAGCTGTTATAAACCGACAGATCCCAACATAAAAAAGACTGCTCTTTGTAATGGTACCATTTTTTTTAAAAAAAAGTTGGGTGTGAATAATTTTGAGATATTTTAGCCTGAAATTTGGCTACTTTTACATGTAAAATATTTCAGGGCAATTTTCATGAGGAGTATAATAGTTTTTCTGTTTCTGCACGTCTTAATATGGCGCTTTCTGTCGTTTTTTCCAAACTATTGTGGGATATAGATCTTTATATGCTGAGTATTTTGGCCTCCAAAATGATAAAATTTGCCACGACCAAATTTTCTGGCAACTTTGGCTTGAACAGATATCAGAACGGCCAGTCATATTACTATTTTCATTAATAGCACTACATTCTGAGCTAGAAGTTGTATTGATAAGCCAAGTTTCACACATATCTGGTCTCTAAAACTGTCTTAACAAGGGATCAAAGTTGGCCTTTTCAGAGGCGCGTTAACGGGGTGACAGCCTATGAAGATGGGTTTGTAACTTTTGAACCAGTGTACAATACGCTCTAATATTTTTCACATTTTCAATTGGGATTTGAGTTTGCTTCCTTACAAAATTTCATGAGATTTGGGGAGGGTTGAGTGGGAAGCACTCAGTGATTAGTTATGGAATGATCCCGTCGTAAAATATCAAAACCAACTCAATCAAACTCTAACTGTGTGTCGGCGGCTCACCACCTACGTCCGCAATTTGTTCGAGACCCTCCACTACTACACAAACACAAAGTAATTCCATAATGTCTCGTCAGCGACTCTCCTAACTCAATATTTTATTTCTTCGCACATATTCCGAAAACTAGGTTACCTGACCTCGAGAGCCAATGACGTATGCGAATTTTCCCGTCATTTGCGAGTCTACAAAGCCTTAACTCTCGCAGTGGGTTCACCCAGCACAAGAAAATCATGTGATCCATTTTGTCCGTGGCACTACAGTCCGCCTCCTGGCTGGTTCGCTACAATGCTGTCGGCAATTCAAAGGACATTATGAACTAGCCGTAACTTTCATGTTACAATATATTTTCTTTCAATCTAGAATTTGAGGCCTCGTGATTTACGAGGTCCGAGGCGCGGGTCTCCTGCACCTGTTAGCAAGTCCACTACAGTTCAATGCTAGCAGACGACAGGGCACGCCCACTTTTCCCTTCAAAATATGGTGGCTGAGCTTTCAATTTATTTCAAATATAGCGGCTCCTTTTCCTTATATATATCTTGGCTTTGTGGTGTTATGTCTTGGTTTACACCGCAAAAATATATTATCATAACAAGGAATTGTTAAATAATAAAAAATATATTTAATTTGAACAAGAAGTTCTCGGGATTTCACCCGGGTTATGTCAATCATTGGATACGACGTTTCGAAGGCTATCTCCGCCATCGTCTTCAGGTAACTGATGCCGAGACCGTGTTTGTGCCGCTTATATCTGTGTCCTCGCTCCCCTCCACAAGACCTCGGGGTCGAAGTGCAGGGTCCTGATTGGTCGCTCCTCTCTCGATTGGTTTTTTCGTTGTTTTGTGCCTCATTGAAGCAAGGATAGGGTCCCAGGCCTTGCTGAGCTGGAACCCGCTG
The DNA here is from genome assembly GCA_034510155.1 of Eucriotettix oculatus. Taxonomy (NCBI): domain Eukaryota; kingdom Metazoa; phylum Arthropoda; class Insecta; order Orthoptera; family Tetrigidae; genus Eucriotettix; species Eucriotettix oculatus. The sequence goes on along the minus strand of CM067376.1, from coordinate 229,816,315 downwards.
TCTCGGTTCATTAAATTACCAGAGGTTCTAATTCTTACAGCTTCGGTGATAATACTGTTCCACCAACCTCTGGTGTGGTCCAAAATCCTTGTATTGGCGAAATCAATTTTGTGCCCGGTCATGAGAGCGTGTTCCGCCACGGCAGATTTGGTGTGCTGCTTTAAACGGATACATCTCTCATGCTCGGAACACCTCATCTCGACTGTGCGGATTGTTTCGCCTATGTATTTTAGTCCACAGTTGCACGGAATTTCGTAGACCCCACTTGTTTTTAGGCCGACTTTGTCTTTAACAGATTTCAATAGGCCACGTAGTTTAGCCTGTGGTCTAAAAACAGCCTTGATCATGTGTTTGTGTAGTAGTCTGCCGATTTTAAGTGTCGTGTTCCCTGCATAAGGAAGGAATGCGACGGACGCGTAAGTTGCCTCTTCCTTCTTTGGTTTCCACTTGGAAGCCTGTTGGATTTTCCGTGTCGTATATCCATTGTTTCTAAATGTTTCCTTCAGGTGGGTAATCTCTTTTGGAAGATTTTCCGTGTCGGAAATAGCCCGAGCCCTGTGTACCAGCGTGGCAAGTACGGCATGTTTTTGCGCCGGGTGATGGAAGCTATCGGCGTTGAGGTAGACATCCGTATGGGTCGGTTTTCTATAAACCGCATGTCCCAGTTTTCCATCAGGCTTCCTGTAAATTAGAAGATCCAGAAAGGGAAGAGACCCATCTTTTTCAACTTCCATGGTGAATTCTCATTTGGGAAATTATTGACAACAGCACCACCGCCCAATGCCAGACACAGAAGCTGAGAGCTACCATGAAACAGACCAAGAAATTTGATCGAATGGCTAATATCACCAAAGAACCGAACAGGCAGGTATCTCAGAAGGCCGTGGTCAATCTTTCTGACAAAATTCTGGATGAATATGAAATGTCCGTACTACGTAAGGGTCTAAATTTTGTACCAATGCCTAGTGCGTTTCCTGCGAGAGAAACTATCTCGGCTGTGGAAGAGGCTCTTCGCGCCGTTCCAGCGGAGGTAGCCGAAGAAATCAGGAGAGAAACTTGCCACGCCATCTCAATACACAAGCCTCCTAGTAAGAATAATATGACTCTGAATGAGCGGAAAGCCCTTCAACGAATCCGCAAATATGATGACATAGCGGTTGTTCCTGCTGACAAAGGGAACGCAACTGTTATATTACAAGTCAAGACCTACATTGAAAAGATGAGGAATCTGCTGGTGGATTCTAGTTACAGGAAACTGAGTCGTGACCCAACGGAGTCCCTTACCCGGAAAACAAATAAGCTTATTAACGCAGCTGGTTTGCAAAAGGAGATTTCTTCCGGGTTACGTCAGCGGGCACCGGCTCCCCCCAGGATATATGGATTGCCAAAAATTCACAAAACTGGGGTCCCACTCCGATTAATAGTAAGTGCCATTGGATCGGTCAACTACAACTTGGCAAAATTCCTCACCAGAAGACTAAAACCTTTAGTGGGGAACTGCGTTCACCACGTTAAAAACTCCACGGAATTTGTCAAGATTCTTCAAAGTCTGGAACTAGGACCACAAGACATAATGGTTAGCTTTGACGTGGTGAACCTGTTCACACGGGTTCCGATTAAGGACACTATCAAGTTATTGGAAAAACAGTTTTCCCCAGAAATTACAGCCCTCTTCGAACATGTGCTGACCACGACCTACTTTAAATTTCAAGGTGAATTCTACGAACAGATAGAAGGAGTCGCTATGGGATCACCCTTGTCCCCAGCGGTTGCCAACTTCTACATGGAGGACTTCGAGGACAGAGCACTGAGTACGTCATTATTAAAACCTAAGTGTTTCTATCGATACGTCGATGACACGTTTATAATATGGCCACATGGATACGAAACACTTAACGAATTTCTCATGCATATCAATTCGATCAACGAGAACATAGAATTCACCATGGAAGTTGAAAAAGATGGGTCTCTTCCCTTCCTGGATCTTCTAATTTACAGGAAGCCTGATGGAAAACTGGGACATGCGGTTTATAGAAAACCGACCCATACGGATGTCTACCTCAACGCCGATAGCTTCCATCACCCGGCGCAAAAACATGCCGTACTTGCCACAATGGATATACGACACGGAAAATCCAACAGGCTTCCAAGTGGAAACCAAAGAAGGAAGAGGCAACTTACGCGTCCGTCGCATTCCTTCCTTATGCAGGGAACACGACACTTAAAATCGGCAGACTACTACACAAACACATGATCAAGGCTGTTATTGAAATGTGTTAAAGACAAAGTCGGCCTAAAAACAAGTGGGGTCTACGAAATTCCGTGCAACTGTGGACTAAAATACATAGGCGAAACAATCCGCACAGTCGAGATGAGGTGTTCCGAGCATGAGAGATGTATCCGTTTAAAGCAGCACACCAAATCTGCCGTGGCGGAACACGCTCTCATGACCGGGCACAAAATTGATTTCGCCAATACAAGGATTTTGGACCACACCAGAGGTTGGTGGAACAGTATTATCACCGAAGCTGTAAGAATTAGAACCTCTGGTAATTTAATGAACCGAGACAGCGGGTTCCAGCTCAGCAAGGCCTGGGACCCTATCCTTGCTTCAATGAGGCACAAAACAACGAAAAAACCAATCGAGAGTGGAGCGACCAATCAGGACCCTGCACTTCGACCCCGAGGTCTTGTGGAGGGGAGCGAGGACACAGATATAAGCGGCACAAACACGGTCTCGGCATCAGTTACCTGAAGACGATGGCGGAGATAGCCTTCGAAACGTCGTATCCAATGATTGACATAACCCGGGTGAAATCCCGAGAACTTCTTGTTCAGTCTATCCACCGGGAAAGCCTACATTTTCTTATATTTAATTTGAATATATTCCATTTAATTATGATGATAATAAAATCGAAATCGTGGTATTACATAATAAAATTTCCAAAAGATATATAACTCAAATTAAGTTTTAGTAAAAATATAAATTTACCACTAAAATGTATTATCAAATTGGCTCAGTCGGTAAAGCAAAAAGAATCTATGCAGCTTCTAAACGGCTGCTCCCGGGAACGCAGGTGACGAACGATATAATTGAAATAAAAACACAATCGCGAATCAACGAGAATGGTTTAAGTGGAAACCGGGTAAAATGCCGTTACCAGATGTTCTGCGTGGTGACGTCGTTCTTGGTTTGCCATTGCCGGAGGTTCCTTTGCTGGACACGTCTCCTCTAGCGCCTCTTCTTCAGATTAAATCTCCATCAAATGTTGTCTTTTTGTTTTCCGTACTCCCATCTTTCTCGAACATACCGAATTTAACTTTTACGCATGTTGTTTCTTCAGCCACTGCTCTCTCACACCGCCTTTCTCAGGACAGCTCCCGGGACCAACTGTTCAAATATAATGCACTCCAGGCAATAAATAATGTTGTAAATGGCGACGTTTCCCACCTACTCGGCCTTGACCAAACCACACTCGCTTTTCGTCCTGTTGTACGCAAATACCAAAAACTAAATTATTTTTGCTTTACCGCTTCAATGTACGGGCCATGAGTCACCACAGCTTGTAACTCCAGCAACAGTTGCACCTTTCGATGGCCGCAACGTATTCCGCTTCGGTTTCTGAGAACTCCTCAGATTTCTGCGGCTGACTCGATGTAGAAACAGTACCTCCGTTGAGCGTAGTCACGATGTCGTTGGAGGAATGTCTCGTCCTCACGTCGCCAGAGGAGTCTGCGTCGGTGAATGTCTCGAGCAGCAGATTGCTCTTGAGTTGGAAAATAATTTCATGTGACGTAGTACCTCTTAAGTACATCATTATACGTTTTAAACGTCGACGAATCTGAGAGTGTTGGCTAGTTCACAACTCTCGCCGATTTTGACACGGCAAATGCGATAACAGGTTTCGTAGTGTAGGCTAAGTGCAATGAGCAGCCCACTGCGATACGAAAAAGGACTGATTTAGTATTACACAGTCCAGTCACATTATTATTGTGTCCACCGCCTATGTTCGGCGTAAACGTGGAATAACCGCTCACATATGACTAGTGGCAACGCTAAGAGTGAAGGGCATATGAAGCATGTAGGGTGGAAGCGGAAACTGTGCCTTTTATGTCGCAATGCAGAAACAGAGCGATTTATCTGATGTCAAAAAGGGTATGATCATTGGCACTCGGGCGAAGGATGGAAGCATTCCGTAACGGCTAAGTTGGTGAAATGTTCACGTGTTGCCGTGGTTGAAGTATACTGCGCATGGCAATATGGTGATATCCAAAACCGACGGTGAGGCAGCTGTGGTGCACTTCGAGCCATAGAAGATAGGGGAGAATGACTGCTGCGGAGATGTATACGAGCGGATAGTCGTGCAACTATAGAGTTACTGACTGCTCACATAATCAAGGGACTACCAACAGTGTCCTCGACAACCGTTCAGCGAATTTTGCTTCGTATGGGCTTCCGTAACAGGCGCCTGGTTCATGCATCCATGCTGGCTACTGTTCATCGGCGACGAAGGCTGGAATTTTCACGCCAATACAGCAACTGGACGTCCACTGAGTGGTGACAGATGGTCTTTTCAGATAATCACGTTTCCCGCTCCATCGGATAGATGGTCGCTGGCGTATACGGCTTGTTCGCAAACATCCTGAAGTCTTCGCCGGACGGGTCCAGACCGGAGGAGGGAACGTGATGGTGTGGGGAATGTTTTTGTGGCATTCCCTGGGTAATATCGTCATTCTGGAAAGCACAATAGATAGACAGAAGTATGCAGTCATCCTTGGGGTGTATGTCCACCACTACATGCAGATCGTTTTTCCTCAGCAAGACAGAATCTACCAGCAGGACAATGCAACGTGTCATACCGCTTGCAGTGTACTTGCGTGGTTCGAGAGCACCAGGATGAGTTTACAGTACTTCCCTGGCTACCTAACTCCCCCGATTTAAACCTAATCGATAATCTGTGGGACTATCTCAATCGACTGTTCGGGCCTGGATCCACAACCGATAAACCTAGCGCAGCTGATCTCGGTATGGCTCCATATATCTGTCGGTACCATCCAGAGCTAACTAATTGCCTCTCTTCTTGCACGCCTCGCAGCGGTCAGCACTAAAAGATAAGATTTTACAGCGTTTTGGCGGGCGGTCACATTAACGTGACTAGACTGTGAACTTGCTAGCTTTATCAAACGCAGTGGTAACTGAATTTCAATTAGCCATGTTGAAACGAGTGAGAATTCTTGATGTATAAGCTATATTCCGTCTGGATTCGATTGTATTAGTGGCCCAGCTGTTTCGCAGAATTCGGTTTGCAACTTACAAAAACGTTGCCAATCATTTTATGCAATCAGGCCGTCAGCCACGTAAATAGCTACTATCAGTTTCTTGCTGTTATTATAGCGTATAATAGATACATGGATCTTTTTTTCTTACAACATACCTATTCTCCAATATAAATTTCTCAAATCTTGAATGCCAACAACGTGATGATTGTTTCAGTCCATATAAGCAGCTAAGCATCTGACACACACGGTCACTACCATCGCCAAATCCGTCCGGCTGTTTTATATAAATTTCTTCCTTCATGTTGCCATATAGGGAAGCCTTTTTGATATCAATATGCTTTAAGTGCAGTTTCACACTGGCCGCCGTTACCAACACCACACGCATCGCAGGGTGAAAGTTTCACCAAAGTCTGTGCCAGATCTCTGAGAAAAACCATTAGCAATCAGGCGAGCTCTATACCTGTTAACAGAGCCGTCATAATTTCGTTTGATAGGTAGCACACAATGATTATCTATCACTCGCCTACCTTTTGGCAAATAAACTAAATCCCTATCTGCAAATGTCGTAGGAGGATTTCCGTTCTGTCTACCTGTCTACGCTGACACAGCCCCTGGACACAAAGTTCACCTGGATCAAAGAGAAGGTATCTTCGGCGCCTGCTTTGGCGTTCTTTGATCCCGGGAAGCGCACAAGCATGTCGGCGGACTCCTCCATCTTTTATGTGGTGGTGGTCTTGGAGCCCAACGGCGTGGTGCATTCATTTGGGCGTGAGAGAAGCTCTTCATCACGGGTGCTCCGGATCTGCTACTGCGGACCGACCACAAGCCGCTCGTCTCCCTGCTGGAACAGAAGCCTCTCAGCGAGCTATCTCCCACGTTACAGCGTCTGCGAATGCGTTTCGCATATTCAATTGAACATATTGCAGGTAAATCCCTCTTGTCGCCTGGCACGCATACCGACGCCGAGGTGGAGTCGTCGCCTACCTGCGGGTGTCCAAGAGGCCCAGCAGCGTGACGCAGGTTGTTCTGCTGCACGCCCAAAATGGGTGGTCTCACCGGCGTGCCGTCAATGTCGACTTGGCGCCGTTCTTCCGGCTGTGCTCGACTGTTTGCTGGTGCGGGTCCTCGTTCGCCGAGAGCTGCGTGCGGACATCCTGCGGCACAAGGGCCTGCTAGCCTGTGGTGTCCTGGCATCAGCGAGGACGTCCGGTGCACTTGCGGCGACTGCGAGGTGTGTGTGCGCAACACCAGCCGTGGACCGTGGAGTCGTCCAGCGTGCCGAGCCGCCCCTAGTGGAGCGTGGCAGTGGACCTATGTCAGCGAGGTAATCAGCGCTATAAAGTTTAGCAACACCCCATCCGACTCATATGACTGCCCCCCTGAATCCTCCTTAATTTATGATATTCTACTATTCATTTCTTATTACTTTCACAATGCTAATAAAAGTTAAATAATGCATGGAAGTGATGAAAGTAGTTTAACATTAAAATTTTTTTAAATATACTATCAGCATTCTGTTTCCTTGAAACATATCTAATAAGAGTTCTGTAGGAATAAAGTAGCCACTTTAAAGAGGAAATTGTGAAACCGCTACTTTTTTTAAATCAATTTATTTTAGAATGGTTATAATGTCGAACATTTAAGTAAGTTCGTAACATTTTGTAGTGTTTGAGTTCGGGTTATTTTAATAAATAAGAAAATCTGCGTGGAAGTTTCATATCTATCATATATTCTCAGAAAACAATGCACTCACTATATCCGAATTATGATTATCGTGAATTAAAAAAGACACGGAATTTACGTTACCTATAATGTTTTCTCGCAAATTATTTGGATTTATTGCAAATCGAAATTTGAGTAAGATGTGTGTAAACAAGATTAATCGTGTCTCGTCTAGTTTCGTTCATGTAACAGGATCCAAGCGAACTGATGAAAGCAGGGGCGAAGAACGTAGAAGTTTACACTATTCAGCAATAGGAGTTGGTATTGCTATTACTTATATATTCTGGGAAAAATACAAAAATGATTTAAAAATCCAAATATTGCCAAGTGTTTTCGCCGCCGAAACAGAACTGGTCAGTGGACGGAGGGAACAATTTAATTTTATAGCAGATATAGTTAATAAAGTTGTTCCCTCCGTTGTGTATATTGAAATTAAAGATAACAGAAGGTAAATAATAATAAACTGGTTTTTAAAGGAGTTGAAATATTGAGAATCATTTCTTCAAAGCATACAATTAATTATTTTCAATAATATTTCCCATAGTTATGATTTGATGTTGAATCTTTAAGAAGTTATAGAAAATTAAAAATTATTATTCGTTGATCGTCATAAGTTAGTGTTATAATACAAATATGGTAATAATATTCTTCACAAAATCATTAGGTAACCACTGTTATTTTAGAACATAAATGCTGTTATGAAATATTCTTGTAATTTTTGTGAAACCCCTTATACCACAACAATTCAATGTGCTTTAAGTATGCAATTATAATTCCTTTTCGGATAGAGTTTGAATGCTGCACAGACTCCTCTATATCTAAGGATTTTCCTTCATTTAAGTCACACTTTTGAGTTACGAGTCACAAATCATATAACTTTCATTTATTTTAACCACACTTTTGAAAATAAAGATTGGGAAAATAATTAAGACATATTAGGGGTAAGACTTGTGACTTATAGCTGGCGAGTAGGTGCTTGATCCAAATTCCAGCTACATTTTTTCAAATGTAACTGCTAGTTCTATGTTATAATTTTCTTATTTTGCGTAATTTTAAAAGTAAATGGAAATTTATCCAAGATAATAAATACATTATCACTTTTTGCAGATTTGATATGTTTTCTGGTACCCCTGCTACTGCCTCCAATGGTTCTGGATTTATCGTCAAAGAAGATGGACTCATATTGACAAATGCTCATGTTGTTATTGACAAACCCCACAGTACAGTGCAAGTAAATTGTACTTATCAATTACTTACTAATTTTTTTTGATATAGTAGCTATTTTGCACTTATATATAACATACAAATGGCTGTGATAAAAATGAAAGGAACTGGTGGTGTTGGATGCCTCACGTGCACGCCCCTTACTTGTGATTGGTGCACAACTAGTGACATCACAGTCTGTTAACGTGTATACAATGAAGGGAAAATCCTGATGTATATGTTTAGTAGATTGAATTCCCCTTTAGACAAATGAAACACATTGAAACTAATCACTTTGTCATTTTTAAAGTACATCTGTCAAATAAATATTTGTTTGTGAGCTCCTTTTAATACATTATTTCCCATTGTTGGAGAGTAGACAATAAACATCTCACTCTTTATTTTACTATATGTATTAGGAAATTACATTTTATGAATGTATTTGAAGACTGTAGTAGAAACATGGTCAGGTGTAAAGCATTACAGACCATTAGCCCTTTCACCTGTTGATATGCAATTTGTTGGAATCTATCAATTTATGATTGGAAATGGTTTTTAACCCATGTTATGTGAATTTAAATAAAGTTTTCAGGTAACTTATTCTTGGTTAGTAATGGAATAAGAAACGTGTTAAATTTGATTTTATACTATTAGATGTTTCAGTTGAATATGGCAATGAAGGCTAAAAGCTTCTGAGTTTTAAATGTTCTGACAAATTCCGTAAAGATTTGAGACAACTAAAGTGGCCATTATTATAATTTTGTTAAGTGTGAACTTTGAATTTGTTAAATTTAGTATTAAAATAGGTGGAATTTATTTTTTCTTAGTGTACACAACACAAATTCAAGCCTGTTAAAGTACTGTGGTGATATTATAGTTAGTGCTGCCAACTTGTGGCAGCATATATCACCACAACATAAACTGAGGTTAACAAATTTATTGTATACTTTGAACTTTATTATATATATATATAATCTATAAAGCAAATTATAGTTGAAAATTTTTCATTGTATAATAATGGACCTTAATGGGAAATGAATTTTTGTTCTTTTCAGGTGAAGCTTCAGGATGGAAGAACATATCAGGGGATTGTAGAGGATGTTGATTTGAAATCTGATCTTGCAACTATTCGTATTCCTGTTGTAAGTTTTATTACCAGTATTATTTAAAAGTTTATACTTTTACTAAACTTAATTACAGTAGTAGAATCCCTCTTTTCCGCCCTCGGATGGTCCGACGCTCCAAGTAATCTGCCCACGACAAGCTCACAAAGTTGTCCCGAGATTCACTTCCTTTCTGGCACTGCGCGGCAATGCAATTATTAAACTCAACAATATTTATGACCCTCTGCTTCTGTTGTGATGTGACGTTATACTGCATTGTCGCAGCACATATTATTAATTTGTTACTATTCTGTGGCAGTGAACATATGTCTTCTTCGTGTTCATTAGTACTGTAAAGTATTTGTTTCCACTTGTGTGTGTATCTTTTCAACATGTTAGAAGCGAAACGTAAACACATTACTCTTTCGTTAAATGAAAAACTAGCAATGCTAGTAAGATAGGACAAAGGTGAATCACTCTAAAAAATTGCCAAGAAACTGAATTTAGGCGTTACAATAATTAAAGATTGGAGAAGAAATCAGAAAGTCATTGAATCAAATACAATGACGATACAAGGAGAAAACTCTTAAGAATCAAAAAATGTTGAAAAAGCCTAAACTTGAAACTTAAACTAGAAGTCAGAAGTGAGTTTACAGCCAGTGAAGGCTGGATTGATTGCTGGAAAACCCGTCATGGTATCCGGTTTATTTCAATTTCTGGTGAAAAATTATCTGTGGTTGCTGAGGCAGCTAAGTAGTTTTCTGTGAAGTTTCAAGAAATTGAACTGTTACCTTGCCAAGTCTATAACATAGACGAGACAGGCGTAAACTACAAAATGCTTCCAAACAAAACTTTGGCTGCGTCAAATAAAACCATAGCGGGAATGAAACTCATAAAAGATAGGGTAACTGTTGCTCCTTTTAGCAATGCTGATGGTACACACAAGCTTCCCCTGTTTGTTATAGACATATCTAAGAAGGCGAGGGCTTTTAAAAACATAGTTATCTTCCTTGCCGTTTATTACCACAATAAAAAATCTGCTTGGATGGACTGCAATCTTTTCAAATCTTGGTTTTTTGACAAGTTTGTGCCATGTTGAGAAGGACTTGGAAAAAAAAATCTTCCTGTTAGAGCTGTCTTGCTATTAGACAATGCACCATCACTCCCTTCTGAGGAGGACTTAGTAAAAGGGGACATAAAAACTATCTTCCTCCCACCAAATGTCACATCACTTATCCAGCCAATGGATCAGGGAGTGATAGAATGTTTTAAGAGGCGCGAATGCCTAAAATACATTTGCTTGATTTTAGAAAATTACGAAGAAGGATATGACATTATTCAAGCCATGAAATCCCTCAACATTAAAGATGCTATCTGTACAATGGCTGAGTCATTGGCAGATTTGAATCCTGACACACTAAAAAAATCTTGGTGTAAGCTTTGACTAGAAGTTGTGACCGAAATTGACCAGATTGAAGATGAGCAAAATGGGTTGCAGGAAGTCGTTAACAGATGCTAATATCCCTGACTTTTTTTAAGTAGGCCTACTAATTTTTACTCTGCCTTTTTTGACATTTTTTTAATACCAACAACTGCTTTCTTGCATTTTATTGCAATATAATTAGTTATTATATCACTGTAGAGAATAATACAGCCATTTTTATGTACTTTTACTTTTTTTATGTACATATTGTGCAATAAATAAATAATGACTTTTTCTAATAATCTGACCTTTTTGCGTTCCGACCATACTCCTAGTCCCGAGGGTGACAGATTAGAGGGGTTCTACTGTATGCTCAAATTTGGCAAAATGTAATTGCTAACTACAATACAATTAAGACTATGTTTATATTGTTATACATCTATTATTACATGAATATTAGGGAATATTTGTATGGAGTGTGGTGTTACATGGGTGTGAAACTTGAATGATAGGAGTTGCAGAAAGGAAAAGAATAGAGGCCTTTGAAATGTGGTACTATAGGAGAATACTGAAAATCAGATGGGTGGATATAACCACTAAAAAGATTAGGAGAAGAGTGAACAATATGGACGACATTGACCAAGGGTAGGGATAGTTAACAGGCCACGTTTTGAGACATGAGGGTCTTGTAAAAGTGGGAAGTGTGTTGGGTAAGAACAAAAGAGAAAGGGGAAAGATGGAATACATTAAGCAGATTAGGGAATATGTGGTAGTTATGCCGAAATTAAAATGCTTGCACAAGATGTTGGTATTGAGGGTTGCATTAGACCAGTTGTAGGACTGAATACCATAAGATTATCTACTAATATAATGTACTAACCCTATCACTAGTCTCAACACAGATAAAATTAATGTAGTTGAGATGATTGACCATAAGGCAGTAAAAGTCCAAATGATTCACAAGTATAGTTAATTTATGATCAAGAATCTATTCAGAATTTCCACTTATATGAAAATTTCAAACAATTCTTCTGTAAATTGAGTGTTCAAATTTTATTGTTATAGTACTAAGACTTAATGAAATTTGTTTGCTATCTTACTTTCAGTTTGTTTTGTAGCCAATGTTTTGATTTCCATAAAGATTTAACAAAAACAGATATTAGATTAGAGTAGCTATCTCTGTGTAGTTCTGAGATTATTTTAGGATTATGATGTCAGAATAACATTTAATTTCCTTAAAAGTTAACCTTGATACATTATAAAGCATTACTTATGTGACGAGCAAATTCAGAGCCTGCAACATAATTATGATCAGTCACTGCACAATATTTCTGCACTAGAACATTAAAGAGTAAATTTTTCACAATAGGGTCTTGTGTATGAAAATCTATATTATTTCATCTAGTTTTTAATATCCTACATATGTATGTTTGAAATCAATTATTCATCTTGTATCATGTACTTTTTAATTTTTGACAGGATCATATTCATAAAATTTACCCTTTCATTCTTCCTATCCTATCTAAACTGACGAAATGTTAATTTCATCACAACCAATGCAATGACTTACAGTAACTTAATTTAGTCAAGAAATCTATTGGCAAATTAAATTAAGGACTTACAAGATCCTAATTAACCAGTTAACCTAATTTTCCGGTATGTTAATAGAGGCAAAAATATTCTAGATATCCTAATAGTCAAATATACCTATTGTATCTCAGTAGACCAAAATACTTCTGGTAAAATTGATAGAGTTAAAAATATTATTTCTGATGTAATAGAGTAAAACATACTTATAAGAGTAAAAACTACTACTAAACATTAGAATTTAAAAAAACTACTGGTACCTTAAAAGAGCCAAAAATATTCCTGGTAACCTAATGGAGCCAGACCTGTAGCTGCTGCGAGTGTTCGAACTGGATTGTGACATATTCACAAAGTTACATAGAAATTGCTCCAACAGTAAGCAGAACTTAGTTTCAACCTGTGCCTCTAATATAATTTCAGTTCCATGTTGAATGTCAGAACTGAAGTCTGCAACTTCTATAGTATAGGAATACACAACAATCTAGGTTTATTTAGTTTTATTGACTTTAACTTTCACTCTCCCCGCACTATCCACTCTGGGGTTCAAGTACGATTTAAGTTGCAGCATAAATTGTACGATTAAACTTGGCAACTTGCATAATGCCAGATTCCCAATACCAATCTCGATTGTTTCCATGTAATTTTTATGTAACGTTCCTCCACCTACACTTTTACAGGCATCCTCTCATTCTGAATATGGTTGAAACTATACATGAACAATGTTGGGGAAAAGTAATAATAATATTTATTTCACAAAAATATGGTCTATTTATGCATATTTCAAATATTTTGCCCCCTTTAGCCCCACAACCCTAGGGGTGGTACCCTGATAGTGTTTGTTTCCGGGTTGCAAAGAACATGTGCACATAATTTGGACGAAATTGCTTCACACTTACAAGCATTAGGCATTACTGTTTTCTATTTACAGAAAAACCTTCCTGCTATAAAATTGGGATCCTCCAAAGATTTACGGCCAGGAGAGTGGGTTGTGGCTGTAGGAAGCCCTCTTGCACTCTCCAATACAATTACTGCTGGTGTTGTATCTTCAGTGAATCGACCATCTTCTCAACTGGGATTGAGAGGTCGAGATATGGACTATATTCAAACTGATGCTGCAATCACAGTAAGTTATTTTGTCAGATACAAGCGTTTATAATAATTGTTTGGATTAGTAATTTTTTAAATTGTTTGTCTTTATATACCGATACTACAGTTGAGCAGTTTGACTTTCCTATTGTTTAGAGATCAGTATTTAAATAGTGGTAGAACTTGAGTAAACAGAATAAAGTCATGAACTAGTTAATATATACAGAGCAACTGAAAAGTTGTGCACATATATCCTTGTCTATAACTGATCTGGTTTCACAGAAATGATCGATTAATCTGGTTATCGTCAAATTGTTAAACACCGTACCGCACAGATGTTTCTCGTGAAATTGGTCTACAATAATTGCTTATAAATTATCGTTGTGATAGAAATTTTTGAATATTTGTTGTACAATGTATTTTTGTCAGTTTCCATATATAAAACATTATTGGAAGACACATTAATGATGTTTAAACAGTAGGGGAACCCCGGTTACTCTAATTTGATATTGTTTTACTTGTGTGTTTTATGTTTCAAAATTTGGCCTTCCAATAATTTGTGATACCACTTATCAGTTTCAATATTTAAGATAAATGCCTCATTTTGGACATACCTTTCATTTCAGTAATTGTTTCTGATCATTTAGAATGAGAAATAAAATGTTCAACAGTTTGGAAATTCTGGAGGCCCATTGGTCAACCTGGATGCAGAAGTTATTGGCATCAACTCCATGAAGGTTACACCAGGAATATCTTTTGCCATCCCTATTGATTATGCCAAGGATTTCCTGAAAAAAAGTGAAGAGAAGAAAAAGAAAGGTACAAAATTATAATTTCAGGTTTTAAATATCAATAATTAGGAGTTTGCTTAATTAATGTGAACATAGAATTTGTGTGTTAATTCTTATATTAATAATTCAGATCTGCAAATACTTCATGGTTACAACTTTTTTTTTCAATGTGAGAAGTTCATAAAAGTTATCTAGTGAAGATTCAGAGTTTCTGCATTTAGCATTTTTCTTATGTTAAAAATTTAAGAACATTCTGTCAAATAAAATGTTTTCAGGTTTTCACCTGGGTCAAACAGCTAACATAGCGCGATGATTCAATGGACAAAAGCATTGCTGTTATCTTCAAGGGAAGAAGATGACAGAAATGCTTTCGTCCGTTGAAATGTAACACTATGTTCGCTGTTTGACCCAGGCGGAAATCAGAGAACATTTTCTTCACAAAATACACCAGGAAAACCTTCGTGCTTTGAACATTCTGTTAGCTTGAAATCAACAAATATATAATAATATAGACATGTCATACACAGCCAAAATTAAGTGATAAAATAAAAAACCACACTTTGTTTCTGAAAACCTTGCAGAATATTGTCAAAGTTTTCTGTTTGACATGTGGAACAACCCAGGTGATGTATTTAATTTTGAAAGTTCTTACTGCTGATGATATCAACAAAGTTTGCAGAAAAAATGGTATTTGTTTTATCACTTCTAGACGTTGACTACTTCATTATATACATATATAAGGAAAGGAAAGAGTGATAGAAAAGACAGGTTAATTATAACAATTAATAAGGACAGGAAAAAAGAGATGGAAAGTTGGAGACTTACCTGAGGTTCACGGTTGGCAGGTAACATGTAGGGTTTGAAGTTCTTAAATTTTCAGAGGCACCGCCCCCTTCCTCAGAATGTTAGGAGACAATTCTAGTAATTGGCTAGCCAATGACTGAGTCAGTTGTCGTCTAGCTGATCACTGGAAATGTCTTCCTAACACACACATATGTTATGTGTTGAATGAAACTTGTATTTGCTTAATGCTAATATTCTTAATTATAGCAGTCTTGCAAAATTATAAATTTTTGGCCTCTGCATTTTTCATGCTTTATAATGTTTCTTAAGGGTACTTGTACAAAATTACCATCCCATGACAAAAAGGGAAACAATAAAAATCATTTTGTTTGATGAACTCTGTGGGTTATATAATGGAATCTTTAAATCATAACTAACCTACTAAATATTTTGTGGTACCAGGCAATCGCGTACCACAGCTGGATCAGAGATGTACTAGAGAGATTAGGGTTCAAAAATTGGATAAATGGATTTCAACATATAAGGAATATAACGGGAAAGATTTTGATTAAAAAAATTTTTTTTTGAAACTAGTTTAAATTTTTTAAATTTAAGATAGGGTTAATTGGTAATAATAGAAAACATAATACATATAATTATTTTTATATAATAAAAGGTAGGATATAGTCCTAGGTATGCATGTAGGAATGATTGAGTGAGTGATTGCCCATGGCTATGCAATGCAGATCTGAGAAACTCCTCCCACTTCACAAAGATGCCGAGACTTTGCGATTGAGTATATGTAAAATTCATTAGTATATTGTTCTATTTGCTCATGCTTTTTTTTCTTTTCAGTGGCGGGGAAATATGTGGTACGCGATTGCCTGGTACCACATTATATTAATTAAATTGTATTTTTTTTATTTTCTTATTTTAATGTACATAAGTATTTAGATCTAAGCAGGACGAAGTCGGGAACATCAATGAACACAATAGGTTAATTAAATGACGAATTACAGTCATCTTCTCGGCCAGAAAACGGAAACATTAAGGTTCGGTAAATATTATTGGACGAGGTAATGTCAAGGCTGGCCTCCGGAAGACATGGGCGACAGATGTTATTTACCAGCAATCCATCTGGTCATCCGTGGGAAAACAAAAAATTGACCTGACGCCTGGACCTGCTAAACAGGTCAAGTATTTATCCCGAGTCCCCGAAAGCCGGAACAATAGAGGCAAGTGACTTCATAACAACAATTTATTATGCAGTGCCCAAGCTTATGAAGGACACTTGCCGAAATAACAATTTTCAGAATCCTACCCTCCATATGGAGGAAGTAGAAAGTGCACGCCCACCAGGAGAGATTTGGGCGGGGCGAGAAGATCAAAACCAGGGTGCACTAGGAGACGGCAAGCAGTTTACAGAAACATTTTCGGATGCATTTTAGAAAACAACATTGCAAAATTTAAACAGTTACGTCAGTTTCACTGAGCGCAAATCCGACAACCATCCATCCATCTTGGAGAAACCTGAAATATCAAGTCGACGAGCAGCCCTGAGTGAAGAAGGTGACGCTTAGCATACCTCCGACGCTTGGGAGACGACACCCAGCAGCCATCAGCCGAGTAACCAGCCAGCAAGAACGTCGGGGATTGTCACAACGCCGTGGTGATGTACACACCTTATTGTTTCTCGCCTCTGGTCGTTTGTCTATAAAGTGTTCGCTTTTCCCCCCATATTTGATTTATATACCCACTGAGCATTTAGCTTTCCCTGAGATAAAGATTCAATCATGTTCCCGATGCAGTAAGCGAGGATCACCTTAAATATATAATTTAATAAATCAGTATTTGTTAAAATTACAACTTATAAAATTTCTTATTCCATATTAATTAAACAGCTTAAATTCATTCTCCCCCACATACTAATTTATAGAACGCGCACCACAATTTTGTACAGTTTTATTTTTTAAAAAACTTGAGAAAACAATGTTTAGAGATTTACTTTAATCCTTTTATAATTGGTCTAGCATAATTTTTCATTAGAATGGTTTTAAAGTCAAAATTAACATATTTTCTTCAATTTCATATAATGCAGACCTATATATTTAACTTCAAACCTAATTAATGTTTCAGGAATTGCTAATAAAGATGTTTCAATGAATCGGCGTTACATGGGCATTACTATGCTAACTTTAACTAAAGACATAATATATGAACTGCAGAGCAGGTATAACCAATTGCCCCATGACATCAACCATGGTGTTTTGGTTTGGAAAGTAGTGATTGGATCACCAGCTTACAGGTAAAATTTAAAATTTATACTTTACTTTGAATCAGATAAAATTTATGTATTGGATGTGTTGAGTAAATGCTAAATTAGAATATTTACATATGCTATAATGACAACTCTTTGTCAACAGAATTTCAAGTAATCAGTTTGATAATTCTTACACTCCTCCTATCAGTCCCATAAATGTTAGAAACACTTCTTGAGTGCAATGTATATTTCTATTATTTTTTTTTTCACTGAGCTAAAATCTATCTCTGAAACATTTGTTGTGCCCCAGGATAGTATTATCACTTTTGCAAACACATCTTTATTTGTTCATTTACAGACAATTGCCTGTTATATATTCATTAGTGTCCAAAAAGTAAGCAGGATTCAATATTTTGTTCCCAACCTATCATAATGGTTGTACAAATGAATCACACAGCATCTGATATGCAACAGAGTAATAAATGGCAGCACATTTCGTTTTATTGTGAGCTACACAATCACACTATCACTTCCATAACAATGTTGATGCTGAATTGTTAATCAGGTGGTTCAAGAGCTCTGTAGACTGTTCCCATTCTTGATGAACGAAGTGTTTTCATCATATTGGCTTGATATGAACATGGATTGTTGTCCATAAAGATTAAGCGTGGACCAATAACACCTCTGAAAGAGTCGCACATGTCATTCCTATACCTTCTCTGTCTACTGCTGGGTATTCACAGTACCAGCTGTGATGATGTGCTCATCTGAATGTCCGTTGGACATTGTGCCTACCCACATGAATACAACAAATGGGCATTTTCCCACTGTGTGGGTGATGAAACAGGTTCCATATTTTCTTCAGATTTTGAGTGACAGGAATCATTGGTCAAACTGACTTGTTTATAAACAAGATGTTACTCTATTTATACAAGGTCCAACTGACTTGTTTATAAACAAGATGTTACTCTATTTATTCAAGGTCAATGCTGATGTGTATTTGAGTGAATATACATACACTGTTGGTCATTTGGCATATAGACTGCCTTCCTGAGCCTCCACTTCCACTACACAGTTTCCCTGGAACTCAAATTCCAGTCTTGCAGGCATCATCTGATTTTGTCACGCTGTTATGGTGAAATATTGGTCTCGCTGCAGTGTTGAGATCCATGGGTGACCTTGTACAGGCAAATTTAGAGCTTGAGATACTTCAGTCTGTGTCTGAGCTGCTTTCAGATGTGCGATTATTTTCCTTCAAAACAGTATGAGAAATCAAGAATGAATGAGCCACACTGGTCCTGTTTACTTACCTTTGAAATTTGTTTATTTGAAGGGAAGCTGATGTTGGGGTACGAAATCTCTATGCATGGATCACAAGTACGATGTGGCACACACACACTGTGATAATGTTTTATAGAGATTGCTCACCATTTTTCCTTTCATTTTCCTGTTTTACAATCTTTGGACACTAATGTAATAAGGGTACATAATAAATTCCTTACAAAAAAGCCTAATAATCATAAGGAATACAAGATACAGAGTTTAATGTTACTGTTCCTTTAAGCTTCTTTTTACAGAATTGTAAAATAGTACTAAAAAATTAGCCTGTGTTATATATATTTACATGTTCCAATACATTTATGCCTTTATTGAAGTTGTAAGCTTAAATAAACCTAACCTTACTTTGATTGTTTTACTTCAATTCACTTTTAAATGTATGGATCTGTCCTTATAAGTTTTGGTGAATAAGTATAAAATATAAATGGTTATAAATTGGTGTAAAACTTTGTATTAGAATAATTACAGTACTTTTTTTTCTAATTAATTTAGTTCACATTCTTTACAGTGGTGGTTTGCTACCTGGAGATATAGTGACTCACATTAATGG
The DNA here is from genome assembly GCA_034510155.1 of Eucriotettix oculatus. NCBI lineage: Eukaryota > Metazoa > Arthropoda > Insecta > Orthoptera > Tetrigidae > Eucriotettix > Eucriotettix oculatus. Next base: position 229,797,189 of record CM067376.1, on the reverse strand, counting down.
TAAAGCAATTGTGACTGCTTCAGATGTTTATCAAGCTCTTGAAAGTAAGCAGAATTTAAAAATGGTGGTTGTACGTGAAAGAAAAACATTTGAAGCTGTAATAATTCCTGAAGATCCCTAATTTAATTGAGATCAACTGAAATCAAAGAGGAGTTTGTGTAAATTAATTTATTAAGGATGCTTTATAAAGATCTTTTTTTCATTGTGATCAGTACAGTTTACAGCTATAATTTTTTGGGGAATAAAAGTATTTGAAATGAGAAAATTCTGTTTGAATATTTAATTGTATCAATAAGTTCCTTACGGTGCACACAATTATATGTAGGAAGACCAGTAGAATTATTATAATGGAATTTTTAGAGAATCCAAAATTCTTTTTGAATAACGGTTTCAAAATTGCACATATGCCTGTATGTGGCCCCTTTTAGACTTAAATAGAACAAAACTTAGAGCTATGTGATTTTGTGTAGTAGTCAGTTGTTGAAGTGGTTTTAGTTCAATTCTTTTTTGTAAAAGTTGCTATCTTTTCATCCTTTAAGGCTTTTGAAAGTTAACAAAACATCCAGAATTAAGAAAATAATTGTATTGAGTGGAAGGATAATGTTTAACCTTACCTTTGTAAGAATCATTAATAAAAGTAAAAATTAAACAAGAAATCTATTATTAGAAATAGGGCATTATGGAGATATACTTAATTGTTCTCTCTGACAAATTTGTTGAAGACATTGGAATTTCAAAATATAAAAGGACAATTAGAAAAATTGAACACTTGTTGGAAAGTAATGAATAATTTGAATATTTTTGTGAGTCTATAGTACATACTTTCGTAAATAACTTCATTTATAAATTTAAATGATAAGTACATGTTTGATTATTTTTCTTGATAGATGGAGTTAAATATTTTTGAGCTCTGTACATTTGTGTATTCAATTTAGGGTTTTCTCAGAAATGGAAGATATTCTGATAATTGTTAGGTGGGTTATCTGAAATAAGCTTTGTAGTATCAAGCCTATTATTTACAAAAGAGGATGTTTGATATAAAGGGTGTGTGTAAAAGAAACTTAAAACTGCAATATTGTGTCAGCATTTCTTAAGACTTCATTTAAGTGATAAAAATCACAAAATGTTTTGCAATCCTTACTGCAAAAATATTATGTGGTATTTATTTTATCACTTATTTTGTCTTTATTTGTTATTTATTTAATTTATGTTCTTGTTGGCTACCGAAGAGAAGTTATGTGCCTCCTGATGTAGTCCAAGTAGGGCTTGACATCACCACCGTATATTTAATGGGATGAGTTTTTATAGAAATCAGGTAGGTACTAATTAACTGTTGGTTGAATCAAAGCTTACCATTGCAGATTTAAGCTCAACAACCACTTTATTTCAAAAGTTTGCCTGGAAAAAATAGAAATGGCAGCATTAAACTTTATAATATACAAAATAAAAACTGGATGGAACAACAGAATACTCAACACTGCAAAACATCATTTGTAAAAGTTGGTGTTTAGGCAATATTGCGATCTGTCAAATCAAGTGCACAAGAATCTAGTTGGCCAAATGCCTTTTAGTGGTTCACATGGATGTGCATGATATCAGTTTTGTGAGTAAAATATTGTGGAATATGGATTTGAGAAGTTCTTAGAATTTTTCCTATTGATGAAAAAAAATAGATAATCTCTTAATAGCTTCAGTTTGTAATTAAATGATGGGTGCTCCATTGCCAGACTTTGAGAAAAATAATCAAGAATGCTCAAGAGGAAAGTAAGCAATACATAGATTCAGAAAAACGCTAACTAGGAGGGAGGAATGAGTAATATATTGATGATTCTAACAATAAACAGCTCAGTTTGCCTTCGGATTATTGAACATCAGTAGTCTGGCATAGTGACATGAGTCTGCAACCATTTTTAGAGAAGAACCTATTTGGTTTATAATTATGCAAAGTTAAATGAACCAATCATTATGGTTTCATTAATTAAAGTTAAAATTTGGGCTGATCTTGGTGTGCTGGTTTTTCTTTTTTGAAAATAACTGGAACGTGAAAGGGATTGAGATGTGATGTCAAGATGAGACAAGATAGTATTAACATAAAATATAATGTTCAGCCTGCATTTCATAACCAGCAGATTATGGTCAGAGTTTATATATGCTCCTGGGTATGTCTTGCAGTTTAGCACCTGATACCTCTGTCTAACCTGCCTATGTCTCCCGGCTTCTTCCATGTGTGTCACTAGGAATGCAGTAATAGGAAAGGGAAGAGAAAGTGTTTAGTTGGGGACTATGGACTTGGGGAAAGGAATAATAGGGGTGATAGGCTAGTAGAATTTTGCATTGAGCACAGATTAGTCGTGAGGAATATCTGGTTTAGGAATCGTGAACGAAGACTGTACACATGGAAGAAGCTGGGGAACATGGGCAATTAGATTGAATCATGGTTAGACAGAGGTATAGAAACCAGGTGCTAAACTGCATGATGTACGCAGGAGCAGATATAAATTCTGACCATAATCTGCTGGTTATGAAATGCTGCATGGCGGGGTGTGTGAAAATTTCTCCCAAGGATGGGCTAAGAAGCATGTTAAGATCCGTCCTTTATAATTCTTGGGATGGCCTGATCTTTATTGTAGCAACTGGATGTTTGTCGCTAACTCAGGCCTTTGTCCCAAGGACTGACCTGCCATAAGTGGTACAGATTTATTCCTCTTTCCTGGCTATCAATATAGTCAATTGGACATTAATTTAATTTTAAGAAACGCGATTGTTTTGTTGGCCTTGCAAACAGCCTAACCCCCTTCATTATAATTATCTATATACAAAATTAATAAAAAAGGGAAATTGTTCTTTTAATATATAAATATATGTGTGGGGTGCAAACGTACACTACAATGGTGAAAATCTAGATCAGTCAGTTATAGAAAAAGAAGAAGAAGTGGTGGATGATAAAGAGTTGGGGGACAAAATTATAAGGTCTGAGTTTGACAGGGCGCTGACAGACCTGAGCAATTGTAAAGCGCCAGGAATTGATAACACTCCAGCAGAGCTGATAAGATCACTGGGTGAAGAAGCAATATCACGGCTATTCAGGATAGTTTGCAAATTCTACAAAACAGGAAGAATCTCAGAAGATTTTAGTAAAAACATAATTATACCCATAACGAAGACAACTGGGTTTTAGGAAGAATGTAGAGACAAGAGAAGCAGTATTAACTTTGCTACTAATTTTAGAAGACAGGATAAGAAAACAACTGGCCTATGTTCATGGCATTTGTAGATTTAGAAAGAGCATTTTATAATGTGAAGAGGAACAAACTATTAAGGATATTGAAGACAACTAGAATACAATATCGAGAAATGAGGCTAATACATAACCTCTACAGCAGACAGGCAACAGTAATTTGAATAGAATATGAAGAAAAGAAAGCTGTAATCAATAAAGGAGTAAGACAAGGATGCAGTCTGTTGTCCATGCAGTTTAACTTATATATAGAACAGGCGATGAAGAATGTTAAAACGGAATATGGATAAGTAATCATACTTCAAAGAGAAAAAATAAAATCCTTACGCTCTGCCGACGATATTGTAGTATTAGGGCAATCAGAAGAAGACTTGGAAACCATAATAAATGGCATGAACGGAGTCCTGGAGAAAAAGATCAATATGAGGATTAATAGAGGGAAAACAAGGTAATGGAGTGTAGTATGGGAAACCGAGGAATAACAAAGGGTGTTAGCTTGGGAAGGGATATTTGACGGAAGTTAAGGAATTCTGCTACTTGGGAAGCGTAATAACTAGGGATGATAGAAGTATAGTAGACATAAAGAGCAGGATACAACAGGCATGGAAGGCTTTCGCGAAAAAGAGGGATTTACTTACGGGTAATATAAGTGTGAATATTAGGAAATCGTTGCTAAAAATGTTCATATTGAGTATGATGTTATATGGGTGTGAAACGTGGACGATAGGAGCTGTAGAAAGGAAAAGAATAGAAGCCTTTGAAATGTGGCGCTATAGTAGAATGCTGAAAATCAGATGGGTGGATAGAATCACTAACGAGGAAGTTTTAAATAGAATAGGGGAAAAGCGAACAATATGGAGGACGTTGACCAAGAGAAGGGATAGATTAATAGGCCACGTTTTAAGGCCCGAAGGTAAAATTAGCATTAAAGGGAAGTATGTGGGGTAATAACAGAAGAAGGAGGCCAAGGATGGAATGTGCTAAGTAGATTACGGAGGATGTTGGTTGTGCTAGTATTGAGGAAATGAAAAGGCTTGCGAAGGATAGGTTAGAATGGAGGGTAGCATCAGACCTGTCTTAGGACTGAATACTACAGCAACAACAACATACGGCGATTATAAGAATTAACCACTCAACCATGTGAGGGAAAGCATGAAGAGTTGCGATGCTTGTGCCCTGTTAGACCACCTGGAGTGTGACCATAACATAATACACTAAACGAGGTTTCACAACATTCAACAGGAAAATAAAGTACAGAAGCTGCCCACGCAGAATATTGCTGAATCATAGTCCATACTGTTGGAAAGAATGTCCAACAGGAATCGCTATGCCTGGTGAGAAGCAGGGCTGCAAGAAAAACATGCGATTGTAGGCAAGGCACGAGGAACCTGGTTGCCAAGAAATTAAACTGTGATGATAAAGCATGACTACCACCCTCTAGAGGAGGCTTAAATTTTAAAAATGCAAAATGGCTGACATTAGATTTGAATAAATATTTATTGGTGTCAATTAATTTGATAGTATTTCCCCTGACACTAAAAGTATAGAATTTCAACCTCATTCAGCAAGGGACTAGAATATTCTTCGGGGTGGAAGTGAAGGGGCGTCACATGAAAATAACAAGGAAACAATCGAAATTGGTGTTATGAGAGTCGCTGAGCTTCATTGTGACTTTCAACATGCAATATAAGTAGGTTTCCCAGACGTTCCGTTTTGACCGGGACTACCGTTTTGAAGGTATGGTCCCGGCCAGTTTGTCATTTTGTCCCGGTTTTTTGATGAAAATTACCGAATATACACGTATTAAAAACGTATTTCAATAATGCTAATACAAAAGGTAACAAATTTTTAATAACTGCTAAAGAAGCTAAGAAGATTATGTTTTATAGACACACTATTATATATTATTATAGTATATAGTATATTTGCATTATATCGAAATATGATTTATAATTCGACTTGAAAATAAATAATTTCCTGATTTTGTCCTTCAGTTTATGTATATTTAGGAGCGAAAACATCATCCTTCTCAACTCTTATTATTTTTAACCCCTCCTTACTAGAAAAAATCGCACGGATGCCCGTTTTATGACTTTTGAACAAATTCTCAATTTTGTCCCGGTTTCGAAACAAAAATTATGGTAAGTCCAGATATAAGTAACTGCAGTTCAGATACGGGGGGGAGGGGGGGATAAAACGAAGTTCCGCTTACAATATTAAACAGGTAGTAATACACGACTACTACTGCTAAAGGGCGGGGGTGGAGGGGCAGAAACCTCATTAGCAAAAACGCCGGATTAGAGTAAAACTTTTCGGAGCCAATAACTTTGACAGAGTTTTCCCTGACAGTATTTGTGTATAATATCAACCCTTTATATTTATAGGGGTGGGCGAGGAGGGTCGCACATAAACAATACATGCGAACTATTGAAGTTAGTGTCGAAATCGGGGCTATGGTAGTCTCTGAATTTAATTCTACATTCAAAATTCTACTTAAGTGAACTTCAGTTCCTAAGAGGGCTGCAAGGAGGGAGTACACAAGGTTCTGATTACAATATTAAAAGCGTCAAGCTATTTTTATCAATTTTTGTCGCTGTTGCTCGAGACGCGAAAAAAAGTCATACTGACGGGGCTGGAAGAGGTTGAAATATGAGCAGCATGAATATATTTCCTGGTTAATTACTTTCACAGTGGTTCATCTGATTTTATTGGTATATGATTTCAGCAACATTTAGCACGGAAGTAGGGGAAGAGGATCACACATTAAAAAACTGACATTGTTGTCGAATTCGTTGTTATTGAAGACACTGAGTTTATTTCTGGAATTCATCGTGCAATTTAAATTGCAGTTAAAACCTAACAGGGGAAGTGGATGGCGCAGATAATTTTAATTACGAAAAGTAGGGTGTTATTTTAGTTGAATAACATCACATAAAAATAACAAAACAATTAAAATTGGAGTCAAAACCAGGGAATTTGGAGTCGCTGAGTCTTATTTTGACATTTAAAGTACGATAAAAGTTGCTGTTGATGAAAGTGAGTTAATTAAAGTTCCACTTGCTATGTTAAACGGGTAGGGCAATATGGATCAAATTTTGTGAGCTTGATGACTAAAAAACAAACGCATTGGGAGTAATGCACAACGATCACTTACTCCCCTCTAGGGGCAGGGAAGGGAGGGTTGGAAATTTTATAAAAGGACCGATATTTGAGTAGAATATTGGTATGGACTTTGGTCTTTCCACTACTTCTGCATCCCAGCTCCCGCAGATCTTCTTCCACCCCTTGCAGGCATCTTATTCGACGTCGGTCTCGCCCTCTTTGTGCTCCTCGGTTTCGGAAGAGGATCTTCTTTGTCACCCCAGACTCCTCTATTCTTGCTACACGACCTACCCATCTTATCCTTCCCGATCGTATGTTTTTTGTTACTGGAGCATCGAAGTATATAGTCCAATTTTTTTTACTATTTACGGAAATTTAAATAACAAATATTTCGGCATGAGTAAGTCGCTGACCAGGAAGAAGGGGTTTTTCCGCGTGCCTACTTGGCGGCTCGGAATCAAAACAAAGGGACTGCGGCTGACACTTGGGCCATAAAGCTCAGACACCTCGTCGCCGGTTTCGGAATGTCCTAATCTGCCTGAGAATTTGGTGACCGGGTGTGCTCCCCAAATGAAACAAGGGATATTATTGGAGAATATCCATCCCTGCCACCTTAGTGATAGGTGTCGGATAAGTGGGGACAAGGTTTTAAAGAGGCTGGCGGAGATAATTTTGGAACAGATTTTTGGTGATAAAAGGTGGTGGCGAGAGGAGATTGGCAGCAGAGTGGTGGAGAAACTGATTTCTAGTGATACAAGGTGGTGGCGAGAGGAGATTGGCAGCAGAGAAGTTACGGCGAGAGAAGATCTGTGAGGTGGCAGCGGAGAGGTGGACCATGCTTTGATCAGTCGAGGAAGCAGGGAGAAAGGTTTTAACAACAAGGGAAGAAAGAGGAAAAAACGGAGTTTCCTTAATTCCGGCAGCACGACTTTGTGCTATTGTCGACCGGCCGCTTCAAGTTCCACAACACGGAAGTTACAGCGAGGCGCATATGAAAACAACTCAGGTTCGTCAACGAACGGAAAATCTGCTACACGTGGTCACCCAAACCATAATTACCCTGAGAACTTTAATATAACCCCATTTTAATTAATTATTTTTGTACATAATATATACACGTACGACCCATTTTAAAATTGTGTTTTCATCTAATAAATGTATATATTTAAACCCAAATATCAAATGCATTAATTAATATTCCCCCCATCATTTACAAGTGTTGTACTTTTTCTCCATCGTTTATTTTCATGCACGGGACCAACTATTCCCTTAGAGCTTTCCTCTCAAATCCGTCAAGCAACCTGACGACAGTTTCCGTCAACGTCCATGTTTCTAAGGCGTATGTGAGAGCTGGTCTGACAAGGAATTTGTAGGTAGTGAGTTTTGTTGAACGGCCGAGGAGTTTTGACCGGAATAGATTACTTAGGCTGAAATATACCTTATTTACTGAAACCAGTCTGGTTATAATTTCAGTTCAAATATCATTCTGGCAAGTTACTGTGGAGCTAAAATATTTGAAACTATCGACTCTTTCAAACGCGTATCCATCCACAGTAAGGGTCGTCGGCATATTAGGTTGATAGGCTTCCCACGGGCCTTCATTTATCATTAGGCCCACCTTCCTATGTGCTTGGCTTAACGCTATGAAGGCATCTTTCAGAGCTGTTATTGTCCGTACTATGATATCTAAGTTGTCCGCACTTGTTAGGATCTGCGCTGACTTAAAGAAGATGGTGCCTCTGGTTTGTAGGCCTGAGTCCCCGATCACCTTCTCGATTATTACATTAAATAGTAGACATGTCAATGCATCTCCTTGTCGTCGTCCATTCTTTATTTCCAGGGAGTCAGAGTAATTTCCTCCGATTCTGATAGTTTCTTACATCGGACATCGTCATTTTTACCAATCTCAGCAGATTTCCATGTAACCTCATCTCCTATATAGCTTGGAACAGTTGGTCACATGTTGCTCTAAAGTCGGTAAAGAGGTGATGTTGTCACGTGTTCACCTCAGGGAGCCGTAAACAAGAAAAATATGGATCTTTTGCCAGGATTTCGATGAAGCAAAGTCTGGCCTTGACTTTTCTAACGAAGCTGGTTTGGAATGTGAAAAGGAAATGAGATATAAGGCTTATCTCGAAGGATCGTAAAGATTCAAGGAAAAATAAGGACGGTTTTGGTATTGTGAGTGAGTTCTCCAGAGTCCGATCAGGTAAGAATCGGAAGGTTGAAGTGTTTACCAGTTAAACTCACATATGCAGTTTAAATATGTATATAATTACAGCCACTGTTATACACTGTAAGAAAGAGGAAAGGAATACAAGACTGCCAGGCTAGAACTATAACAGGGAAACCGACGTAACCTTCTGAAAAGTTGTACGTTCCCGACTTCGCTGAAAAGCTGGAGTGTGAGGCTTTTAAAACGTGTGCTACATGGCATTGCTCCGAAATATCGAGGACAGTTGACATATCCACATTATGTCAGCATTCCTGCGTCGCTGCCGGGTTTAATAACCTAAATTGCAAACGTCTTACGGAATGCATCCATCCACAAAGGCAAATGGCCTATGTGGTATTCGCGATAACGATTCGTTACAATGTGTTCCAATTCTGTACTCAACAGCCTTTTCCAAGATTTGGCACAGGTTGAATATCTGATCTATTGTTGACGTTCTTCGTAGGAATCCACTTTCATATGATCCAATCTCTCTATCCACCTGTCGTAATAACCAGTCAAAAATTATGTTGTATAGCACCTTGTACTCCAGATTCAGGAGGGTCCTGGCACGATAATTTATTTTCTTCATTCTGTCGCCATTTTTTGTGTGGGACACATTATTCCTTCATTCCACTCATCTGGTATCCTCTCTTGTTCCCATATGAGAGTAATAAATTCGAGCAGGGACTACTCCCCCGCAATTCTGCTGGGATTCTATCTGTGCCGGGGGGGGGGGACTTAATGTATTTCAGCTGACACCCCAAATGTTTCTTCTTGTGCACGACGTCAACACCATTCCACTGGGGAGGAGAGTAACCACAGGGTGAGGGTTTTTGAGTGTCAAATAATATGAACAAGAAAATTACCGATATTTGTGTCGAAACCAGATGTATGAGAGTCATTGTATTCAATTCTGATATTTAACATGTAGAGGTAGTCGGGGCGGAACGGGAAACTTCTTGTTTAACAATTTTTGTAAGATTATGGAAAAAGGAAAATAACTTCATACATGTATAAAACATTAGTTTATTCTATCATATATTTAATCTAATATCAATATAATTTAAAACCATTTTTGATGAATTTTTAAAAAGAAATGAACAAATTTCCCGTTAACCTCCACACCCCGGGGGCAGAACGTGATAGAATGTTTTGTAATAACAATTAAAACAATAAAAGCTAATTAAATTTAAGAAAAACCTTAACATATTTTGTGTTTACTTTCTTCTATTTATATTGCGTACGTTTGATCGCATTCGCAAAGAGATTATTTTTTGCAAATGCACAGTCTTCGTTAGCATTTACTCCTTTTTCCGTTCCTTTTCTTTCTTAATTTAGTCTTTTTGCGTACAGTATCATGTAACTCAATCTTATAAGGTGACTGCCAATTTTTCCTTTCTTTTCTTGACGAACACATTACATTTTGCCTTATACAGTAGTATCCTGTTCCACCCCGCATGCAAGTTTCAGTTTAAGGGTTTTCACCGAGTTTAATACAAGCCGACACCTAGTTTACGAATATACAACATTAAAGAGTTCAAAGAGAGGAGTTTTGAGCTTACCTTCTGTCGAAATACTACAAAAATTATAAATTCACAGATGTAAGACGCCGAAACAAGAGTTCATTCACAAGGTGCAGCCATAACTTAGTGAAGTCGGCTGCCAGGAGTTCTTCCTTGACCAGTTACAATGTTCCATCCTTATTTACTAATCTCCAGCACTATCCAGAAACAAACGGTGTCCCGTTGTACTCCGCTATACCGTTCCGCCCGAGTTCCCCAACGTTATGTAAGGTAATGTAATGTAAATAAGACGAAATGAACCGTGATTCTTGCCTATCTTGGGGTTTTGGAATTCGCCCACTTCAATTCTGAAATTCAACATGCAACAAAAGTCAGCCGTGGGTGGGGGTGGGATGGAATAAAACTAAATTGACGTATAATGACACATGTTCCGACGTTATTGAATTCGTTTCAAAATTCGCGTTAGATTTAATTTTAGTGAATATCAGGAGGGTAAATTAAGTTCTGGTGCAATTTCAGGTCCAACTTTGTTCAAATGCCCCTTACGTTCAGTTTGACCACTTGATGGGTAAAATAACCACAAGCTCCTTCAGACTCGTGGGTTGGAAGCATCTTTTTTTGTACGTAATTTTGCCTTTCTTAAGGAACCGTGAGTTTTTCGTACTCTATTAGGTTACTATCCAAATTTCTGGTGGCAATTTTTATTTGTTTAATGTACCGAGAGTATTTTTGTACTCTTATAAACAGTTAAGAGAAATTTTAATTCAGTTAGAATACTGACAGTATTTTTAACTCTGCTATTGTGCGGGGAGTACTTTTACTCTCTCGAGATGCTGGGAATATATTTGAGGTTCTTATTGCCGGTTTAATTACGTGTTGACCAATAATTAATTAATGTTGTTGTGCTATTCAATCCTAAGACTGGTCTGATGCAACCCTCCAAGCTAACTATCTTGCGCAAGACTTTTCATTTCAGCATAACTACCACATCTTTATTAATCTACTTAACGTATTCCTTCCTTGGCCTCCCCATTCTGATCTTGCCCCCAAACGCTTCCCTCTAATGCTAATTTACAATACCCTAATGTCTTAAAACATGGCCTATTTAATTTTTATCCCTTCTCTTTGTCAACGTTCTCCATATTGTTCGCTTTTCCCCTATTCTGTTTGGAACTTCCTCATTTGTGATTCTATCCACCCATCTCATTTTCAGCATTGGCCTATAGCACCACATTTCAAGGCCTTCTATTCTTTTCCTTTCCACAGCTCCTACCGTACACGTTTCGCACCAATATAACGACACACTCCATAAGAACATTTTTAGGAAGGATTTCCTAATATTCACATATATTACCCGTAAGTAAATTCCTGTATTTTTCAAAAGCCTTCCTTGCCTGTGCTATCCTACTATTTATGTCTACTGTACTTCTACCATCCCTAGTTATTACGCTTCCCAAGTAGCAGACTTCCTTAACTTCCTTCAAAATATTCCTTCCAAATCTGAAACCCTTCGTTATTTTACTGTTCCCCATACTACACTCCATTACCTTGGGTTTTCCTCTATTAATCCTCATATTGAACATTTTCTCCATGACTACGTTGATGCCATATATTACAGCTTCCAAGTCTTCTTCTGACTCCCCTAATACTACAATATCGTTGGAAAAGCGAAGAGTTTTTATTTCTTTTTCTTGCAGCATGATTCTTCCATATTCCGTTTTAACTGTCTTCATCGCCTGTTCTATATATGAGTTAAACAGCACGGGTGACAGACTGCATCCTTATCTTACTCCTTTCTTGATTTCTGATTTCTTTTCTTGCCCTCCAATTCTAATTACTGATTACTGTATCATGTTTACTAAAATTAGAGGCTGAGTCAATATTTCTTGTGTTGTCCCTACATTCTTCCTAAAATCAAACTGATATTATCGTAATTTCTGGTATTCATTCAGAATAATTGAATTATTTTATTTTTAACTTTTGTTATTGCTAAATATATGCAATTTAAAATAAAGTTTGTAGCACTCAAATCTTTACCTTATCACAAATGGCAAGCCACAGACCAGTGAATAAATTATTCACTGAAAAATACCACAAATATTTTAAGTATATGTGCTGCTATTACATATGAAGGGTTTTAAATAGCCAAATCCCGGAATAATAGCAATTGCCGTATTAATGAAGTTGAAACCACTAGTTGTCAACTGTACGACTGAAACGATTTTTATTTTATAGTCGTGGCTCGTTCACTTTTCGAAAACTGGTTTTCATTACGTTCATCAAATTTGATTATTTCATAAATATATACACGGGGACAAGATAATTTACTAAGCCAATAGTGGTTTATACTCGTACGTTCTTGAGCAATCCTTTGCAGTTAGCATTCTAACAGCCACATTTTATGTTTTGAAAATTTCCATACTACAAGAAGAATTACCGTAACACATGATGGAGTGAAATTAAGGTTAATATACCTTATACAATATTGGCAGTGATTGTGTCTACTTCTTGAGAAATCATCTTTGGGGCAGAGCCTAATACACCGACAAGTAATTTAAGGGAAAGCTATCTTTACAGTTTCAGGAAGACAATTATATTACAACGGTTTTTGGTTGATATTAATAAAAGATAAAAATTATCTATAGTACTCCTAACACACTGTAAACCTAAAATAAAGACGAAAGGTCAGTTACTTTCTTCATTTTTCTGATTTGTGACCGATTTATTTATTTAAAATAAAAACAAAAAAAGTCTTAAATGCGTTTAAATTTTAAAATGATTTAGAGCAATAAAATAATCTTTGTTCTTTCTTTGATCGCTGAAATTATTTGACTGAAAATATATAGCGAGACTTCCTAAAATCAAGAAACAACAATTCTACGCTAGAGAAATAATTTATGAAAGTACGTAATGTTAAACGATATTCATTGTTGCTCCGTTAATATTTAAACTATTGAGTTGAAATTCCGTTAGTTAGTTAACATATTATGAAATAATAAGAGACTTTGATATCTGTGTTACACTGCTTCGTATATGAAGACTATGGGTCATTGACGGTGAGGTTTACTACTGTGTAACTCATCGGCCTTCGTTAGTCTCGCTGAAAGTAACGTTTCGCTTTCACTTTGAGCCACGTTACAGGCCGCGTGTACCTTTCCCGCCCTTTTGTTTGATAAACAAAGACACGCAACGTTGGTTCCACAGCAGTGATGCGCTGAAGTGGTTTTCCAGGAACGTGTTGCTCGGTAACTGTTACCAAGAAATAACGTGTTCCAGCAACACGTTATTTCAATATCCAGCTACTGGTGATATAACTTTCTTAACTGCGCCCGTTATGTATCCAAAAAGTGCGGGGTCCGATTGCATTTCTTTTCCGGGCCCTCTATATATTCAATGTTAAAATAAAATACAAATTCAATATATATATATCAAATGTCATGGATCATAAGATAGGTAAACTTCTACATACATTAAAACATAAAATGCACAAATACAAAAATAATTACATTTTTTTTCACATTCCATTAATATGAATACATGAATTGACATATTTCTAAGTTTTTGTTCTGTAAATTGTTCTACAATAGTTTGAAAATCCAATTTCCTTATTCTTCACTTTCAGTCGACATAATTGCTAGACTATTTAATCTATCCCGAGTCATTGTCGATCTCCGATAGTTTTTTATTAATCTTAGCCTGGGAAATGATCTCTCTCCAGAAGCAACGCTCACTGGAAATCTTAAATATATTCGGAGAGCAATAAACAAGTTTGGAAGTGCCGTTGCTCTGTCATTTTCCGTTAAAATGTGAACATTTTAAATATATTTTCAAAAAATTCTGATGGAACGATAGATTTTACAGCCTCCATTTCTTCAACTAACATTTTTCCATCTATATCAGCTTCTTTCATGGTGCATCATTTTCTATAAACCTAGAATCTGTAAGAGAAATTTCTAATTTGGCTGCATGTTTTTGACGTGCGTCTTTTTCCATCTTTTGAAAATTTTCCAAAAACCCAAATAAATCATGATGATTTTTCAATTGGTCAAAACGATCTTTTAGTGATTGTGTAGCTTTATCTAAAACAAAATTAAGAAAAGATATCTCGAATGCGTTTATCGGATCAACGATTGGTTTATCGTCGCCTTCATAATTGAAACATTTCTTTCTTTTCCGAAGCCTTTTATTTAGAAATTATGTAGATATTTCCAAACATTGTATTCGTGTCCTCTTCAAAATCCTTTATAGTGTGTTCCAGTTCACATTGTCAAACGCTTTTTCTAAATCTACAAATGTCATGAACGTAGACCTGTTTTTTCTTATATTGTCTTCTAAAATTAGAAGCAAAATCAATATTGCTTCTCTCGTTCCTACATTCTTCCTAAAACCAAACTGATCTCCTAACTCGCATTCTGTTTAATATTACAATCCATTCCATTCGTAGATTTTGCAAACTATCCTGAACAGCCATAATATTGCTCCTTCGCCCGATGATCTTATCAACTCCGCTGAAATGTTTTCAATTCCTGGCGCTTTACAATTGTTCAGATCTGCCAGCGCCCTATCAAACTCCGACCTTACAACTTTGTCCCCCAACTCTTCATCATCCATCTCCGTGATACAGCTCTTCGTGATATTACTTCCATCTTTCTGCCTTTTCTTCTTTATCCATAATTGGCTTCCCATCCGCTTTCCTGATGTTATTGCCAATATTTTTCCTCTCTCCGAATGTTTCTTCAACCTCTTTGCATTTTTCTTAGAGCCAAACCACTTTGGCTGCTTTGCACGTCCTATCTGTCATATTCTTCAAGCGTCTGTCCAGCTCTTTACCATTTTCATCTCTCGCGTTTTTATATTTACGCCTTTCATCAATTATTTTTATTATTTCTTGTGCTATCCATGCTTTCCTACTGGTCTGAGATATTCTTCCTATATTTTCGTCGGCTGATCTAGTCACTTCTTCCTTCAAGAGTGCCCATTTCTCGTCTATATTATTTCTTTCTCCTTAATCTACTCTTGACTAGGACTTGCACAATGCCATATAGTCTGTAGAGTAATCAAATACACGTATAACTCGCGAACGAGTCAAGCAAAGACACAAGCTAATAAATGTTGTTTATATGAGTCCATAATGCGCCAACTTTGTTTAAAGCTGACCCAGAAACGCAAATAACGTGTTTGTGTGTGCTCGGCTGAAATGTTTAAACATAATTTTTCTTTTCCTAATATTTACTATTACTTAATGAAGTTATTTCCGCTCAAAATCGTTTCTTTATAATTGACCGCAGTGTTCACCGTAGTACTTCAACATAAGGAAACCGACGGTCCGAAAAAATATTCGCAAACCGTAATGAGATTAAGAAAGTATAAGTTTATGGCTATAAAAATATTTCCTCTGTCATGGTAATCAGAGCACTTTTTTTAAAAAACTAATTTTTCAATCATTGACATGCCATTCCGAATTTTTTCGTTCTGCTGACGAATTCATAAAAGTAAAATTTGAATACCTTTAGTTAAAGTATATAGAAATGAGTTATAATAATACGAAAAAGTAAGGAAATTGAAATTTCAATTTTTTACTTTTAATTTGTAATAATACCCATGAATTTTAATTCATTTACTTGAATTCATCTTACCTTTTCTAACTCGCCAAAGTGATTGAATATTACCTAATTTCTTTTAAGTGTAAATTGAATGAATATTCTCTTAATGTCACAACCGACCATAATTTGGAGTGTAATAATTACAATATTTTTATTCACAATTCATCCATTTTAAAAATAAATCTGTTGAATTTGGCCAACACAATAATATTTTTTATTATTACATTTCTTTGATTAGTTATTGGAATTTATTTTAATATTCCTGCGCCGTTTCATCTACAATTTATTAACGTTGTAATGATCATTAAATTACAGCTTTAAAATAATGGTACATTGTACAGACATAGATAATAGCGGAAACCAGGTTTTAAATTTTTCTGGTTTATTTAAAGGAGCATCATCAGCAACTGGTTGTTAGCAAACTATACATTTATGCATGTCACTACATAAATTTATCATCTTTAAAAATTTTACATTATCTTTTTGATGTTTCGGTGAGTAGCCCATCTTGTTTAGGCTTCCAAATATGTTGCCCCTGTCTTGATGGAATTGGCTGCATTCATAGATGACGAGTTTGAAGGTAATTATAATGTTGCATTGGTGGCAGCAGTGATTAAGTGAAGGTGGGCAAGTTTGGAGTGACCGGAACCGACCCTTGTGATAGCTATTTAATCCCTTCTATTTAAAGAGGGAAGGATTTTTAAGGAGTTGAAGGTGGTTGACAGTGGGCTGTAGTTATTTCATTTCCTTCCATTTGGCTCCACAGTGCTGTTGAAATTTGTCAAGTATATATTTCCACATGTCACAGATGGTATTTATTTTCTTTGTTGTGTTGCCTGGATTATTGGTGGCGTCCTTGCTTGCTGATCTGCAATGACGTTTCTAATGATGTTTTGGTGCGAGGAGATCCTTGTTAACAGTTTCAGTTTTTGTTAGTTTCTGTAAGGAGAGTAGCGAATCTGTTAGGACTAAATGACTGGTTGGTGTGATACAGGTGATATGTTTGAGGTCAAAGAAGAATAGCTGCAGTTCTACAGTTAGTGACATGGAAGTGGAGGTGTTGAGTGAATATATGTACCTTGTGTATTTTCTGGAGACGTCCGTATAAAGTGAGTTATATCCTGGGTATTTTTCATATAGCTGGCTGACTTTGTTTTCAAATTTTGCATAATTAAAAGCAGTTTGAAATAAACACACAGTTCCACAGAATATTATAAAAACCGAGATTGTACAAGAAATTTAAAAACAGAAAAGCAATTATATACTTCAATGTCACATTTGAAATCTTTGGTCTATTCCTGCGCCGAATAAAATCATACGGATACTGGGTTACGTGAAACAAACATCTGAGAAAGCATCTCCCTTTCGTGGCAACTATGCTATCTGCGGCTATGATCAGTACTCGGTACTCGCTACCGCTTGGCGATGAAGATCCTCGATCTAGCAATACACACTCTGAAGGTCCTCTATTTTTGTAAAATTTTAGGAATGTGTACCCAGTGGAAAAATTATTATGACCACCTAACAGCGTCACAGTTCTTCCTCTAGAGGGCTAGACAGCTATAAAATAGGAATGCAGAAGAATTGAAACATCACTTGTACTGTGTTGTTTCCGAAGATATGTGCAAAAGACGTGAAGTAACTGATCGTAGGCCCTCGAAGCCAATTGTGAAGTGTTCAAGAGCAACATTAAATAATGTTTACAGCAAGAGGGCGACCACCGAGCAAAAAGCCGGGTCTCAACGTCAGGCTTCTGTTAGTCACAGGCTACTCAATGCTCGAGCTGAAAGGAGACTTGACAGAGCAACAGTGCGTCAAATAGCGGAGAATCAAGGACTAACTGTGAAGGTCTCTGAACGAACTGTTCGCTGCACATTACACCGTATGGGCTATGGAAGCCGATGACTTGTTCGAATGCCTGTTCGGTCGGACTGCCATGAACATTCCCAGAGGAGCACAAGATTTGAACAGCCGATAACTGGAAATATGGCATGAAACGTGATTTCAAATGCACCAGATGGCAGGTTTGGAATAAGGAAGAAACAACACAAAAGCATGGAGCGCAACTACCTTGCTACAACTCTTCAAGCTGGTGGAGCCAATATTATACTTTGGGGGATATTTACTTGACATTGTATGGGTCCTTCGATTCCTGTGAAAAAAACGTCTTAATGCCCAAGGGTATTTAAATATCATTGAAGATCAATTACATCCTGTTATGTTAATGGTGTCCTCTGCCAGGGATGGATACTTACAGCAGGACAATCTTTCTATTCATAAAGCTGGAATTGCCTTCAGATTGTTCGACGAGCATGAAGGAGACTTTGCTTAGTTGACCTGCACAATCACCACATCTCAATCCAACCTAGAATCTGTGGGATGAGATCGAACGGGCCCTCTGGCAGCTGGATCCAGTAACAACAAATCTTAAGTATTTGGAAAGTGCAGCTCGTCAGGTGTGGTCTCATCTACCAGCATCTTATAGAATCCATGCCCAGAAGAATTCAAGCAATATTAAGAGCAAAAAGTACTCCAACACTGTAAAGAGGTGTTGGTCATAATAATTTGGCCACTCAGTGTATACTCAGACGTAAACGTCTGACAACCAATAAAATTGGATCAATTTGATTTGAGCGGCTTATTAACAGACCATCAAATTTTTCATGCTCCAACCTCCTCATTAGTATCTGTGATTGTTGAAACAAGAATTGTAAAAACTTCACAATCAATAGTGCAATGTTGGTCGTAATTAAATTCAACAATCCTATTATCACTTCACACTAATTAACAACGTTTCCAAAAATTGTAAAAAAAAGTCAAAACTCAATGAAATTAAAAAAATTACAATCATCTACATACAATCACTGTTTTTCTTGATCCAACAACAATAGATTAACTAATAAAAGAAAAACAATTTTTTGTATGTATATATATATATCATACGTTTCGGAGCCAATAAAAATGAGCAATTACTAAATATTAAAATTTGCCTTACGCGCCAAAAAAAAAGCAATACGGATGCATGGTGTTGACGATCCAAAGAAGTTTATTATTTCTCAGGGAGTTAGCTTTCCGCAAACAATAGGTTAATATCGGCACGTATCCTATTTCAGCAATAGGTGGAGTGCTTCAGAGCGTAAACAGATCAAGAGTATAGGCAAACCGCATGCAATTTTTTGACTTTAATGTGCGTATAAGAAATATTTGTATATATATTACATACGTATATATTATTATATTAATATCTCCTATATATATTAAAATGAAGTATGCACGATTATTTAATCCTGTTTTTAAACCCTCAAATTTTCAATGAAATCCGTTGAACCGTTTCGGAGTCTGATCGAGACAAACATATAGACAGACAGACAAACACTTTTATTTATTGTTATAGATTGCTTGAAGTTATTTATAACAAATTTAATTAATTTACATTTATATACTCTTGTATATAATTTAACGAAGCTTGTTTTAAATATGTGTACCAACGTAATAGAAGTGAAATAATCAAATAACGAATGCTTTGTGTTCAAAGAATAAACTTATTCGGTTAATTAACCAAGATTCTTTTATGAAAGTAGTGAAGTAATTTACGTATTTTTGCAGGTGTGAATGTGGGTTTAAATATAGAGCTCAACTATTAAATACTCGGGACTTCTTACTCTTCTCAGGAAAGGAATAAGTAGTCGTAATGAAGATGTCAAGGTCGTCGCTAATTAGTATCAGCTGTACTCACTCCGCCTCTGGCGGGCGTAAGTCTCCCTAACGTGAGGTATTCGGATTCGGAAAGGAACCTCTGTTTACAAATATAGAAACTGAAATTATGTTATATATATTTATATCATAGTAGCAATTTGATTTGATTTAAACCATAGAATTCGTCACTTCTGAGTTAACTTTGTAATAAAATTCTTCAACCTGCGATTGTCTCACCTACTTCATCAAAGCGCTGATACCTCAGCAATTACTTTACGTGCATTTACGGGTGACAATACTCAGTGCCATATATGAACTGTACGGCGAGTGACCTGGAAATTAATCCATCCTGTATTGTGTCTGCAGAAATGGGTTACGACGAGGATTGTCGACAGGAAAAATTACGTGATTTCCGCACGCAAAGTAGTTCAGTGATACGTCCACTAATCCCGCTCGCGGAAATCACGCAATTTTTGCTCTACTTACGAAGTTTTTTTTATACCAACTTTTAGCTTTATACTTAAGTTGGGAATTATAGAGGCCTTTTAATTTTTATCAGGTCCCAAAATAGAGCAATAACTCAAATTTAATAAAAATTCAAAAACCCAATTTTTAAATCGGTGTTACACCAATTTTGAGTAAAATTTCTAAGTTGAAGTTTTATGCTATGGAGACCTTTCATGTGTGCAATTTTTAGATTTTTGTCTGGTCAACAAAGATAATGGAACTCAAACTTCCCAAAGAATATCTTAGTTGTCATTGATAGTTTGTATGTTGTAACTACAATCTCATGTGTAAAAGATAAAGAGGCTCACAAACGGTTCCCCCTTAGAGGAATTTATTTTAGAAAATATAAGTAAATAGAAATTAAACTTATAGATCAGAATGTACTGACACACTGAAAATGATAGGACAATTCAGTGTTGAGCAATAAGGAAAGTAAGATGAAAACCTAAAAAAACGCATTTTTGTTATCAGGCTACATGAGGGTGATCCTGAAACAAGAAACTCCCCTTTAATAGCATAGGAAGGGAATTGAAAAGCGGGATGCGGAAGGTAGAGCAAGGTAGCCAAGGGTTGACTAGGGCCCCCGGGCTATATTGTATTGTATTTGCAAATAATCTACAATTGGGCGCAAGCCCGGTGGCAGATACATAATTAAATATACATAATTATAAACTAAAGAAAGATAAACATGTTCCGTGGATGCCCTGAAAGAGAAAAGAGAAACACTTCACTTCACTTTTTTATATTCGGAAACACATTTATATTAAATAAATATCCACTTCACTTCACACGTTTTTTCAGATTTGACCTAAATTTATTTTCTTGAAGAGGATTTCCTCCAAACACCCCCACAGGTAAATTATTCCAGTCGTTGATAGTCCTATTTAGGAATGAGAATTTGCCAACATCTGTTTTTTGTTTTCTATATTTCACTTTGAATTGGTGATCCCATCTATAGTTTAAGGACCCTACCCGGTGTTTCACCTAAAAGAGATGCAGGGAAAACTTACATCAGGTAGGTCGGGCATTGGGCTCTTTTCTCACGCCCTTGCGAATGACGGAAGACGAGTTTGCTGTGGGGTCGTAGCATTCCCTTCTTCGTGTCTCCACAAGTTTTAGGAGGCAGTTGGCCGACTGATCCAATGGGATCAGCGGACAACTCTTGCCTTATGCCCAAGGTCTTCGACCCCAGTACAGAAACCTCCCAAAATAGGCAAAGGTGTCTCGTCATGTGAGAACTTTGAAAAAAAACCAGAGAGAGTACGAGGCATTTTCAACATTGTCAGGTCACTCTGGGGGGAAATTCCTGCGAGAGAAACCTCCCACAGGTACCTCAGAAGGCATCTCTTATCGCTGAAGGGTTCGAATAAGAACAGCAAACAACACAACGCCTGCGAGCCAGAAACATGCATCCCTCATGACCGACCCGAATGTCAGAGGTAATGGGAACCTTGACTTATAACCCATGATCGAAAATCAAGGACAGAAAAAGACGAAAGGAAGACGTTAGACTTTCCTGGGTGTTTCCTCCTCATATACCATTTCATGTTGTCCGGCGATTTTTATGCGTCGTGAATTTCATATTTTCCTCTAGAAATATGCATTCATATTTTTCAAGGTAAACGTTCACGTCTTCTTTCTTACTTACGGAATATTCACAAAACTTTGTGAAGTAACCCACGAAGAGATGCTACTCGTAGTCGATTTGGACCGACTTATGTTGTAGAACATAGTTGTCATATTACGAAAACATTCTTTCTGAATGGAATCCATTCATTTTCGAATACTATCGAAGAAAGCTGAGTGGAACCGCACAGGATCTTGAACTCACTAAGTCTTCCAAAACTGGAAATTCTCTGGATTCAGGGTGTCTACTTCGAATATCATTACCGATGTTTGGGATTTATATAAGTAAACCGTAGATCAATTTTTCGATATACATTACGATACTGTACCATTAGCGTTGTGTGTGCAACATTCATTGAATTGATGCCAAGAGGGGCATTGCGGCGGAGGGGCCTCCCCTCTCCACCCTCTCCTCCCTCCCCTCCCCACCCCGACCCACTGCTCCGGTGCTGTGGGCGGTGACGTCACTGGTTGCTGGTGCGAGGAAGTGACAGTTGCGGAGAAGTGAGCGAGGAAGTGACAGTTGCCAGGAAAGCCAAGACATGTCCGCAGCCGTGGTGCCCGAAGATGGTCGCGGGGTAAGCTTTATTAACCCTCTATTTTCACACATTAGTTACCACACGCCTGTTTACTCTGAAGAAAAGTGCCTACCCCTTGAAGCGCTTCTGGCCGCCAGTCAACAAATCACTAATTAATGTTGATCTTCGAATATCATGATGAACAGTTAATACCATTTGCAATTTATTGTTTCTGCAATTCAAAACGTGTTTCATGCATATACTGGATACCGTTGGACTCAAATTGACCCTAGAATAAAATATACAAGCTTAATAGTACTCAAGCATCTATGAATCTTTGGACTCGTGAATACTGTGATACATTAGCTCTGTAAGAATTTGAATTGTCTTTTCCCAAAGAAATGAAACACCATTTTTTTTACAGATATGTGATGTGTCTAGTTGATTCACCTATTGATATGAAAATAATTTATAAGAATGTTGGAAACCACTTGGAAAGTGCGTGACATTAATTTCGATCGAGAATATTGACCTGCTGTTGCGATACGTTAGTTCACACGTAAAGTATTTCAAGTCTGGTCGATATTCTTTGCCCTGCTGACACCGACTCACCTCCTTTGTTATCCTCCTTTCCGTAAGCGGAATGTACATTGACTCAGAATTAAATGGTAAATATTGACCGAATGCGAACTTAACGATAATTCAAATTGTTCCAGGTCTGATTTCTCCGTTATCGACTGATGTCTGGAATGTTTGTTTAACTTTATTAATCATTGGATACAGATAATCGTGATTTGTTTAGTTTTTTCAATATCGTGGTGCTCCTCAGCTAAAAGTGGACAGATCAAACTGAAGTAACTGGAAATATTCAGTGCGATTGTTTCTTACTCATCATGAAGAGGGAATATTTATTAATGTTTTCATCGTTTGGCTAAAATTTTATTCCTTCTCATTTCACTGCACCATCTTGCTGTTAAATTTCTCTATCACTCGCTTTTCCCACTGAATGTAATATTTTAATTGGTTGAAAATCAAGTAGGTAACAAAAACCTCGGTAACTATTCCATAAAGTACATGGTTTTTAGGAACAAATTAGTTGCCACTCGTTTGATGGGCTTCGGATTTTGATCATATTATTATTTAGATCCTTACTTGTTTCGTCCTAATTGTAAAGTTTTACGATAATTCTAGAGATATAAGTTAGTCAAAACAGCATTAGTAAAAAGATTGTCAAACGACAGTACAACATGAAAAAATATAATAAAATGATCTGTGCTTCACTACATGATTATTTTCGCTATGAAATAGGTACATTTAATGATGTAAATTTAATGAGAATCCTTTATTTACAAATTGGTGTTCTATAGTTTTTTTTTCAAACTGCTTTCGTATAATTTTTAGCTGTGATTAGTTACATCGACTTAGCCTATATTATATTAAAAGTTTTATCTTCTAGATGTATGTCGTTTCCCAAATAAGTATTTAGGCCCAAGCGTTATTAAACACGTATATCGTTCATCGCGTACGAGACTACTTTTTTACTCTGTCAGTTGGCATTTGAGCGTCTGTCAGCGCTTATAACGAAGCTTGACGATACTCAAGTAGAGATCAGCATCAATAACCAATACTCTGTCTTGAGTTGTGCTGCAGTTGATGTTATCTATGACGACCCAGTTAAACAAGATAAAATTGTTCTTCTTCCTCGGCTCTGCAGCCCATTCTGGACCTTGGCCTACCGGGTCGACTGCGGACTGTCATCCTACATTACACATTAAGAATTTGGAGTGATACGGGATCAGCGTATCGATTATCCAGCAGTCTTAATCCCGTTATTCATGACAATGACAACACAAACATCCAAGCCATGCCAGGATTCGAACCCCGGACCCCATGGTTGTGAGACAGCGGCGCTAGTCACTACGCCACAGGATGTCAGTAGTTGGTAACAGTAAATCTATTTTGAATGAATAAGTGTAGTTTGATATATTTGGAACAGCGACTATAAACCAGCGATTCCCAACCATTTTTCTACGTCTACACCTTTGCCACGTTTTCAACAGCCCCAATATTCCTTTATTATGATGAATAAATAGCGTCATGTACCAAGTTGCAGGACAAACCATACCATAGATAATTGTATAATTTATTGAACAGTTTTTTCAATTTGACTGAGTTATATGTAAATATAATAAGCCTACATCATTAAAAAATGGATTCGTTGATGATTTTCGATATACGAGGTGTATAATTAAATAATAATAATCACGTTCTTCAATATTTAATTGATTTCTACTTTTTCATAATTTATTTTTAACGTGCTGAACGTAACCTCATTCAAGTAAGAACTAGGGAAAGCTAAAAATAATGTTGGTACTCAAACACAAGCCGACCTCGGCATTCGGCGCATATACAAAATATGTTTGTCTTTACATACTTTAAAATAGATATTATGTAACAATTGCATTCATTAAAATTTTTAAAATTATCATAGACCTGTAATAGATCCCTGGTGACCAAGAGTAGGCAAACTTTTTATATCTACCGCATACTTTTACATCTGTGTTAAGTCATAAAATTTTCTACAGCCAGTTCCGCAGTAATTGTGAGATATAAAGCAGGGAAATAAATTTATTTTTTAAATTTATTTCACAGAGTTACAGCGATTTAAAGTATATAATAATAATACTTACTAAATACTAAAATTTCAGACTGTCACTAAGTTAGGCAGTATAAATATTTATAAAAAACTGTCTGTATCTTTTTATTTATTCTTTGTGTACGTAGAAGTATGGTGTAATTACAGTATGGTGTAATTAAATTATAAAGAGATCCCTGAGCCTGATTTGGAGAAATATTCAGCCCGTTTCTTCTTTGATTATAATTTGATCAACAGCACTAAAGCCCGATTCCATTAAATTTAGTATCATTTTCCACATAGTTACAAATAAGAGAAGTATTTGTTATACGCTGCCTTAGGTTTTCATGTTTACCACTATCAAATTTATGTTTACTTTTTTCACCTAATCTAATTTCCAGCAGTTCTTTTTCGGAACTTGTATCAGCCTCTTAAATATTGCGGAAATGGATTTTTCATCCAGTAAGTTTAAAATATCTTCAAATCGTTTTTATATGTTCGTTGAAATGGCTACTGAATATATCATTACCCTCAAGTGTTACATCATATTTTACAGGAAACTGATGAAATTTCCCTTCGTTAGATTATAACCAAGTAGTTCAGGTTACTCAATAAATAATGATGCAATACTTTAGCAACTTATAAAAATTTTATTAGCTCCTTTAAGTTGCAAATTGACATAATTAAATTTGTTCATAATATCTGCCAGATACAGATTGATATAAACCGTATAAGATTATGATATAACGATGCAAGAAGAAGGCGATGATGTACCCTTTGACATCCAGTGAACTTCTGCATGGTAAATTAAGGTAATAAAATCTTCATTATTGTCATGGAATACTTGTTGAAACATCATATCATTTTTTGAATTGGATTTGATCTTACGCAGGCGATACAAATACAAATGTCGGAAATTTAAATTGTCACGGGGTGTTTTATGAAAACCTAATGGAATTATTTTCAGATAATGTTATGATTGAATTAAATGAAAAAAGGAAAGTGCTTCATCATGAGACAAAACCCCTACCACACACCAAACAACGCGCGTGGGCGGTAAGGACCAGGTTACTGCAGACCATTTTTCGTCTTCCTTGCCCTCAAGGGGTCTATTTGCACACCGATGGAAATCCCTTTTCTAATTATTAGAGAATTTCATGCCATGTGAGTGAAACTAGTATCAGTATTTTTACTGACAAGGGTGTTTTGCCATCCTGACATTTCTCTTTATCTGCGCGGTCTTCCTCAAATAATGAATGCATCTCCAATTCTATTTCATTCTGGAGTATAGAAAAAACCATTCGTTTACAAATGGCTTGAATTAACAAACTAAGCATCCAACTCCTACCAAATGTTTCTTATAACGCGGATAACGTTATTTTCCGAGAGGGGTGTACTGGGTGGGGGGAGGGGGGTGAACCCTGAATTCTAATTCCAACTGGCCCCTGTATTTTGCCGATTTATTGGGTATATTTTGCAAATGATGTCATAAAGACGATGGAATGAAATTTAATTGCATATACTACCTGCGAAGTTAATCTTGATCGATAATTCCTTGTGAATCGCTCACTGCCGTCTTCGATGGACACTCCAAAAATTGATTCTATTGTAAGGAATTATTGTTTAGTCTGATATATATATAAGTATATTGGTGAGTGTGTGTGGGCGTGGTTGTGTTCTTAGTGACGGATCCTGTGAATTATTTAGGACACCTCATTCCATTAATTGTTTTTCTGCCACTGGGTTGTTTAACAATTTTTGTAAAATTATGGACAAAGAAAAATGATTTCATAAAATTATAAAACATTAGTTTATTCTATTACCTACTTAATCTAATATCAATAAAACTCAAAACACTGAATTTATATTTTTGATGAGTGTACTTTTGATCGCTTTATCTATTTTTCCTTTTGCAAAACGATTTTTTTTGCAACTGCACAGCCTTTGCTATCATTTTCCAGTTACATTTCTTTCGTAATGTATTATTTTTTGGTACAGCATCCTGTAACTCATTTTTATAAGCTGAGTCTGTTAGTTTTTCCTCTTTTTCTTGAGGAACACGCAAAATTTTGTCTTATACAGTAGTAACCCGTACGCTATTCTCAGTTTAAGGTTTTCCACCAATCCTTAATACAAGTAGACATAATCCTTATACGAAATTAATATCCAGACAGATAGTTTACGAATATATACCATTTTACAAGCGAGGGGAAAAAAGAATTTTGTGAAATACCTTCTAATGCTTCCAAATTTATAAAGTCACAGATGTAAGAAGTCAAAACTAGGTCAAGTCGACTGCCAGGACTTCTTCCTTGACCAGTTACTATGTTCCCTATTTATGAACCTCCAGCACTATCCAGTAAAAAGAATAGGGTATCCCGTTCTGCCCCGACTTCCCCTATTTAACATTTATGTGATTGAATAAATAGTTCTTCAGGTTGGTAGAAAGTAAATTTGGAATCATACGTTGGGAGAATATAGTTTTGTAAGCCAAAAGCTTAAGTTACCGTGTTCGTATGACCGTACAGAAACTTTGTATGCGTTATTGTTTACTATTTTGTTAATTATTCGTATCCTCATTTGTTAAGTCTACTGAAGTTCAAAGTTCCTGCCCGTCTTTTTAGAGATTGCCCTACTTTTACCTTAAGCTATCATATGGCTCTTACGAGTAGAGTTATGACAGATGCCAATTCTAAAACAGAAAATGATTTTTTAATAATAGTTCAAATGTTTGAACAATAACCTTGAATAAAGTGGTACATTAGCCTCTATATTTTAAATTGATTATAATTATTTTACACATTTGCAAAGCTTTTTGTAATTCAATAATATTCTTCTACGGGTATATTGTACGTTTACATAAAAAAATTATTTCCTTGCTGAAAATGTACTCTTGTTGTAGTAGGCAATGGCCTATAAATAATTACATTAACTATTATCTACTCGATCATCATAAAAATAAACAAAGTATAAAACCATTACGTACTCATTAATAGTTACATATTAATGAGTAATTTCTGGTGTAATGCCACGGGGTTTGGTACTTTAATCACCGCTTCTATTTATATGTCTACTAAAACATAACTGAAACCTCTTGTCAATTTACAATCGTAGTTGTAGGAATCCCGCAATATTTATTCAGCTCTCGAGGCGTTCTACTTCTCATATACTCTCATTCCACCACTTTTTATTAATCACTAGTTTTCCTCGATTCGAAAGGACTACAAAGAAATGGAAATACATAACTTTGTATAGAAAAATGGAAATTAAAAATAAATGCTGTACGTACTTGTGGTATCATATCTTTGAATTTTCGCACACTTTTCAATGTGCTACTCTATCTTCACGAATGCCTTCAAACTGTTTACGCTGGTTGACTCTTCTGACACCATTAAGGAAATATTTTTTTGCCATAGAATACTTGTAGGCAAAAAGACATATTATTTCATTTGTGACATTAATTCCAGACTAATTATTGAGGGTGGAGCCACTTCGCTGGTTTCCAAATTTACTGCTTCAAATTATTCTTGTGTACTGTGCAGAGATGTATGGCGGGGAACAATTTATCGAAATAACAAAGGAAATGTTTATTTTGCGCCGGTCAACCAATCCTAATGTTCATAAAGCCTTGGCTGGTCGGAACTCCACTGGAGGAGTCTTCCGTTAATATTCAATTTTTTCACACCTTTATCCCACAGTAGTTGTGTACACGAGAAAATGAATCTGCACTGGACGATAACGAAGGACTGTTCGCTTCAAAACGCGAGTGGATGACACAACGCCATATTTTCCCTTCAATCAGAGAAATATAAAATACCTTGGAAAGCGGCACGCTGGTTTCACTCTTCTGTTCTGGTCCGCTGCTGCAGTTTCGCCTGACGAAATGCTTTCTCGAGGTCGGTAAATGTTAACATTTCCCAAGGCTTCTTGCTCTTACTCTTGCTTTGAAAACCAGCAGTCTTCAGGCAGCTCTACAGGAGTCACCGATATTTCCTAACCGCCTTGGATATAACGCAGCTAATTCAAAATATTTTGACAAGCGTTTGAACATGTCACATTAATTTATAATAGAGTAAATAACAAGTTGGAGACCCATTCGATCATAATTAGTCTTAATCTAATTTAATAACGGTACAGAAACATTAGATCCCTTGCATAAAACTGTTCCTTTTGCAGCTTCTGATATTTTGCTATAAAATTAACGATATAATACTAATTTAAGTAAAACTTTTAAATAGTCAGTACAGAATACGCGTAAGAGGTTGATTTAAAAAATATTACCATAATAGACCTCTAAACATGTCACTCAGACTTGTTAACCTATTGAGCAGTTACAGAAAGGAAACTTCATGAAGGCCTATTAAGAACTTTGGACTTCATATCAATATGTTACGAGGAACAATAAAATAAACTTCCATCGCATATATTTTCATTGTTTGACGTCATTTGGTATGTCTTTAGTGGTGATTTATTGAGAAAAGCGGAGCATCAGAATGGTTAGGTCCATCATTTCATGATATAGTAAATGCAGACCTTCTCAATTTAATTAATGACTTTGTGATTAAGAATGGTATCGACTCATCAGCAGTAATTAACAGCACACATGAAGACAGCTCTTAGAAACACGCATATTAACAATATACGCTGTTGTTAGTTATTTTTAAAAATTCGTGCCCTATTAACAGACGAGCATCTAACATACAACAAACATCCGCAGAATTCAGATAGTTTAGTATACTAACGTAGTCAAAAATTAAGGCGACAAAATACTTTTTTGAGAATTTATGGATTTACGAAAATAGATTCAAGGCTGTAATGACTATTCAACTCGAACATTCATTAAATTATAATTGAAAAATAGAGTGCAATTTATTCGAAAATTTATTAATTTATGATCTACTTAATATTATTCTTACGTAAATGGTCAAAATTAACAGTTTTAATAATTTTTAATTGCTATTATTGACTCATCCTGTATATTAATTGCTCAACTTCAATAGAGATATCTTTCTTGATATCTAAATTTCATTAAATAAAGTCTTGGACAATACTATAACTTACAGCTAACTTAAAAAAGAAAAACACGAACCTTTTGATGGAATAATTTTGTGTTACACTAATTTTCTCCAGAGTTTTTTTATTATTCGTGACTTGAAATTTGATTCCTGATGGGGTATGTCTCAAAAACTTCTTCCGAAGAAAAAGCGAACAGGTAATGCTCATTGGGTTTGAATTACTTGATAAATTAACATTTAACAGGTTAGTTAAAGTACTAAACGAAACGTTCACCAGAAAAACTAACATCAACTAAATGCTATAAATACCAAAGAACAGATTGGCCCAGTTAATATTCCTGTGAAGAAATTGAATGTTGTAAATGAAGAAAATAACTTAAAAATCTTGCAGCGAAGTCTATACTATGAGTTGGGCATAAAAACCAAAAGATGAATTTTATTAGAAGAAACATTTTTAAATTGAATTATGATCATGAAAGAAGCTATACGCATTGACTACAGATCTAAATTAAATTCATAGTTCGAGAATTCAACTATGGAATTTTTGCAAATGCTGAGCTTTAGAAAATGTAAAGATTAAATAAATAGATAAATTGAAAGTGATTAAGTTTGAAAAAAAAACATTCGCCAGAGAAACGGTATTCTGAGAGAAGTCAGTTTTCGAATACACCTTTATTGAGCTAATACATGCATGGACAAAAGAGTAAGTATAAATAATCGAGGTTAAGGGAACGAACAATGATATGAAGAGGTTAGGAAAAGATAGGATGAAAAAGAACGATTTCAGCTCCGTCATCTAAAATTACTCATTACTATTTTTGAAATCATAATAATACAATTCTGCATTTTGTGCGATAGACCTATATAAAGAAACCTGTTATGCAGCAGTTTTCAAACTTCATGCACCTAATGAGTTAATTTAAATTTAGTACCGGTATTATTTACGCCATCGCCCATAAGCCTACGTATAATGTGACATACTTTAGGTCTTATGTAATCTAGTCACTCCCATTAATTGAGAACTTAAAAACTGTAGAGGTATGATTATACAGGCAATATGTTCGAAGCTACAGCAAACGCTTTACGAGGGCAACAAACAAAGCAATTAGAATATAAATTTAAAACAAGTCTCTCTTAAAAGAACTCTGTGATTAATAAAGAAAAAAATTTTATTCTCGTATTTTACGTTTGAAAATTGCTATTTACGCACTGTTAAATAGTATTTTTCACCGTAAATCTTAGTTTATTATTCCCTTTGTGATTTATATATTCAATTAAGGATACGATATGAAGAAGTGTATTACTGATGAAATGAATAATGTTTAAATTAAAAATGGTTTTCGTTGCACATCCAAAATGCAAAACTTTCTGTACAGAATTCCACTGAAGAAGTAGACATACTGAATGACAGGGAAAATTGAAAATAAAATTCATATATACTGTAATTACTAACGATCTTTACTTTATTGGAATGGCGGTCATATAATATATTGAAATGAATGAGCGGGGTTAAGTTGGTTTAGATAAATAGAAATGAACGGAAAGACATTGAATATACATTTATTAATTGACAATAAACAATAATTTAATCGAATTAAATTTACGAAGCCACCTTTTTCATGATTATCAATATATACTTTATACAATATTTACAAATATTAAATTTCATACTAACTAACATTTAGAAACTTGAGATCTATTCTCGTGTCTTATTTAAGGGTCTTCTCATAAAAGCAAATTTAAACACAAAAACCCTTCGCGAAACTGGCAGTAAGGTTACCAACAGAGTAATTACCGTTTTCTGCTTTGCCTGGAGCTCGACGCTCGTCCTCAAATCTCGTGTCGGTCCCTTTTCGCTTTCCTTGTTGGAAAATAAGCACTTTGCTCAATTAAACTCCGTATCCGTTGCCACGATCAAGAGTATTCCGCAAATTTGCAAATTTAAGACCAATCAAAAGATTGAAATAGTCTCTTAATCGCCAATGGCTAACTTCTTAGTAGCCCAATTCGCAATGATTAATGCCCCAAATTCCATTTGCGTCCCTTTTTCATAACTTTGCCGCAATGCATTATTTAATTTCCTTCGGTGGCGGGGACCAAATCCTCTCCAATCAAAGGTATTTGTCTTTAGACTTTGGAGGAGCTATTCACCTTACTCCACCGATGTTTGGGGAAAATACTAGGTCTCGTCTCAGCCAGGTGTTCAAGACCTTATTTTATTATTTCATGTTTTCATTGTAAGCAAGTATAGCTCGAGAGAAATAGTTTGTTGTGTCAAAATACGATGGGCAGTGGCCCACTCCCCGTATCTCTAGTGGGAATAGGCTGGAGCTCACTTTGACACGAATTTTTTTTACGAAAGCTACGTAGTGTAAAAACCATTGTGAAAACATTTACGCTAGGAAACATCTTGTGTTCAATTCATAAGTAAGAGAAGTGAAGAAGGACATTCGCGAATAGAAAGACGAGAGAATGCTAGTTGTCACTCAGAAAAGAGAAGCAAGAACACTTCCCTTTAAACCCGGATTAATTCGTTAGTTTTCACGAGCCGGATGCTATGCTTCATAGGTTCGTGACTCTGCGAAGCAGCTGCGTCCATGACTCAGACTGCGCGACCTTCAGATTCTTCCTATTCATCTTCAGGATATTTTCATCAACACTAATGGAGTATTACAAATTCTACTTGCGTCAGAAGATAGTACTTGCATACGATATTTCATTATACGCATATCGAAATGAAACCTGCTGTTGCTGATGTAGTAATCAGTCCGTAGACTGGTCTGATTCAACGTTCCATGCTAGCATAACCTTGATATATATAAAGCATTTCATCTGCTTGAAATATTCGACAAAGGATTCACATAATTTGGTTTATTAATTGTGGGAATTTAATTATTCTTGGAAGAATCTAACATTAATTTATCTTCATATGTAAACAATTAGGAGCCTTATTGGTCCTTTGATGGGTTATTTCTTATTTCGCCAGTAGAAAGCGTCAGTGGAAACAACCCATAAGTGACGAAGTTTACTTAGCGCACTATACTATAGCGCAGTATATTTAGTTTATTAAGAAATGACGGAAGGAAGAGAAATGTTGCAGTGAAACTTTCGGAACACCAAAATGGAATCAGAAATCCAAGGGTTATCGTGGATGACGTCAAAAACATTTAACTGATAAGAAATGCTACTCATATAATCACATCATTGAATAGCAAATCACGTTGAGGTGGTTTCTAAATAGTCTGAAGAGAGAACGTCATTCGCCAAGTGCTAAGTTCTTTGATCATGCAGTTCCGTCGTATCACATTCCTAGAACTTGAGGGGAATAATTTTGCTCTGCGAAATTCGTTTTAACGATGTGCCATAATCAACTCTGTAAATATCATAAGACGTGTTCATTAACGGATACGCCTACCTAAAGTTTCTAACTGTTGTGATCACTATGAATGATGCGTCATAGGTATGACCGCCGTTACCATTTTGCAGGAAACCTCATCTCGGCCATCATCTTGTGGTCTCGGTCTCAAAGGTAGATGTACAGATTTATTCCCTGTTTTCCATCATATGAGGAAAAAGGCTTCGTATCAGGTTTTTACATGAGTAATTACATAAATAATACAATATATTGCAGTGCAGTATGAAGAAGTCCAACATAACTTATTTACAATGTATAACTGAATACTTAATACTATAATAATTACTGTGACAGAAATGAGCAAAACACGAATTCCCTATCCTCATTTTGTTTGATACATCACTATACATACGCACTGACACAATATTAAATTAATTCCTGGTTTCATCTCCCGTCTACAGCTGCGAAGGAATGCGTCACGTATTTTTGCGCAGACCTGGCAGGAAAATAGTAACAACGAAGGAAAATGAAAAAACTATTCTAACACACAAACCTAAGCATTACACATTCAGAAACTGTGCAGACGCAACAATTTTTGCTTGTAAAAAATTACCGAATGGTGTAGTACGTATCATTTATAAGTAAAATTTTAAGCTGTAAGACAAATGTGTTGTATCTGTTGATATTCATTACATTTTGAGAATGCTGGAAATCAGATGGGTGAACGTGATGGGATTACGTTGGCCAAGAGAAGGGATAGATTAATAGGCCACGTTGTAAGACATGAAGGTCTTGTGAGAATTAGCATTTGAAGTAAGTGTTTGGGGTAAGAACAGAAGAGGGATCGAACTTCTATGATCTAAATGAGGTAATATTCTTATGAGGTTTAACTTGGAAATGGATAAATTCGTACAGATGTCAACAATCTAACTAATGTAAGCAAATGAGTATCATTATGGGAATAAAAGGAGATCAACAAACCAGCTTACGTAAACAAATGAATTTCCTTTATTGAATAACAATAACAAGTTAAAAATAAAAAGAGAGAGAGGTCAGTCTGTCTTATTTGTCCAATATCACATCACCTATCACCCCTAGCAGAAAAAACGTACTAAACCTTTATACTCAAAATTGAATGCTCTTTCCAATTCCGTAAAAAAATACACCATCCCATTATAAAAAGTAATTTGACCTTGAAATAACATTGAGAATGGTATTTTAAGGATTAGTTAATGTCACTATCTTATGTTCCCTTATAAATACTGCAAAATTTTATGAAAAAAATTTCGATTTTCCCCATCATTTCGGAGCAAAATGGCCGCGACACTATAAATGCCTCACCCTGTATATACGAAAAAGTAATGGACCTAATATTGAGCCCTGAGGTACTTAACAAGTAATTAACTAACATTCGGGTAAATGGACTAAGGCCATATTTTTTCGCGAGAGAGACAAAAAGAGAGAGAAAAAGAAAGAGAGGGGGGGGGTTGGTATTAGGTTAACAATTCTAAAGCATTAGTTCTGATACCATAATATCTTAATTTTCTTCGAAATATGTTGTAAATGCCTTCGATATCGACAAAGATTCCGCTTTTCATCAAGGAATTTTGGAAGATTTGAATGATCTCGTACAAAGCGGTTTTTACGGAGGTAACCGAATGAAAAGAAAAAATTGAGCGGTTGCTTTACAACATAATTATTGTAAGAAATAGATATTAAGAAGGAAATATTCTTAATAAGAAACCCGAACCTCGTGTATTTGCATTAAAAGCCAGAGTGTCAGGGCTCTGTTCAAAACTGTTGCCTTAACAGTGCACACGTCCAAACATGGATAGCAATGCCGCAAATGCTGACACCTGTATTATAATAACAAGATGACAAAGCATCATGAAGAGACACGTACCACCGGGCAAGTGTAACACTGTACACTTATTTAAGGTTTATTTGCCAAATACAACATTCCCATTTGACATGGCATGGCGTGGACACCTCAAAAACTAAAAACGTGGTGATTAGTAAGGGAAAAAACAGACAACGTTCAAGATAGGGCAAGGTAACATCAGTTAAGTAAGTTTCTTTAAATATCACGAAGACTTGAGATGGGGAGGTGCGGAAGATAGAGCAAGGTAGCCAAAGGTTGACTAGGGCTCCCGGGCTGTGGTAAAGGATCCTACCCGGTGTTTCACCTAAAGAGATGCAGGGAAAACCTGCATCAGGTAGGTCGTGCATTGGGTGTTATTCTCACGCCCATCCGAATGACAGGAGACGAGTTTGCTGTGGGGTCACTGCATTTCCTTCTCCGTGACTTCACCAGTTTCAAGAGGCAGTTAGCCGACTGATCCAATGGGATCAGCGGACAACCCTTACCATTTGCCCAAGGTCTTCGACCCCAGTACATATACCTTCTAAAATAGGTGAAGTTGTCTCGGCATATGAGAACTTTGATATAAAACCCAGAGAGAGTACGAGGCATTCCCGACATAATCAGGTGAGTCCCGCAGTCACTCTGGGGGGAAATCCCTGCGAGAGAACCCCCACAGGCACCTCTATCCTTCATTAGAGAAATGAAATGGAATATTCAAGGAAGGGCTGAGAAATTCGTACTGATTAGAGTTGAACAGAACAATTCCTTTTGGTGATCGGATCGGAACCACTGTATTTTTAATGATTTGCCGTTCATTATATATATAGTTTACTAAAAATTATATACATTTTTCTTATTAATTAATAAATAAAAAGTAATTATTAAAGTAAAATTATGTATCTAAGTACTTTATTTTATAATTTATGTATTGGATGGTCTCGAATGGATTCGGATTTTTTTTAAAGAGAAACAAAATTACTGGAATTATTCATTCATTCCTTATATTGTAATTGTTTATTACAGTCCCTCCCGTATACCCCGTTTCAAATCCCTTCCTATGTTATTAAAGTGGAGTTGCGAGCACGTGGATTACCCTCATGCAGTTTGTCACTCAATAAAAAGAAGTTTTATGTAAATACTCTTCATTAACATTGATTGGGAATTCTCGATAGAATGAAATAACTGACTGTATGCCGATCAATTTTTCGAAATAGAAGATGTTGACAAAAACTCATTCTTAAATAGGACAATATCTGACTGGAACAATTTACCCGCAAGAGTGTTTGGAAAGAGTCCTCTTACAGATAGAAAATTCCCTTAGGTTTCTTTTTCAGTTCATAACAATACTATTCTTACTTATAAGCAATATATATAACACAATGGAAATATGGTGATTGAGAGATTCTCCTGTACTCCTACATTATTAGTTCAGTTCGCTATAACAGGAAGTGCCACTAACATTGCTACACAGAATGCGTTTTACAAGTTACCCTCTTTGACCTACATAATTTCAAACGACAATTCTGTTATTGAAGCCTGCCTACTTCAAACATGGCTGTGTCTACACTGTAAGATACGGTGTTCTTTATTCCAAATTGAAAATTTAATTAGGTACAGGAAGAATGATCAGGAATTCAGATTTGATGGAATCTTTTTATTACTCTGTATTGTCATGAAAGGTTGATTCAATCCTGATATCAACTGATGTTTAATGGAAATACCTGGGCTTAAGATTGTGACTACGTGTTTAGTGGTTGGTGCCGTTAACCACAAAAGTTACCTAACAATTAAGGAACCTAGCTTCATTTCAAACTATGCCTAACTACTATGCTATCATTACGGTTTAAGGGTCGGTATTTTATGAACTCAAACTCAATATTAATTCTATTTCCCCTTGATATAGATGCGCAACTGATCCTGATGGGATTATATGTCAAACATCGCGATGTACCGGAATCCTTCTGGAAGACCGGTTTCACTTGGCCTTGAAGGTCAGCTTGGGCAAACTCCGATTAACGTCATCGAGCTTCCTGAATGGTACAAAGAAAACGTTTCATGTGCATCCCATCGTCTCAAGCACTTTACACGTCTCACTTTGTCACTAAGTTTGTGAATGTAGTTAGGAAACTGGCCACGTTTGGCAAATGGCTGAGTAATTCAAGGGCAGGTTAGTCGAATTTGCTATTGGGGATTGTGAAGACCGTAAATAATCCAGGACTATAATTTAAAGTATCTTTATCTCGCATTCGTTATTCGTGGAGACAATCGAAACGCACAGGCGTATCGTCCTGAAGAAATTTCACTTTCTTCTTTCCTTTATTTCAAGCCGCAATCGCACAACTAACGACGCTTAATAGTATACATTTTCGAGATAATCGACGTAAAAAATTCTTCGGCAGTCAAAAAGAACTGTACCCATCAATTTCCTAACTGTTTTCACCGTCTTCTCCTTCGTCTTGCGCCCCGCAGAAATCCACCGATTCAAGATTTTATTTGTTTCTGGAGAGTAGTGGTGAATTCACGCTGCATCAACATATATATCGACGTAGAAACTCACCAAGTTGAGGCGAGAAAACGTCAATACCTTGAATGATTTGACCAGTACGGTGTCACACCAATCTTGCACACAATTTTTTGCAGGCAACAAATTGAACGACTGAGTGATATGACACATGGGAATTGAAAGATGCACGTTTCTGATAAGAATTTGTTTTTATAGTACCGGAACTATATTTTAGACTTTTTAAAGAACTTCACCTTGTATTATAAAAAGATTTTCAGAAAATAAAAAAAAATTACTGTAGACAAAATCATGGACTGCAAATACGATAACAACTTAAATTAACAGCTAACTGTGTTTAAACGCTACACGTGAGCGAAGCAATGAAAGGCTGGCAACACTGCGGATAAAAACGAGATTCTACAACCTAACAATTGTTAGGCTAGGTTTACACGGGCAGTGATGTCAGTGGCGTGTCAACATACGTCAGTGCTGCACTGACAACTGCCTATACATCGCTGACACGAGAGCACTGCCTCACTTTTCTTGGAGCGTGTCAACAGTATGTCAGTCATGACTGACGTTCCCCCTTCCGCCGACCTAGACGCTGCCCTCATGGGAGGCAGTTAGTTGCAGTTACGGTTGTCAATTATCGATTATGAACGGTGAGGCAGGACTGACTATCGCTTGCGCGATGGTAAACAGTTTGTATTTTGCATTTTCAATACGCGTGCAGTTTGGTTTAGTGTGCGATTGGAGTAAGTGAATTTTTGTTGTGAACAGCGACCAGAATTTTGGTTCAGAAAACATTTAGGATAGAGTTCGTTTGTTACACCTAATCGCCTATAAATTTTTAGGTTAACTTTCCAAAAATATTTATTGTCCAGTCTCCAACGGCACAAACTTTAACTGGAAAAAAAATATTCAAAATAATGATGTATAGCTATAAACATACTACTGTCACACGTAATGAAAAATAATTCATTTCGTTTTGTTCAGTAATTGACAACTTTAAGGGGAATAAAACAGGTAATAGAAACCGACCCAATTAAACTCTGAAAACAAGCTTCAAAGTACAGGCGCTGTTTTTATTATTGCTTGATTTCTGTAGTAATAATATAAAGCAATATTACTAAACAGCTGTTTTCATTTTTATGTATCTATAGTACAGTAGCGTAATACTGAGTTTGGCTTTTTCAGGAAGCCTTTCCTCGTTACGTCTATTCTATCACAAATACAAAGTGATTAGTTCCTGTTTATGGACATTATGCGTACGTGAAAAAACGAAGGGGAAAAATATTCAACTTGATATAAACAATATATCGACACTATGCAACATCAATATTCCAACCGATCGTAGTTGCCAAAAAATAGCAGAGAAGTATAAACATGCACCAGAGTTCTCTGCCCGTTCTGTAGTGAGGGCAGCACTTGCACAGAATTGTCAGTGAAGAAGTGGGCAGTTATCTGCCCAATATGTAAACGGTAGGCAGTGCACAGCCATCCCAACTTCGACGAACATCACTGCCCGTGTAAACCTAGCTTAAGTGTTTATGCATCAACAGAAGATAAGGAGCATGTGGACAAGGACCAGTTTTATGCCGAGTTGAAAAGAGTTATACACTTGATCCCACCGAATGACGCTAAGATGATTGTAGGAGATCAAAATGCACATATATGAAGACAGGAAATATATTAAAGTGTAATTGGGAAGCATAGTCTCCATAATAATGCCAGTGACAATGGACAGAGATTGATTGACCAACAGTAGAAGTTGAAAGTGATGTCAACATGCTTTCCATACAGAGATACACACAAGCAGACATGGGCATCTCCAGATGGGAAGGCATACATGTAACGATGGAAAGAAGATGGGCATTCAACGTCATTGACGTCAGATCGTTCAGATCAACCAGCAACGAGTTCGTCAGAACAAACTAAAACATGTTTTCCAATTAAAGTGTTGGCTTTGGCAGCGACGGGCATGTGAGAACACGCACGATGCCGTCAGAATCATTCCAGCGTTCAAACGAATTTGATTCTTTCTTGCATTCTGACGAATCTGCAAACCTAACATTGCTATTTCCAAGTGTAACACCTCACAATACAAAGTAAAAAATTAAAATAGAGCCATTTGTTTGTTTTTGCTGCGTGTCTTATTTCACTTGCTGGTATTTTATTTTAAAAGCTTTGTGTTTCTGTATTAGACACTGAATACTATATTAAACTTTTTCTAGCCTTAAAGTTACAGCCAGTATTTGTTTTACCGAAATACATTAATGAAAATTGGAGTACTTTGTCGTTCTTTCTTCCAACCCCTTCAGTATATATTCATATATTGTAGGTCCCATTCTGAAACACTCGAAAAACATTTTCGGGTTGTCCCTCAAACCTTGAAATAACATTTGTAACTCATCATTATCGTATCTTGTAGAAAATAAATGGTTCACATGCTCTGCCTTACCACCACCTATCAACAAGAGTTTAGTCAACGGAATTTTAAGAAAATAAAATTCACCTATTTCATCCTATTTTGCTGGGAGGCAGAAATGTACTGACGATCAGAAAATGCGCACAGTGTAACCACCTTATTCTGACGATGATTACGGACGTACTCGTCAGAACAATATTTCGTCAGAATTCGCATCCATAGTAACCGTAGTTTTTCGAAGACGCAAAGTATAACATCAGTGTACTAAATAAGAAAGAAGCAGCAGAAAGATACGAAAAGAGGATGTATTAGCAAAAGATTGTGCATTAGACAGCACAACAAAGGTCGAAGGAAAATGGAACGTAATTTAAGAAACCATTAAGGCAATGAATGGTAAAGGACACTCTGGAGCAAGTGTCTAAAAGGGATACAAAAGAATGATCCGACGAGGAATGCCTAATAGCTGTAGGAGAATGAGATAAGGCACATAAAGCATATTTAGAGAGACCAAGAGGGAAGAAACAATAGATCGAAATGAGGAACAGAAAAGTAAGGAATATTTGTCGAAGAAAGAACAGATACGTCCTAAACGAGAAAATGACTAATATAGTGGAAGAATGTAAGATACGAAGAATAGAAATCATCTTGCATCTAATACTCATTTTCTAAATGTAGAAAGAATAACATGAGAATTTTTTATGTATTATATTATCCAAAAATGATTCATTCTTGAAATGTGTCATATTATATTTAAACTATAATAGTATTGTATGCTAGCGATATTTAAAACCGCTAAGGTGTTATCTGAAGCGTATGAGATTTGTGGATAGACGTATACTTCGACGACGTGAGTGATTTCTGAAAAAATAGATAGAAAATATAAAAACTATAGTCATTCAAAAAAGATATCACATATTATTAATCGTATAAATGATGTAATAGAATGGATAGTGACATTTATTAAATGGAGTACGTTCTAGATCAGAAGAGGAAAGGTAAATGGAAACGAATGTGATGGAATAATGTTATGAATGTAGAAAAGAAGAACGGAGTGAGTTAAGTACAAAATTAGATTTATTATTGGAACCGGCCGAGACACTAGGTCTATTTTGAGGGGTTTTTTCACATACGGCAAGAGATATCAGCTGCTCCTGTTGGAACAGTTGGCCATAGACCTCCGAAACTGTAGCAAGAGTCCGTTAATTCAACAAAAATTTTATCTTTGGAATTGAGAAAATTATTTATTTCATCAAGTAAGTCGACAAATCTAGATAGAGATATGCCCTTACCGAGCTATACTTGACTATTAAGAATAAGATCAGGTTCTTCAG
Source organism: Eucriotettix oculatus (assembly GCA_034510155.1). Taxonomy (NCBI): domain Eukaryota; kingdom Metazoa; phylum Arthropoda; class Insecta; order Orthoptera; family Tetrigidae; genus Eucriotettix; species Eucriotettix oculatus. The sequence goes on along the minus strand of CM067376.1, from coordinate 229,756,030 downwards.
AATTTTCTAATAGGGCTGTGAAAGACGGAGTATTAAAGGGGCTGTCCGAATAAAGTTGACTATTTTCGTAACTATTTTTATCACAAAATGTTCTAGTGGATAATACAGTGATACGTTGGAAATAATTTATTTTTCTTGTAGAGAGCAATAAATATTACCAACCATTGCTAGTGGTCCATCTGTGGTTATTGCAAAAGGTTTGTGCAAAGGCATATATCTATTTTCCATATATTATAAATATGTTTGAAGATATCCTCACCTGTTGTATGTGCTTTCATGGGTAATAATTTCAGTAGTGTTCTTTTACAGTTAAGTTACTAAATACTATTCTCACCATAATGGTTAACTGTGCGGTGTCAGTTATATCTATAGACTCGTCAAACTGTAGTGAGAAAGAGTTACTAATTTCCAAATCACTCTTTAATTTAGTTTGTTATGTCCTTCTTCTTGTGACGAGATTATCTGGCAACTAAGGCCTAAGTTTTGTATTGCTGTCACAATCTCACGTTTTTTGGAGAATCCCTCATATAAACAACCGGCGCCATACAGAAATGCTTCTTTTAACAAATCACCATCCTGGAAGGTTTTTTTTCTTCTTTGCGAGAATGTGACAAATTTTTAAAGAAGCAACAGTGGCACTTTGAGATTTTACTACAAGCCTAATTGTTGGACAGACAGATTCAAATTTAGTTGAGCTATTTCCTTCTTTCTTAATTCAGATTTAATTGGATAATTGGTATTAAAAGTGGTATGGTTTGTTTTAAAGTGGCGTCCCACATTGTGTTTTTTGTCCACTGCAACAATACAGCGGAACAACAAACATATTTATCCTTATCATTGACGAAACAATTCAATTCCTCCAAATCAGTGTCAAAATTATAAGTTCGTTTCTTTTACTTGAACCACTCATTTTGGGGTTAAAATAGCAAAGTATTTAAAAACAAGGGAGTAGGGGACACCAAATATGAGCATATAACTAGAAATAAATTATGAATGCATGTTTAATTATCCAACACAAATTGGCATCCACTACTCACACGACTCATGTCGAGGCTGAAACGTAACAATCGCACAGGACATCTAAAACGGTTTGCGGGCGCCATGGTGACCGCAGGCGTAAGGTTGGGGACCCTGGCCTAGAGCACACCTTACGTTGGTTATTTATAATTTACCTTGCATCGCTTTTAGGCCGTAGTGAACCCTTGGCGATCTTCATATACTAATAAAGGGGAACTGCCACCACGTGAATCACCCTCAGATAGACTGTCAGTCTGTAAACAGATTTTTAGCAGTATTTTTTTAGAATAAATAATTTTGATGATTCTTAAAAACATTTAGAAGTGTCAGTGTCCATTCTGAAACCGACACAAACTTGACGGTTAACAGTGCACGTAACTCTTGCCATTTGGAACTGTTTCAAAACCAATCTATTAAAACTGTTGAACAATAGCTGTTCCTGGAAAACAAATAGAAAAGGTATTACCTTACACCAATTACTTGATATATCCATTACTGGGACTTTTGAGGTGGGTTGTTGTTCACGTAGCTTTATAGGGGAAAAGCAATAAGATGAGTAAGACAGGGAAAGGTAAAATAACTTCTGTTGGTAATCGGGATTAGCAGGACATTCCGAATAATTACAGTATTCAGAGCGAATATTAAGAACACGAGAATTCGAAACGACTAAGAGCTTCGAGAATTCGAATTGCTTATTCATTCATCACATCGAGTAACCATGTCATATGAAAGACGATAGGTTTACAATCTCCATTGCCAATGCTTGTAAATTATATGCAGTAGACGTACGCGCATGTTGGGGATAGTAGGTAGGTCATTCGAAATGCAGTCACGATTGATCGTATTACGAAAGCACAACGCGCATTCCTCATGAAACGCAGGCTATATACTTACGTGGCGATTGCGCCCAGTGTTCAAGTGTTCACAGATTCATGTATAAATCATTGGGTCCGAGAATATACGATCCTCCCAGTGCCGCCTATCACACAAACGGAATTAATACATAAAGGAAGTTACAGATCTAATATATATATATATATATATATATATACATATATAAATCATATTTAAACATTTGAAACTAAATTTATGTTTAACCTCTGTTCCAATTTACGCATTTATGAACATATCTATCCTTGTATGGTAATAGTGACAGTAATAGACCGAGCCTTAACAATTTATGAGTGTTTCATATTGGTAAAAATAATAAATATTAGGGCATATCATAAGTTTTTTCGTGTTTTCTCTTATTTCTGTTTGCTTTTTAACGTAATAAATTCATACCAATAAATAAAATAGAAGTGTCTGTCTATCTATCCGTATGTTTGTCTCGAATAGGCTCCGAAATGGCTCAACGGATTTCGATGCAAATTTGAGGACTTAAAAAAAGGAAATTTAACTTACATGTTAGAGCACATTTCATTCCAATAAATATATATATTAATTATACGTGAAGGTTTCTTTTCTATACGTGCGTTAAAATGAATGCGGGTAGACTATACTCTTGATCTGTTTATGCTTAGAAACGGCATAACCGATTTCAATGAAAATTTTAGGGTTTGAAACAGGCATTATAACTTAAATTTTCGTGTGTTTCATTTCGATACCTTGAAGAGTTCAGAAGATATTTATATAACTATTTATAAATTCATTTATTTGCCGCGCGAATTGTTCATTTAAAAAATTGTGTGTGTGGGTGGGGGGTGGGGGGTTAACAGGCTACATGAAGGTGTTTGAAACCAACTGCGAGTTATAAGGTTTGTCCTGAAGCGATCGTAAATAGACGATACCGTACTTTTTATATATTTAATGAGTTCAACTTTATCAAAATTCTGTACCTGTTTCGCAGAAACAACAAGTACTATTTCGGCGCGAAAACAGGCGTGGGGGTTTATTAAATTATTTTAATTATACTGAATTATTTAGCAAGGAACGAAAGAAACATGGTAAAGTAGAGGATTACTTAATAAATTATCGCCAACAGGAGAACTTGAAAATTGATCTATCGTACGCCAGGGATGGCCAACCTTTTGCATACAAAGCGCCAATTTTTTGACAGACGAGTTCAGATGAGCCGTATGACTCCATCACATTTTATAGCGTCCTACGTTCATGGATATGGGTTGGTAAATAGATACCAGTATACAATCTGTGTCGCTTAGGGGATGAAAATGAATAACTTTCACGCAGTGAAATTGATTATTTTACGTCAGTTTAATGAAGCACCAATTTACAAAACTCAAGAATTAAGTCCCTGCATGAGCGGATGATAGCATCAGGATGCTCATTTGGTGAAGATAACTGTGGCCTACAGTTGTTGGCACTGAGAGCGAGATCGGCTTGGAACTTGGAATTACCTGTTCCTTATGTTTGTCAGAAGAACTGTAATTAAATTATTCTATTTCTGAATTTTAGGTATTCATAGCATTTATTTATAATACATGTCTAACTGTACAATGGTTTCTAACAATGTATAGGGACTTCTAGACAAAATACAAACAGGCTCACCTATGTCGTACGGTGACACATTCCATTATGACCTATTATTTGTTAAGGATGGAGAGTGTGCAGGAATATTTAAAATTCAAATTATCTGACATTAAGTGTAATAGTTGAAATAATCCTAATTTGTCAGTAAAACATTTAATTATTTAGTTAATATAATTACTATTAACACGTTTCGTCTATGTTTATGGACTTCATCAGGTAACTAGATAAACAAATTTCTAAAAAAGAATATTAATTTTCGATACATATTATATAGTTAAAATATAATTTTCAATGAAGTAAGGTAAATAAATAACAGATTTACAGTTTTAAATAGAAAAATAACATTGTGTAATGAGGATATTCAGTGTCCAGCGGCGGTTGCGGCCGAAATGATTTATGACAAAGAACCAGTACTGGGGGCATTTTAATTTTAATAATGACTGTACACAAACACTAAAATATGGTAGCCAGCGGTGTACATTTTTTGCTGCTTTGATGTGTTTTTCTAACAAATTTGGCTGTTGTTGTCAAAACATATCTTAACGGATATTGAAATATTTGACATTAAATATATACAGATTAAAAGTATTTTCAGTGCTTTTCACCATTCTCAAGTCATTTTTGTTACATTACTTTCAGGTTAAGTGCTTAAAAGAGATTATAATTACTTAAAAACTTTTAAAACAGAATTTCTGATTCCACGGGAAATGTACCAGCGACGTTTTTGATTCTTGAAGACTTTTTCAACGATAGATAATGTTTAATAAATAATTTTCCCGAATGTTTTCATTATAACGTTTCCCACTACTAATGATGTTATCACTAATAAAGGACTCGCATTAAAATTACCACATTAATTAATATGTTAATATGATTTTTGCAAAATAATTTGTTATAATTTTTATCGTCTTCCTGACCATGTACTCGACAATGACGGACTTTTTCTTCGCGCGGCATTTCCCCTATTATTAACATCCACGCTTCGTTAACGCTACTATGAGATGATGTGCTGTTGCACCACACACGCAGAAAAAGTCTACTTCTTCTTTATCGCTGCATTCCTGATTCAATTCTTACTGTTAGAACGTAAAAGAAGCAACCAGAAAGCGATGTCTCGCGAACACGTTCTTATAGTATTTATTGTAGGAATCTCAAGTTATGCGTCGTCACACTGTCTCTTTTCTGTTCAGCATAAATATCACTGTATAACTGCCATTGTAGTAGTAAGAGGGATTTCTTTTCTTTGTTTCTCTCATATATATATCTGTGTGTTGTGATCCTGTTAAGTATTCTGTTTTTTTTAAGGATTGATGATAACAGGCTGCATGAGGGTAAACTGGCACAAATCCTCTTTATTAACATAGAGGTTTACAGATTAATTGTTGTTTCCATTAGTCCTCGGTTGAGGAAATAGGATACGTCATACATACAAATAAAGAATTACAAAAAAAATAAAGAGTATAATTAATTACAAATAATCTTTAAATAAATAACTAAAATTAACAAGATATAGTCTAAAATCATTAACACACACTAGAGAGCATAAAACACACTCTGAGAAACACTAACACACGCATAAGCAATGTAGATTTCACTTCTTAGAACTGCATTACCAGGAAATCTGGCCTTCAGTAGTAGCTCCAGGCGGTTCATGAAACAAAGAAAAGAGCAGAAAAAACTGGACATAAAGTTTAAAGTTATGTAGTTGGATGGTTTTACAAGGCAACGCATCCAACGCTTTTGCAGGAACCTTCATTTTAACTATTAGGGAAACTTACGCAACTCTTGTACAGAATAAAACGCGCAATTTAATAGAATAATTTTACACTGATTCACGAAACTTTTGGAGGAAGACTGTTATATAAAATTATCCCGGTATTGTGAATATTGAGCAAGGTGATGCTTTTCCAACTTTAGAGCTAAGCGATTTCTTGTCGCGTAAGTTATTCGTGAATTCGCCATTCGTTTGAAACAAATTTATGTTCCGCATAGGAAGGGAATTGAAAAGGGAAGTTGCGTAAGGGAAAGACGGCAGCCCAGGGTTGACTAGGGCCCCCGGGTTTTAGTTTAAGGGTCCTATCCAGTGATTCATCTTAAAGAGTTGCAGGGAAAAACCCTAGAAAGCCTGCATTAGGTAGGTCGGGCTTTTAGAGATACTAGTGTCAACCCTTCCGAATGATGGGAAAGGAGTTTGCTGTGCTTTCACCTCTTTTAGGAGGCAGCTGGCCGACTCATCCAATGGGAGCAGTTGACAACTGTCCAAGGTCTGCGATCCTAGTATACGTACTTCCCAAAAGCGATAGGCATGTGAAAACCTTAAAAGAACCAGAGACAGAACGGGCACTTTGCTGAACGTGTATCAAAAAACAGTTAAACACTAATAACTAGGAGTTCTTACTCATAAAATCCAACAGGTTACGGGCCTATACGTTATTAAAAGTTAGCAGAACTAGTAATGTAAAACGTAGTGATCGTTAAAAGCCGCTACTCAAAGTTCAACAGTGTAGTATGTTTTGACCGATCTCATATCAACATTGCTGCTTAAAAATGACTTCTATCTGAGGAAATCCCGATGAAGGACACAGACTTAATTGCTGTTGAAAGTAGCTTCGCCATGGACGTTTGATATAAAAAGAAAAAATCAGATAGTAGCGGGAATGCGCTTAAATTTTTAAAAAATCATTGTTTGCACTATTCATGAGAAACTAAAGATACATTCAATAAATTGCAACACTGCTGCAGCTATTACAAAAATTTGGAGTGTTTATTCATCAGGGACCAAATTCGGGCACAAAAAGTACTTTTGCAAATATGATGGCTACGAACTTGAGCGTTTTAGAAAATATTGTCGTCACAGTAAACACCGTATCTGAGAAGATTGATGAAGAAATGCACATGGCACGTATTATGTCTACGTTACTGATTATTTTTCAGCTTAGTACCACTTGCGATTCGACCCCTAAGGAGGAAAATACTTTAGAAAATCTAAAAGCGGGTTTGATGATGGATGAAATGCGGTACAGTGCAATCACTGAATATAACTCTGCGGTATTCAAATCTGAAGAGTTAATATGTTATGGATACCATTCACATCACATTCATTTGGAACTGTCACAAAAATAATAGCAATAAGACGTCTAAAAAGTACCCTACTTGCTTTTTCTGGACGATCACCCCAAAAAATAGATGCTTTTTCGAGAAGAAAGAGATGCGAACAAAGTAAGTTCCCTAAGTGCGTTTTAATCTTGTGAAAGTATGTACATAATTTTCTTTTTAGACTCTGTTGTCACGTTGATCATGATCGGGAACGAAATGTTATTAACTGAAAAACTTCATTTTCCGTACGTATGAGTACTTCCAAAATAGTTGAATGTTTAGAGGCAAAAGTGTCGGTAAAATAGTGACAGCCGATTGTAATCTTAAAAGTTGGTTTTATATTCCTGGACTTGAAAGAAATCTACTGTGTTCCGGAAATCACGAAAAACGGCGGCGAAGTAAAGTTTTCCAACAGTGTGGTATTGATTTTGAAGAATAAGGAAGTTGCCCTTGTTGGCCTGTATCTCATTGAAATTTTGCGAATCTTGAACGAAAGTGCATATATCTCTCCTGACATGCTGTCACGGCTTGATTGGCATAAAGAATTAGGACGTCTAAGTTTGAAGCACATGAATGCACATGTCGACAGAGCACGAGGTCGTCGAAACGTCGCGTTTTAATCGCAGCTGTACCCGAGTGGAAACCCGAGAACTATTTCTGCAACATGAAAAAGCTTTCCAAAATGTCCATCGTGTTTGACATAACTCTTGAGATAAAATGATCTGTGATGTTGATCAACAACCTAAGCTAATAAGGAAAGCTTTCTTTAAAAGTATAAACGTGCGAAAAAACCATTGAAATTAATTCATACCGATGTTTGTGGAAGTGATTGTAAAACCTGTGATGGGAAAAAATATTTCGTGACTGTTCATGGCGTCAACAAAGTTTATCTACTTTCAAAGAAACGTGATGTAGTGGATGAGTTGAAGGAATACATCATAGAAACAGAGTGAAACTGGATTACAAAGTCCACAAATTACGATCAGACAATTGGAAAAATTAGTGCAAAGAAAAAGGAATAGTCTTAGATTATACTATTTAATACACGTCCACTCAATGCACGTGCAGAACGCTTCAACTGAACGTTGTTTGAAAAGGCTTGTATACTATTTTTCGAATACAATATGTGGGGAAAAGATCTGTATTCTCCGACTTATTTTTTAATAGAATTCCAACATCTTGTTTGGAGAGCGCACCAGCTGAAAAATTATTTCATTAAAGATCTAATTAATCCAATCTGAAATTATTTGGTACTATTGCCTCTGACAAAATACTTGGCTTCTTAAAGAAACTTGACATACGTTCTGAAAAATGTGCTTTTATCGGGTATGGAACGAAAGGTTAACGATTTTGAGACCCAATCAAGAAGACTATTATAATCTCCCGTGATGTTACCTTTAACAAAGAACTACATTTTCAGAGGAACCTCTGAGTAAATTGCTGTTGTATTTCTGCATTGGAGATGACGGTAAAGAAATTCAAAACGATGAAGAAGACGCTGCTGAATCTGAAGATGGTTCATAAGTATCAAATGAAAGTGATAATGAGTCATACACAGGAATCTCAGCAAGAGCCAGGTGAAAACACAACATCTCGAAACGATGAAGAAATACAAGGAGGAGGAGAACGAAAAAAAGGAAACCACAGAAATTAGATGAAATGTTCTACTGACATATGAAGAGGAAATTTCTGGAGACGTTGCAGTTAGCTGGAAATATAGTATAGAGGAAGAAAAGTTGGCTCATAAAGAACACCAAATCTGGAAACTTATTGACCGTAGCCAAGCTAAAAGCAAGAATATTCTCACAAGTCGATAGGTGTTCAGAGTGAAAGGTAATGGACGATTCAATGTTCGCCTACAGGTCAGAGATTGTCAGCAGCAAACTAGAGTGGGATGAAGACTGTAGTCCCATTATCAGCACTGAAACTGATTGCATCTGCTGCGAAAAAAAAGTATCATCTGATGAAATTTGATGTAAACACTCCAGTTTTATATGGAACAAATAAAGAAGAGTTGTACATGGCAGTATCAGAAGGTTACACAGACAGATAAAATATTTGTAAGCAAAAGTCACTGTACGGTCTCCGCCAGGTTCCAGCTCATCGGAATAACCGGAACACCGATTTTCTGCAGAAACATCTATTCACTGCACTTAAGACTGAGCAATGCATGTTTGTGAGTCCGAACTAGTCAATATTCAAGTCCATTTTTGTCAACAACGGACTATTTGCTGATAAAAATTTTGGGAAATTTGAAAAATGAGTTCAAGATAACTGTTGATGAAAACTCAAGTAACCATTTTGAAATTACTGACCATAAGCTGAAACTGGTACAGAAAATCATAAATTGTTCAAAATATTTCTTTGTGAAAAATCCTCGTTCCAACAATTCATAGGAAGAAAATAATTTCCCTACTGAGAAGGAGTAGGAAGTATTTTGCATCTCTCAACCAAAACGAGACACGATTTAACTTATGCTCCTGGAATGTGTGGACTTCATGTAAAAAATTCAACACATGTTGATCTAATGTACTAATATACACAAATTGTACCAAAAATACTGGCGACGAAAGCTTGCAGAGTATCCTTGATGGTACCATTTTCTTCTATTCCGCGTTTCGGACTTAAACTGTGAACGATTGATCGAACTGAAACACACTGGTGGGTGAGGACGGAGACGGCAGGAACGCCCACGGAAGCAAGCCTGTCGGACGGAAATCCCACTGAACAATAGGCTGGAGAATGCACTGTAGTAAAGTTCTCGCAGTAATATGTGCTAACAGCCAGAAGAGTTTGCAAAATAAAGTTAAGGAATAGGTTTTTTTCCCTCAATAACTTATAGAATTCATATATATTTATAGCGTCTAAAATTACTCGTTGTACAGAGGTATTTGGAATAATATTTGGGAAAAGAATAAAATTTAGCGGATTCACATATAGAATTTTCTTTAACGAAATAACAGATTAAGATTCTCCTTGGCTCTACAGCCCATTAAGGGATTGGGCCAACGGGAACGACTGACAGACAGACACATTGCTTGACACTTTTCCGTTTCTTTGATCATCGCTTGGTTGGTGTAGCGTTTTTCCTAACTCCTTAACTCCACTGTACAAATTTTAATAACCCTCAAAACAAACTAAATAAAACATTGGTCCTTCAAACGAACATTGCTACTAGTGATGATATTATCCGAAAAAATTGGAAAATGTCCAGAATTGCGATTGATATTTGAGTGGTTTTATGTATTAGGGAATTTTTATACCGACAACAATTAGTTAAAGTAGGGTACGAATTATCCTCAGTTGCGAATGTTAAATCGGATGTACATTAGGGCTCCTTTATTGGTACTTTATTATTTCTAGTATACGTAAATGGCTTAGTTTCTGACATCAATTCCCAGTTGCGACTTTTTGTTGACGGCTGCGTAATATATCTGAAAATAAAAACTGTGGTCGATGAAGAATTTCTCCAAAAAGAGTTACAAATTAAGCTTAAAAATGGGAATATCAGTAATTACATTAATAATAATACAAACAAACATAGTAAATAGTAAACAACATCTTATAGATAAAATTAAATTGCGCATTGATTAGAAATTATTTCATCGCACTACACTTCACTTGGACTTCACGATCACTTACACTTCCTAATTGTTCCTTGGAAAACTTTGCTATTGCAGGTAAATTGTTCCAATCCCTTAATAGTCCACTTTAAAAACAGCATTTCCCAACATCAGTTTTAATGCTGCTCTGCCCAATTTTACAATTATGATCCACTTTACTGTAATAATTTCTAAAAACTTTGATGTAATATCCTCCCAGGATTGTTGGCCTGCGTTCGCTTAAAGAGCCCCGAGACGTAAATTTTGCTGTCGTTTTTATAACATATCCCAACGGAATTGATGAACCTTCTCATTTCCGCTTAACAATTTTAACCACACCCCACCACCCTCGTACCCTTTCCAATGCCTCGACCTGATATTTTCGGAGCGGATAACAACAAATACAGCCTTTCTCTTTCTCCATGCCTCTACAGCCCATTGAGGGCCTGGGCCTACCGAGTCGACTTGCATGACACATTCCGAGTTTGGAGTGACGTGGTCAGCGTAACGATCCTCCAACAGTCTTAATCCCGGTCTTCGCGACCATGACGACACAAACATCCAAGCCCATGCAAGGATTCGAACCCGGGACCTCTGGGTTGTGAGGCAGCAACTAGAGGCTAGCCACTACACCACAGGAGGTCGCACTAGAGATTTATGTGCAAGTTCCCATGTTTCACATTTTTCTTTTTTTTAAATCCGCATAACGAAATGTAGTGCCTTCCACACTTTCCTAGCCACATGTTCTATTTATGTTTCCAGCTCGTATTACTGCTCAAGTATATACCAAAATACTTACAGTAACTTTCTTGTACTATTTCATTACCGCTGAGCTTATAGTCATGTACTATTTCAACGTGACGCCTACTAAAACTTATTGCCTTGCTCTTGTGACCATTTTTTTGTTAACATGTGTCCTATCTCGTACTGTTTCTAGATCTTTTTGGAGAAATTCTTCATCGACCACAGTTTTTATTTTCAGATATATTACGCAGTCGTCAACAAAAAGACGCAACTGGGAATTAATGTCAGAAACTAAGCCATTTACGTATACTAGAAATAATAAAGTACCAATAAAGGAGCCCTAATGTACATCCGATTTAACATTCGCAACTGAGGATAATTCGTACCCTACTTTAACTAATTGTTGTCGGTATAAAAATTCCCTAATACATAAAACCACTCAAATATCAATCGCAATTCTGGACATTTTCCAATTTTTTCGGATAATATCATCACTAGTAGCAATGTTCGTTTGAAGGACCAATGTTTTATTTAGTTTGTTTTGAGGGTTATTAAAATTTGTACAGTGGAGTTAAGGAGTTAGGAAAAACGCTACACCAACCAAGCGATGATCAAAGAAACGGAAAAGTGTAACTCAATTGCAGTATCAATAAATTCATTGATTCATCTGTAAGTCCTTTATGTGGACTGACCACCGACACGCAAATGACTGAGATGAGCTGTCAGGATTATGGAGAAGTCGATGTCAGCATTCTTTCTCAAGGTGAACAACATATGAAATGTCAGTGATTCAACGGTGATTCACATAGGCTAGCTCAATGATCTCACAGTAAACACGTAAGGTATTATTTTAGTTTTTATCGAGCTATGGTTTTTTAAATTCATATATGCAATGAATGTGGTCATAGGCTTAGAATCGAGTGCTTTGAGAATATTTTCATTGAGACTGACTTTATTCGCTATTTGCTACGAAATAGTCAAACTGATTTCCACGAAACTTTGTTATAATTGTACAGAAATGTAAGTCGGTTTGAGGAAATATAAAGCTGAAATGTACTACATTTAAAATAAATGGTAAACGTTCGATAGCCTATTTAACTTTACAGATGACGGCTGTACTTTCTTTCTACGGCTTCGTAAATCAATAAAGCTACCTTAAATTGGCATACATCGTTTGAAAAGGTTGAACTTTAATATTCCTCCAATTCAAAGGAGTCCAGAAGACAAGGTTATAAAAGGAATTCCAAGAACTCAATATAATCTATCTTGCCAATGTTAAAATAGGCAATTTTTTCTTGAAACCTGTTAATAATTTATCAGTGGATTTTTCACAGATTCTTTTTCCATGCACACGCCACAAGGTCAAAAATATACTATAAAAGTTTCATTGCTGGATCTATATGGGTTTCCGAGAAAATATACCAAAAATTCACTATTTTAGGAATGGCAAAATAGTGCCTTCCGACGCTCCTTAAGACGTGGTAAAAGGATTTTTGTTAAATGAATTTAACTAAAACTAAATTTTATTTAATTTTCTGTGTTTACTTTAAGCCGTTTAAGATTCTCATTTGTACTTGACTCAGCTCCTGAGGGGTCTCGAAAACAGGGGATGATGGGTCATTAAATGTTCCAGTTTCTGCTCTGTACTGTATACACTATTTATGTCTCGAAATAAGTTTACCGTTTCAGATTGTCAGCAGCTTTGGTGGCAAGGAGTCACAGGTATTTAGCTGAGCTAGAATATCTCGGCAGCGGGTCGAAAATATGGCTGATTCTTCCACAGCGTCAGTTGCTTCAACCTCAAACCAGGCCGTGATCAGGAAAACATTCAAAACCCACTACTTCTGAAAATCTGTCTCTTCCTCCAACTCCGACTAGTCTCGCTATAATCTTTTACGGGAAAACCCCAGTGCGGATTTCCTCCCGCGCTTTAAGTTCTTCCTCTATTATTTTGGTAACCTCCAGAATTTGGTGGAGCGTCACCATCTGGTCAGTCTTATTTTTTGCCTGACCACCCGTAGACAGGCAATGCCCAAAACCCAACATTTACCATTTCACACCTGCCTCATTTTTCTCATTCAAACAGTAGACAGCCAAAATTAATTGAAAAATTACCAGTTAATATAAAATAAATTATAGTATAACTACTTCACTACAATGTTAGCTTATCTCTTTGTATAAAGGTTGTCTCCATGACTGCACTGAAGTTAAAATGCGAGAGCATTGTTAAGAACCCACGTTCTTTTATTTTTAATGTTTCACTTTATGTGCATAATGTATGGAGTCTATATAATATGAAAGATAAAAATACAAAATAATGATTTAAAAACATTTTACCATATTTTAAAGTAAGAAACCTTTGTTGGATGACGGTTGCTTGTGGAATTTAATAGTTATGAATGATAAATATTCCTGGATTCCGTGATCGACAGCGCAGAAGTTGTATGTTGTTTAGCCATCTTCAGTAAGTCTGACAATGATTTGATGTTGCATGAAAACAATATGTTCGCTGTCATTCGTATTATCACTTTGATATTGGTTTAGGTATTGATGAATATTGAGTTAGATTCTAATATGAATTATGATATCGGTTACAGTTTACTATAGATCCTTAAATCGTTCTTCGTCGATGACGTAATTTTCATTTCTCTCAACAAAAATATATTGCGTATCTCGTAATACTGCAACATAGCAAATCAATAAAAATAGGATGATCCATAAACACACTTCTTTTTCTGACGCAAAATCGATTTCAATACGCACAGTTTCCTTTAGATTAGAAAAAGTGGGACATCACTACTTCGTTTTATGACGCACAATCGATTTCAGTACGTTGTTTCCTCTAGCCACAAACTGGCTTCCTGTCTCTTTACTTCCGTTTGTCGTAGGTCTGGGAGTAGTATTCAGTTTTGTAATGTGTCTACTCACCTACTATACAAAATATTTTTATATCCATAACAGTCTTCGCCCAAAGCAATAAACAATTGCATAAGGACATTTTGGTGTCCGTTCCGCAACGCGTTACTTCCGATCATACAGTCTTAAACAAAATAAAATTGACTGTAAACGCTTTGGTGGGTTAAAGGATACACGTGGGTGATCCTGAAACAGGCTACTCCATTTTAATAACAACGTAAGGCAATTGAAAGGGGGGGATGTGGAAGGTAGAGCAATGTAGCCAAGGGTTGACTAGAGCCCAAGCGTGCTGTATAAGGATCCTACCCAGTGTTTTACCTAAAGGTGATGCACGGAAAACCATAGAAAACCTTTATCAGGTAGGTGGGGCATTTAGTACTACTCCTACGCCCTTTTGACGACGGGAGACTGGATTATTATGGGAACGCAACAAACCCAACAAATTTGAGGGGCAGCTGGCCGACTGGTCCAATGGGATCAGAGAACAACTCTTACTGTATACCGAAAGTCTTTGACCCCATGCATGCACCACTCAAACTGCTCAAGGTCGTCTCAGCTGGCAGGAGACTTAATTTAAATACCCTGGCCTTGGACAAAATGGGGAGGGATAGGTGAAAACTAGGAAGGAGGAAGATAGCCTTGACGCAATTTCCAGAAATCATTTTTGTATATTTTTTAGGTTCTTAAAATACACTCTTACTAATATAAGTTAGTGGGAATGCTCAATTTCAGCCCAATGAAGCATATAGTTAATTTTTTAGAAGAAAGACAAAAATGTCAACCGGACCAGGGAATCGAACCCAGGGCTTTGCGATATCCAGCCGCGTGTTCTACCAACTGAGCTAATCCGAGTCGACGTCCAAGGGCCGACTTAACACCTTTCCATTCCGTAAAACTAAGCTAGGCTCATCTACCAATAGAGCATGCAGCTGGATATCGCAAGGTCCTGGGTTCGATTCCCTGGTCCGGGTGACATTTTTCCATTCTTGTCTTTCTTCTAAAAAATACATTTTTACTAAAATTAATTAAATTTCCAAGTCATTTGGCACTAAACAGACCAAACAGATGGATCAACAGCCTTGTTTTTATATTGTTTATATTGTTTTTTTAAATTCATTGTTTGTGTGTGTTTTATGTGTGGAATCATTTCAATGAAATTTTGCACACACTTTCTTTACGACTCGGAAGTCAGCACTGGACACGACTACCACCGTTAGAGGCGAAAATTTTTAAATATGTAAACTTGGCCGATATTTCAATCGAATAAATACTTTTCGAGTCTAATTACTTTTACGATATTTCCCGCGGCACTATTCGTATCAGTCCTGCCCTAGCAGCATATAGAACGGGATACATTATGCCCTAAGTTGTCTTGCGTGTATGCGTGCGGCGTCGTCGTCGAGGACGTCGTCGACATTCTCGAGAAACAAGAAGTATCAGAACTTAAGTATAACGTTTGTTATAAGCATTAATATCCCGGGAATCGCCGGTATCCAGCTAGTGTAAATAAAGGAAAATGGAACGATAAAAATAACCACTTTCCTTACTTACTTACTGAATTTCATACTTCTTTTCATCTTTGTACAGGATTTTTTTCTTCCGTACTATCATCTACATTAGTTAAATGATTAAAGAAAATGGAACAATAAATACTTTACATGTTTTAATACAAATTTCATTTTGTTTAAACTTATCAGCATATTGTCATTACGTGATATTTATAAAAACAATTAAGGTCACCAAAACATTTACTAACGTGAAGCGACCTTTATATTCATTGTGTATAACTGATAAAGCGAAGAGGTGTAGGGGTAGGGAGAAATTTAAAACAGAGCAAAATGTTTCTTTATGCTTTAACTGACGTGATATTGAGAAGGCAAAGTTTGTGACAAGGAAGACAATTAAATTCAAGACAGCAGCTAAATAAATTGAATAGACTAAGTCGCACAATTTTCTAACATACTACATGAAATTAACTAATATTTTATCTCCACATGAAATTTTACCCTGTTAGAAAGTTATAATGACATTTATTTCTAATTTTTTAAATAAATAAATTCAGATGTCAGTTAAATATAATATATTTTTATTAAAATAAACCATAGAAATAACCCACACAAAGAAATAATATTTTCAAAACTCGGCACAATTGCCAAAAGAGTCTTATTCAGTCTTTTCAAATATTTTAACATCATATATCATAATTATCTGTTGTGCATACCATAACTTCTAAGAGATCTTTCTAATGAACTTTTAAAGATTAGTACCATTAATCATCAACTTTGCAATCTGACGGTATAAACACGCATATATTATGAGTACCACTTTCTTTCAATTTCAATATTAGGGGACTTATTTTTAAACTCCGAAAATTGGTTCATTTAAATTACAAAGCATTAACCACTTAAGTTTTTGTACCTTAGTACCATTTTATTTCAATGACACACTATTTTTTCCTGGACATCAAACAAATATTTTCATCACTTTCATATAAACATAATAGTGAAAGACTCACAATTTGTTATATAACACTATATTTTGTTCTGAAAATAGTTTTCTTAGTTTAAAATGTCTAAATATTTGAAGTATTATATTGATATACTCACTTATACTACACTTGTAAATCGAGCATTTATTGCTACGTTTAACAATTTTTTATACTAATTTTGAGTTAAATCTCAAAGTTCAAATTTATATCGTAGTTTGCTACTATAAAGAACTATTTTGCGAACTAGTTTCAGATTTTTATCTGTATGTCCAACAGAGATATAGCTTCTCAAACTTTGAAAAAATTTGAAAAATCCCTTTTTTAAAGAGGTGTAATTTGTAATTATTATGTGTAAAAGCACGGAAATTATTGAGGTTCGCAAACTTTTTCTTCTTGGCGAAATCAGGCTACGAAAATGAATTTTTCTTCATTTGGAATCGACAACTTCGTGGTACACAGAGTACATTAAAAATAATATTAGGTTAGTAAGTATGAATTTAACTTGTTGATATGAATGTGAACACGATGCAGTTTATTTGAAAAGGATAAGTCAACATAGCCGTGGATAATTCAGAAATTCGTAGATACATGTAAACGCGAAAAAAGGCGTGCGCGCTACAACAAAAGCGACCGCCATTTTTTAACCGAACACAATATAAATGAAACAAAATTAGTTCTGAACTGCCAAAACAGAAGGTAAGTACAAACAAAATATTAATTTTTTCTGAGATGGTGCGGCAAAAACCTCTGGACCACTAGGCTTGGATTGACCCCTCAGACAGTTGTGCTATGTGTGTTGTTCTAAATTAAAAACTGGAGTCTTGTGCAGTGATAAAATTTTTCCGAAAAGATGCTGTAGCAAACAATTTCATCCTTGGATCGATGGTGACTTTACACAGTTAATAAATTGGTAGCCTAGTTTGTACGTATCCACAAGAAAAACGCCCCAACATTCCAACGACACATGAAAATCTCGATGAATTCCACGATATGATTTTGGAAGGTTGTCGTACGGAGGTGCCTGAGGTTCTTAATACTAAAGGGAGAATAAAAGAATGCGATGAACTTGTAAAAGATTTGCGCAAAATGGATTCAACGCAAGCAGACTGTGGAAAGTAGTTTCCCAATTGTGCTTGGCACGTTTTATGAAATAGAAAACAACATTTTCCACGTCAATATCTGGCAATGGATGAAACATGGATTCACCATTACATGTGGCGTATAGAAGCTGTATCTACATCTCTTAATAAGATGAAGACTGTGCCATGGGCTGAGCGGACAAGGTCATGGTGTCGGTTCTTCAAGAAGCGAAAGGAAATATGCTAATAGAGCAACTTGAGAAAGGTAAAACAAAAAGTAGAGAATAGTGTTACGACCTTTTCACATAACAGGATGTAAATATTCGTGAAAAAATGCATGAAATAATTTTACAATGCATCTGCCCACAAGAAGGTCTTGACCAGTGGCGGCTCATGAGTTTTCAAAGTTATATGCTACATCACCGCCAAGAAAAAAAAATTACGGAGAAATTTACGTAATATATTAATAATGCTACAACAGCTACTGTTGATAATATTCCACGAGCCGTTATATGGCACATTTCTAATTTCGTCTAAATTACATGTAATTGGGATGAATTTTTAAAAGTATAAAAATGTAAAATCTAATTGGCACAAATTTCTAAGACGAAAGTATTTTACTTCATACAAATTTTAAATAAACAAAGTTAATTTTAAGAAGAAGCCGCATATTATTTCAATATCCTATTCAGGATCGTGCGGTAATTTTCTCACCGTTATGAAAGTCTTAGAAATGCCGCCCCATAAATGTTTTTTCTTTAAAATAACCTTTGATTATTTAGCCACAGCAAGTCCATAAACAGTAATATTTTTTAATTCGTCAAAAAGTTTTAAAACTGTACCCTGATGATGCCACCCGTGTTGCAGCACGCACGCTCTGTCCCGCGCTGTTTTCTCAGTAGCTCATATAATTGTTAGTTCTTGGACGAGCATGGGCATTTCTCATTCTAGACAGGAATCTTGCGCCCAACGCAGGATAGCTCAAAGCTTATGCTGCTTGCGTGGGTGGGTGGGAACGCGCCGGTAGGCGGCAGTTTAAAGTCTTAGAAATCGAACCAGAAATTCACACTCTTAAAATACTATTATTGTAAAATTTGTTAAAATTACGAAAGAAATAATTCTTTCTAAATTAATTAATGTGCTGTTGCACGTGTGACATACGCGCCAGTTGCCACTGGTCTTGACGTTGGAAAAATGGAAATGATTTGCATTATGCAGCCCAGTAACATCTGCCACATTACCCACATCTTGTATGCTCCTTCAAATAATTTAATATTTTCCTGGAATAAAGATGCGTATGTAAACGCGTCCTTCCCAGAAATTCAGGCAGAGCCCTACGGGGACGGATAAAAAAGATGGTACATACCAGGACGAAATCGGTCAATATTAAAAGTTATTATGATGAAAAATAAATTATTATATCCAGTAACAGATTACCCCAGTAACACAAACTGAGAAAGAATCTAACCACAATTTTCCACCTGCTCTTCGCTTTATCAGTTATACATAGTAAGTTAAGGTCGCTTTACGTTACTACAGGTTTTGGTTACCTTAATTTCTTCTTATAAACATTACGTAATGACGATATGCATATAAATGTAGACAAAATAAAATTTATATTAAACGTGGCAAGTATTTATTGTTCCATTTTTCTTATTAATTTAATTAATGTAAACTACGGTACGGAAGAAATAAATGGAAAGACGTGTCCGTATAAAGATGTAAGAAAGTAGGAAATATGATTGTGTTTCAATAAGTGAAGGTTGTTCTTAATTGTATGGGTAGGGAGTAAAGTGGTTATTTTTATCGTTCCATTTCCCTTTATTAATATACGTCAACGTTTGCGGGTTGGTACAGCTTACGGAAGCAAACATTTTTATATGGGATTGTATGATCCAGCTTACTGAAGCTTACATCTTTTATATAAAATTGTATGATTGGAAGTAACGCGTTGTAAGTATTTAGCTAGTGAAAGGAAGTGGAATTCTTCAATTAAAGCTCATTAATACCTCACAGCTAATTTAGAAGATAGACAAGAATGGAAAAATGTCTACCGGACCAGTTCTTGTAACTTGTAGGTGAGCCTGGCTTAGGTTACAGGAATGGAGGAATGTCGAATCGGTCCTTAGACGTCGGCTCGGATTAACTCAGTGGTAGAGTGCCCGCCCGGAAAGCGGGAGGTCCGGGGTTCGACTACCCAAGTCCGGTCGACATTTTTCCATTCTTGTCTTTCTTCGTGTTTAATCTTTTGGGCGAAGACTGTTATGGATATTAAATACTATACATATATATAAGGAGAGTAGATATATTACTAAACTGAATACTACTTCCAGACCAACGACAAAAAGTATAAAGTCAGGAAGCCAGTTTGTGGAGTAATGTCCTACTTTTTCTAAACTAGAGGAAACTATACACGCATTGAAATCGATTGTGCGTCATAAAACGAAGTAGAGATGTCCGACTTTCTAATCTAAAGGAAACTGTAGGTGATGAAATCAATTTTGCGTCAGAAAAGGAAGTCTGTTTATGGATTATCCTATTTTTATTAATTTACTATGGTGCAGTATTACGAGATTCACCATATATTTTTTATGAGGGAAATGAAAGTTATGTCAGCTACGAAGAACGATTTAAGGATCTATAGTAAACTGTAACCGACATCATAATTCACAATAAATTACTGGAATGTAACTTAATAATCATGTATATCGAAACTGTTATGTTATAATGCGGATGGCAGCGAATATGTTCTTTTCATGCAACATTGATGTTGGCGAGTTGATACGGATTAGTTCTAATTCACTTTGGGTAAACTGAAAAGTTCAAATACCAAATGATTAAATTTTGATCTAGAAGTTAGCCAAGTCTTGAAATTAAACGTTATGAGGATAAAATCCAGGTGGTCTGTTAAAAACGCATTGAGCATAATTCATTCACTTTACATATCAAATTTTGCATGTGAGGCGGTCATTGGGTTACCACACACGAGCAGATTTCATCCACAGATCTGCGCGGTCGACCAATCGCCTGATTGGAGAGCAGCGTTGCGTCTTCACGTACAGATCAGATCTCTCCAATTGACGTTCGTCAAGCGCTGAAATACAGATTTATTTGCGTATTCCAAAGATCCTGTGTCATATGTGTTACTGCAACGCTAACCCTTCTTTTGAAGTTAAGCATAATAGAATTTTAAAAGCGACAATTGTTGGTTGTAGTGGTGAACAATAAGCCAGAATAAGTTGTTATTATTACAATTACAAAAAAATAAAGCCTGATGTCACCAACTAAATATAAAATGTTATTATTTAAACTAGTCCACTGAATCATTAAAAAAATTAGTTACTTAATGTTATTAATTGTGTTGGTAATTTCTGGTTATTATAATAATAAAGTAGTCCTTTCACTAAGTATGCCAACCATTACTGACCCACAATGCTTTATGATTGCTAAGATAGTAAACAGATATCCCCTCGCAGAGGATACATGTATGGCGTATACGAGAATCTGCACAGATCTCGATCATAAGATAAATGTCGGCAGACCTTCAATAACGTGTAAACGAACTACAGATTTGGCGGCAGATTTCTTAAATCTGCCAGATATCTGCCGCAATATCTTCTCGTGTGTGGTCACGCATTGATGAAGATTTATTAGGCCTGTTCATAGCATGAGTTGGTGGGAGGCTGTTAATGAGTGAAGAAGTACATTGAGCACTAATCAATAGTTGTAAAATGATTAAATATTCATTAGCGATTATATTTTACTATAAACATGGCTGTATGGAACAAGATCCACCTGAAAATCACCCGTAAAATATTTAGAGAATGGTGATGTGGCGCTATAGGAAGGGACTGCTTCGAGAGAGTTCTGAAAAATAAAATACCTGCTAATATGTGTTTTAAAATCACTTGAGAATCAGAATATTTACTTTTAAAAATGTACTCAAAGTCTAATTACGTGCGTGAAGAATGAGAAGAAAATATCAAATAATTCTATCAGGTTAACATAATTTATATATAATTTGGTAATTACATTAAAAACAAAATCATTTACAAATGTGGAAAATACTGTGTGATCTATCTTTCAAAATCTTCCTACAGATTATACAGTTAACGAGAAATAATGAAGACAAAAGTTACATGAAGGGATAATATGCAAAGTGATTCTGGACAACATGAAGTTGAAGTGAAATACGGAATAAGTAGTATTATAGTAGGAAAAAATACTTTTATTGATCGGAAATATTATTCGAAATAAACGTTTCATTATTTTTTATTTTACATGCATAAATTGACGTGCTTCCTAGAATCTATAGCAGGCCCTATTACGAATACAATCATTGTCTATTTCCATGATTATCATTAAAGTTGCTTAATTTTTTATACACTACATTTAAACCTACACGATGTTTGCACACAGTTAGAATATATTACAATTTAATGCACGCTACTGCTAACAACACTCTGACTTAGTAGTGAACAAACCTACGTCACAGCTTTTTTTCTATAGATATATGTTACTAATGAAAATTTTAACACTCCGCAAAACAAAGACATTTATAAACAACAATGACTGGACCAAAGAGTATCTTAAATAATTAAGACGGCCATCAGCGCTTTCTGAGTCCGCTAAAACCCTTCTTAAAGCGGCAAACGACAAATTAAAGTGGATTATTTTCAAATATGTAAGGTACAAATATTAATTCCAATGGGAATATTAAAAAAAGTGAGCTTGTTTCGAAATCGGCATTGCGAATTATATTAGCATATTTCTCAAATAAATGTTAAAAATATATAATTTTCTAAATTCCGATAATAAGGTATTTTCTATATGCTTGGACCGATTGGACTTTAAAAATGAAACACTATCTCATTAAATTATTTAAATGTCACCTTTTGTAATTCATCATAAAACATTACAATATGTTATTTAAACATTTTGATAGAAAACTTATTATTAAAATTCAAATTACAAAAATAAGTTTTTTAAACTTTTATTCACATCTGTAAAAAAACTGACTGATTATTAAACAAATTTTGAGAATGGCAGTCACTTGGTACCGAAAGCTTAAATCAACATTATAATTAAAATTTGGACTCAACAATGACGCTAATTTCACAATGATCTCATTTCTTTAACTACATCTTGTATTTTATAAGCTATTGACACTGATACTCCACAAAAAAATATATTTGCAGGAGTTTACAGGGAAAATTACGTATTTATGTCATTATATTTGAGAAAAAGAAGCTAAAAATAATTATTTATTTCATTCGCAAATGTTATAGGAGAATATACACTGTACTTCCTAGGGTCTACATTATTAAAATAAGGTATTCCTTATATACTGGGACTTAGTGACCTTTAAACTGTATTAATTTAGTATAAAATTGTCTTTAAGAATTTTGGCTTCTTTTATTTTTTTAGTAATATGTATTTATTCTAATATTAATGTATTTACCAATTATAAATAAAATAAACCAATTTGCGTGTAAGGCGTTGTTTTGGAAATGCTGAATGTCCTCAAAAAATGACGTCCAAGAGGTGATTACCCTATTTTTTAAAACATTCGACTTTTCCTTTACGATCAAGACAGTTCAAGGCCTTTTTATGCCAGAAAAATCCTTACACACAAAAGACAAATTTGTGTGACATTATTATGTGTAGTCAGTAAACCACCTCGTTGCTTGACTGAAATTAGGCTTTGAGCCACCAAAGTGGTATAGCTTGAAGTCAGAGCTTCAGAACAAGATATAAATTTTAAATGCCGTAAATACTTCTCCGTGAGACAAAATCCAAATATCATTGATAGTCATGGTACGTTAATTCGTATCCCGAAAAGCAAAATAATGTATCGTGAAATTTATTTTGTTAATTGCAGTCCATAAATATTACATTATAAAGTAAGACAGGAACGGAAAACAGATAGAAAGGGCGTGTTATTACATATTACATATATATAATACACATCACATAAAAATGGAAATTATTTAAGGACTCAATTTTTTTAAGTATTATAATTTACATGTGCATGTCACACAAGGAAAGCGGCCGAAATGAAAGTTAACACCAAAAGTTCTTAAGCATGTTCTCAATAATTTTCAAATGGAATCAGAAAAATTTTGGATCAGCTTAATTACAGTACAGAGAACTACTGTCATTTAAAGAGATTTGACATATCTAGACGACTATGAAGACCAGAAATTTGGTAATTATGGCAGTTAAAAAAACGTGATGTTCGAAATGAAAATTAGCTGATATTTACTTAAAATACGATATTACAGTTGTTTTTGAACTACGATTAGTATAATTGTACGCTGAAACACATTGAGCATGATTTTGATTGAAAACAATATATTTTAATCACAAATATATGAGATTATTCAACCTCAGTCTTACAAACACAGTTCAGTCAGTCAGTGTTCTTGACCTTACCCGAATAGCGGCCACTGTTGTTAATTTCTGCCACCCAGAGCACTGTAACGTTCACATAGTCCCTCTATGATGTTTATATATCTCATTGCCGCATAAACATATTAATATTATCAGCGTCATGCTTAACATTCGTAATATTACGTTGATTCTTAATGTGTAACTTATTTCAGAAATTAATGTTCATCAGAAATGTGTCTCTCTGTCTGAAATAGAAGTGTCATCAAAATCGAAACCATGATTCAGACAAAACAAAATGCTTGTTGATTGTATCCTGTTCACAAGTACTTAAAATTTTGGTTAGGCTCTTTAATTATCATATTTATAATTCTATTCGTTTTATTATATGGCAGAAATGACAATTTTTATGTTGTGATATTCAGTCCTAAGACTGGTCTGATGGAACCCTAAATGCTAACTTATCTTGCGCAATCCTTTTCATTTCCGTATAACTAGCGCATCTCACATTCTCCCTAATCTACTCAGCGTACTCCATCCTCGTCCTCCCTCTTTTGTTCTTACATCACACACTTCCCTCTAATGCTAATTTTACACGACTTTCGTGTCTTACAAAGTAGCCTATTAATCTATCCCTTCTCTCGGTCCACGTCCTCCATATTCTTCATCTATTCTGTTTAGAACTTCCTCGTTAGTGATCCTATCCACACATCTGATTTTCATCATTCTCCTCATTTCAAAGGCTTCTATTATTTTCTTTTCTGCAACTCCTATCGTCCACGCTTCGCATCCATATAACGCCACGCTCCATACGAACATTTTAGTAACGATTTTTTAATATTCAGACTTATATCACAATTTTATTCACAATATTAGTGGTTGAAAACTTGTTAGTATGATCTTTGTGCCCATTAATAAAACCAGAGAAAGAAACACGGAATTAATCATTACTGAGATACTAAGATTTTTAAATAAATGTGTCAGTTAATTAGATAAAATAGCCTACTACAGAAAGGTAAAACAATGAATTCATTTTGTTGTAAAATTAATTAATTTTAGGTAGTTAATGTACTTAGAAATAAAATCAGGTGGCGAGTAAAATATTTTTAACATACTTAAAGTTGTTAGAATGATGGACAGAATTGTATAAAATAACAGCTTTGTTAACCAAATTATAAACATTTGCTTGCTTCTCGGTAGCGAATAAGTAATTCAACATGGCCTGAAAAAGTTCGTTTGTGATACTAACTAAACGTTAACCTATTATTACAACGGGAAACAGATACCTCCAAGAAACTAATAGTATAATTTTGTTCACGGTCTAAAGTAGATTTTGTCTTGATCAACTAAAATTCAAACTTATTACTTATCACAGATATGTCGATGATATGTTTTGCTTTATTCCTTATTATATTGAAATCTTATCTGTATTTAATGCTAAAAATCCAAATTTACAATTTACTTTAGAACGTGATTCTTAAGGATGGCACTGATAATATTAATAAGGTGTACGCTGTTTTAATTTTAGTTCTTTGTTCGTTTACTGCTTAATTTCTGATCTTCCTATATTCAAATTACAGTCTCTGTGATAGACGTTATGGAAGGAAGCATCGAAACGTACGGCCTGTTTAAATTATTTATCTTTCCAATTCATGTCTACTAATGGTCGTATATATCATTATTATTCGACTAAAGGGGAATTGATCCCCCAAACGTATACATCAGGATTTTCCCTTCATTGTACACATGTTAACAGACTGTGACGTCTCCTCTAGTTGTGCGCCAATCACGAGTTAGGGGCGTATACGTGGGGGATATAACTCTACGAGTTCCCAAAAATAACAGATTTTCGGTAAAGATGTTTTTATTGCCAAAAATAATCAGAATTTTGTATATTTAGTAGGAATTTGTGCTGACGATAAAATGCGTTCGTAAAGAACAGTTTATTTTTAATCATACATTTTCTTAACTTGTATTAGTACAAGTATATAAAAATTTAATTGATACTGTCTTTTATACAATAAAGTGGCAAAAACTTATGAGAAGACAACTCTCATTAGAAAATACTCTGCCTTTCAGAAGCAACGTATCTCCCTATTAAAGCTAAATTATTTTCGTGCAATGAATGCCAAACTTGCAAGTTATACTTTGGGGCATGTATCGCGTTAACGAGTATGTCACAGTGTTACCAATATGAATAAGAGGATGGAAAATCGAAACAAAAAAGATGGGTCGGTTATAACTGGTAGGTTTTCCCCAACAGTTACTGCAATGCCACTGGAAGGACATTGAGAGCCCGCAGCAATAATAATACAGGAAACGTTTATTTCATTAGTGAAATTCTCATTGGCTTGTTACAGGGCGTCCTGAATAGCACCTTTGCGTAATGGGAAAGAGAAGAATTGTAAAAGAATATACTAGGTAACGCTGTTTACTTTCACAGACATCAAACTGTTCGCTGCAAAATACGCAAATTATTACATTTGATTCCGAAGAGTTAATTATGTCTGTTCTACTAGAAACGATTTTTTACTATCCTCTAAATTAATACACAGAAATATATTAAGCACATCACATACACATAAGCGAAATTTATCCTTATGTGATGTTATCGTTTCACGCTAACATTGAACTGAAAACAGCAATGGTTTTATCAAAGTGTTGATGGTTGCCATATTTTATAAATAGCAAGTGAAGTGAATTTTTCACTTAGTACATTTTTAAGGAATGCGTTTTAATTAACAACCGAAATTGTGTAAAAATTAATTACAAATTACTCTTTCTGGACTCAAAAGTTTCAATAAAGGATCTAAATCATGTAAAAAGAACATAACGGATTCCAAAATTTTTGTCTGGACCTATAATTGCCCATTACATATTAGTTTTAATTACATATTTGACAAATAGGACCAAATTGACTCTCCTTCGTTTAAATATTTATTCAATCATTACAGCTTTTTGTTTCTAAGCAAAATTCACTACATTTTTCTAAATTTTATTCAAAATCACTGTTTTGGAATTTTTTTTCATGTTAAATGGTTATTCAGAACAGTAATGCAACTCGCTGATTTCGATTTCGGCTTGTCAGACTAATCCAGTGTTTAAATAACGAGCGACACGCAGAACAACTATGTTCTTCTTAATGTGAAAAAGAGATGCCCCAGTTCTGAGAGTATGATTTAAATCCTCCATTGCCAAATAATTTTAGTTACATATTTTAAAATGCTCTTGTTCTTTCTAGACAATGTTAACATTTGTTGCGGGAGAACAAATTATGCTGTTAAGGGGCTGTAAAAATTAATTGTTATATATAGAGAACAATGGTTTTTATTTTCGAAGTTAGCCAAACATAGCAATTAGTTTTGAAAATAATGTCTGAAACATGGTGATCATCAACAGCTTCGTAAACATCATTCACACACATCGCAGTGTGTACTTCATCAGTAATCCGAGATGGGGGACATTTAAACACGTTTACCTTCAGGTATCCCCAAATAATGATAGAAATCACAAATTATCAAATATGATGGCCTTAGAGGGAACAGACGTAGGGGGAATGAATTATTAATCCGTTCTTTTTGTCCTACATATCCCCCATTCCCTGCTCTTCAAAAATCTTATCCATTTTGAGCTGCATAAAATTTCGCAGCATTGCCATATTACGTTCGGAATTCTCGGTCACGGTATCGCAAAGAATTACGCGAATATCACGCCAAATTGTGATACGGCACACCAATGTAGCGATCTTTTGCGAATTATTCTTTTTTTTATTTATTGATAAACTTTATCTGTAAAATTGTACAATATAGTTATGTTGATATATGCTTTGATACAGTCGCCTGACACATTAGGTGGGGAAACTGTTAATTGCAGTCCCCGGCATAAGATTGTGATTACAGAGATTGTGGTACAGCGTGTATTTTAAAGAAAAACAAATAGCAAAATTTTCGCTGAATATAAATTGATAACTATTTGTAAGTTGGGGCCTAACTCCGTCAGAAAGTCTGTTGGACGTTTGCGTTTGAGTCTTCTTAGACGTTTTGGTCGTGGAAGGTTGTTTGCGGTGTCTCTTATTAATTGGTTGCTGTGACAAGTCATTGAATTGTGAAGCCTGTGATAGCTGAAGCTAATGGATTGTAGAACAGTAGGGATATCGAGGTCTTGATGGATGATGCTGTTCCTTACGTACCACGGTGCATCAGCAGTAATCCTTATAATTCTATTCTGGACTGTCTGTATTCTTTTAATTTGTGATGCAGCCACTGAACCCCATATTCCACAACCAAATAACCATATTGACCGTCTCTTTAATTTTATTGGAAGTGTTGAGTTGCCTGAGAACATACATTTGAGTTTTTTCAACCTGTGTCAAACTTTTTGAACCACTGTTGAGATACTTCAGTAGATTGGGGTATATTTTCACCAAATAGGGTAAGAAAACTACGATCTAATATCATAAAGGTACCTATTGTGTAAAATTATATTTTGGGTTTCTCGAATTTATAAAGCCAGTTTGATCTTAGTAAATTAAATTTTATTTTAATATTTACATCTAAAAGAGCATGATACTATCTACAGGGTTTAATTGCGGACCGTGTAGCAGAGAAAATAGTCCAAGCGCGTAAATACATAGTTTCTCCTTTTTTTCTTGTCTCTCGTCCGCGGCAGTGGAGCAAGCAGCCGGAGTCCGCAGTTTCGCCCCTCGGAACTCGTAGGTCGTGATGTTCCGCCCCGATCCTTGTTCGAGGGTATGCTTCCTCGTAGTCGCACCTTTGCGTGGCAAGCGATCGATCGTTGACCAACTTCCTCGTTGATCCTCCTCTTAACTCAGCTCATCGCCGACTCTCTTCTTTCTCTCTTAATTTCTCCTGACGTTGCTTCTAGGACTCTCCTTTTGGTATTCCACGTGATCATGACATCCAATTGCATCTCAAGACATTTGCCGCCATTTCCAGGGTTCCTAGAAGGTTCTACAGGTCGATGACTTTCCCTGCAGACTCGGGTCAACTTACTAATCCTCCCGGAGTGAAAAACATAATGATTTCCGTTGGAATGCAGCCCTACGGACTCTCGCTTGCTTGAGCGCCAGAACGAAAATTACGCTCATTACAATAGGTTACAGTGCTCTGATGTGGTCGTCTTCTTAGTGTGCTACATGCTTCCCCAAACTGCCAAACCCAGGAAGGAATTGTGTTCCCGTTAGGATGGCATTGTTACGCGGAATATTGGATCATCACCGAAAGGCTATTTGCGTTGCGTTCACCGATCGGTTGTTTTCAATAACTACCTTTATGATTGTAAATCAGGAATCTGTTATCTGTGTATTAGCATTTTACTAAGATAAATCTGTTGATTTTTCCATTCCAATATATTTGAAACTGAATTGTAATATTTTTTTTACTTTTTCAGAAAACCCTTGACGCAAACCGCTACGCTACAAAGAAGACAATCGCCCAAGGAATGCTGGACATCGCGCTGCTCACGGCCAACGCCAGCCAACTCAAGTTCGTTCTGCAGGCTGGCAGCCAGTACCAGTTCTACAGCCTCATGGTCGGACTCATCTCCACCTCCATTGTGTTGCAGGTAAGCCTCAATTTTGTAACACGCACCATTCCTATTCTATTCCATACTTAACTTCCCCCACTTGTGATGACAACTAACTTTTCACTATTACTAATTTCTGTACATGAGTGCTTTGGTTACATGGGTTCGTTACCTGTGCATTCCTTATTTCCGTACCACAACCGCCTACCAACTACAATCCTCTGTAACCTGTAGATTTCATTTCACAACTCTCACTCAGTCTTCTTATTTCGCTATTCGTACTTTCTACCACTATTTCTTAGCATTTTCTATAAAAAGAGGTTCTTCATTCCGATCTCTTCTTGTTTTCTTCGGTATAGGTCACTTCCTTGAAAAACGTGCGTTGCTCCATTTTCTGTTCCATCAATAGCACATGGCCTGCAATTGTTTAGTGATCAGTCTCATTAGCCTGTATCCCTGATCGAACCTCGGCATGGACATGTATGTATGATTTCACTACTAAATCCGTTGATGAGCTTCCGCTGTCAACTTCACACGGTCGAGTTTTACACTGGGTCCATCTCGTCATCAAACTGGCGGAAAGCAACGATGGCAATGAAGGCCGCAAGAAACTCTCCAGGCAAAACCATAGTTCTCCAAGATTATTGAAAGGAATAAATTCTGAAAACAATCTCAGGGCTGTGTAGGGAATGTCAAAGGGCATAACGCTAAATAAAGAAATATATCTACATTATTATAGAAATAAAACGGCCAACCAGTCAGAAACAATTAAACAGACAAAAGCAAACATAATTATCTGTCTTTAGGTTACAATAAATGAAAAGACGGCCAAAATGTCAGCAATAATTTTATTAATATTCAATTATACAAATTATACATTTATTTCAACTTTGTGGACTTCTTGAGGGTTGTACAATTAAATATTAATAAAACTATTACTTTCTTACTGGCCGACTTTTAAATTATTGTAAACATAAAAAATATTTCGTTCTTTCTTTCGAAACACTTTCAGGTGTACCTGTATAAAATAACTAATTTGGTATTAATAAATTATAAAAATTTGTTGTGTAATACTTATAGACTTCATTAATTGCCAAATTGTTAATTTATATTTGTTAACCTGAAGTTTCCAAAGGAAGGAACGTTTTTCATTAAATTATCCCAGAATTATTGCCCGTTTTATTTATCGATTGTTTTAAATGATGTCAGATAGATAACAATATTGTCTTGAGGTATAATGATATATTGAATTCAATGCTATTTTATTATATACGCCAAATATACACAAATGTTGATGAGTATACTTTCAATGAACGTACCTTTTTTTCTTTTAAAATTAAACCTATCTCTTTTAATTTAATTGTGGTGCAAAATTTATAATGAATTATCACTAAGAGGCAGATTAATGTCATTTGTAGCTCGAATACGAATCAATATAAACCAATATTACTTCAGCTCGTTCTTCCACACTTCTTAGTTAATATTTTACCGTATTGTAATTTCTCTTCTCTGATACCTGTTATGCACTTCCGCTCATTATAGTTATTATGGTTTTAATTTGTTATTATTGTTAATAATATCAAAAGCTATATCAATTAACGAAGCACTGACAATAGTAATATTTCACACGTGTGGCTAAATCCCGCATGGGAGAACAGTTATTTATAACTTAAATGAATCCTCTGGAAAGCCGCTGTTTCGTCACGCAATTCGTATTCTGGATCGCGTCAGTGAGCCTATATTAAGCGACACTCGGGGGTTTTCAACCGGACTGAATGACTCGACTTTGCCCCGAAGTAGACCGTCCTTCATGATTTTTTTCATGCCCACATTACTGACAAATTTTCTTCCCGCCTCTTTTGAAATTTTATTAACATTCGCGATATAGGGTCCTCTTATAAAATTTCTATTTTTATGCCGTTCTTCTGTTTTTGTACTTTACATGTTTCACACTTTTACTTATTTTTTCCACACTTAAAATAATGCAAATTCCGCTAAAATATTATCACGATATCATGGCTGTTCAGGGTAGTTTGTGAAATCTACGGAGCAGGAATAATATCAGAAGATTTTATAAAAACAAAATTATACCCATCCTGAACAAGACTGGGACAATTAGTTCAGTATCTCATGCATGCAAAATATTATCGAAAACAGTATACAGGAGGATGGAGCGAGTTAGGAGAAGATCAGCTTGGTTTTAAGAAGAATGTAGAGAGAAAAGAAGCAAAATTTACTGTGCGTCTAATTTTAGAAGACAGAATAAGAAAACACAGGCCTACGTTCATGACATTTGTAGATTTAGAAAAGGCCTTTGATAATGTGAACTGGAACACACTATTAAGGATTTTGAAGATGACAGGAATAAAATGTCAAGGAAGAAGGCTTATCCGAAACCTCTACAGAAGGCAGTCAGCAATTATTAGAATTGAAAATCAAGAAAATAAAGCAGAAATAAAGAAAGGAATAAGACAAGGATCTTGTCTGTCGCCCATGCTGTATCACAACAGGCGATGAAGAAAATTAAAATGGAGTGTGTAAAAGGAATTATACTGTAAGGAGAAGAAATAAAAACCCTACGGTTTGCCGGTGATATTGTAGTATTAGGGGAGTCAGAAGAAGACTAGGAAACCATAATAATTGGCTTGAACGTGGACCTGGGAGAAAGAGTTCAATATGAGGATTAATAGAGGGAAAACAAGGCAATGGAGTGAGGTATAGGAAACTGTTGAATAACAAAGGGTGTTAGATTGAGAAGGAATATTTTGGAGGATGTTAAGGAATTCTGCTACTTGGGCAGCGTAATAACTAGGAATAGTAGAAGTGTTGTAGATAAAAAGAGTAGGATAGCACAGGCAAGAAAGGCTTTCGCAAAAAGATGAATTTACTTACGGGTAATATAAATGTGATTATTAGGAAATCATTGTTAGAATTTTCGTATGGAGTGTGGCGTTATATGGGTGCGAAACGTAGACGGTAGGAATTGCATAAAGGAGAAGAATAGAAGTTTTGAAATGTGATTCTATAGGAAAATGCTGAAAATCAGATGGGTGGGTAGAATCACTAACGGGGAAGTTCTAAGCAGAATAGAGGAAAACTGAACAGTATGGTGGACGTTGACCAAGGAATAGATTAATAGGCCACGTTTTGAGACATGAGGGTCTTGTAAAATTAGCATTAGGGGGGGATAAGAACAGAAGAGGGAGGCGAAGAATGGAATACGCTATGCATTTTTTAAAATTTGTATATTTAATTTGTGCTTCGTACATAGTATATATATATTATGTGAAATTAGTGGCGGCCGGTGAAGAAAAGCGTTAGTGGAAATATATTAAAATTTTTGACAGATCGTAACGCGGGTTTGTTGTACGTTCCATGCAGTGACTCAGTTAAATAACTTAAATAAATAGAGTATACTTAGTACGGCATTTCGGCCGTAGTCGTCGCTGGAGATGGTCCGCGACATTCAATTCTTCACACGTACATTCAATAATCTTTTCTGCTGAGGGAGTCAAGGAGTAAATATTTTACGCCTGAGGAAGTCTCAAAACGGAGACGAAGCGTCACTTTTGAATAAATAGTCCAAAATTTATATGCTGACTTATTGGCAGTTTTTTTATTTATTAACTGTTTATTATTTTCGCATATATGTCGGAGAAGTTCAACCATGGCTATATGAGAAAACCCGGTGCCAGTTTTAAAGTGGCTTAGTAGTTCACAGAACCGATAACAGAGGACATGCCAACTCGCGCGCTTCTTCAAATTGAATGGAACCACCGCGTGCTACTTCAAATCGACTGTAATATAATTAGTAAAATAGATACTACTTGTAAGCGTTAATTAAATGGTAAATTAATAAAAATAATTTTTCATTAGTAGTTCCACGGCTCAACGATTCCTCCTCACGGACCGACATTTCACAGAAAATTAACTGAGTTCTAAGAATTTGGAATCGCAGCATAGGTTGGTTAGTGTGTACATCATGAAGATAATGCTTTTGTCAGTTTTATTTCACTCATTTTAATTCCTAAATATATAACATAAGTGGAAGTTTATGAAGATTTGATTTTAAAATTAAACTGATAAATTGTTTAACAACTTGGTCTTTGCCAATATGAAAGAAATAGACAAATTCAGTACAAAGCGACGTAGGTTTACAACACATTAATTTCTCCATAGTCTAAATAAATAAACAAATAATAACAACAGTGAAAATTGAATTTTTATTTTCTAATTCAATCAAAGTTAATTTAAGCATACAATTAATATACATCTGGTTTATCTAAACACAAAATTACAATTCTCTTGCGTTCACCTATAATGGTTTATGAATAATAAATTGTTTTCTTTTACATTTTTTTTCAATATGTTTTGTGTCATTTTCATCTTTTGATTGAGTTGTTGTGTGTAGGTAACACACATTTTTTTAACATTATAAATACTATAAATACTAAATATGTGCATTAAGACACTAAAGAAAATGTAAATGCAGAAGATTTCCTGTAATAATTGAATAAGGACACTTTTATAAATGTGGTTAACTTGAGGTTCTGACTGTTAACAATAATAAATAGCATTGGACTGTGCCTTTTCCTATGCTGCCTAATATTGAAAATACATTTTAAATAGATTGTATTACTGAATAGATGTAATGATACAGTTCTTGCACAAGAAATTAATTTAATGAACCACTGTGGCAATGTAAAATACGTGCATTATTAAAATAATTTTGTAGACTAAAAGTAACATCCAGGAAGACAGTCAGAACATGTAAATTAATATTTATTTATTTATTATTTAATAATTCAAAAACAAATATTCCATTTACAAATAATTATAATAATAAAATAAATATTTTTAATTGCATTGTGTACATTCATATATTTTAAATTAAATCAGTTCTCCATATCATTATATGCCATTCATATTATGTTACATACTTACTACATTTGGTGTTACAATATTTACGAAATATATTTAGCATGCATTTTTTATACACTTTTGTGACTTAATACTTGACTCTGCAAGTAGTTATAATGAATGCTTACCTTTCTAAAAATTTCATAGTTTGTTAATAATACTGTTGAAGACAGGTTAATAACAATTGAGTATAGAAAATAAATGACAAACATATGAGAGAAACAACTAGGGCAAATCATCAAGGTATAGTAATGAATATATCAAATGTGGGTATTAATAAATGGAAATTACAGTAATGATTTAATGAGATACTGATTCACAATCCAAAAATTTATTAATAAACTTTACTGAGAAGTCATTATTGTATTTTATTTTAAATGTCTCAAGTGGGAGGAATCTTGATTCAAGGCCTCTATTTAATGTTATATTTGGTTGCCTAAGCACATTCTGTTTTTTGTATAATGTTCATGTCAATAATCCCATTCTGTATCATTTTATTTTATTATTTTATTTACATACAGGACAAACGATATAAAACTTCACAATGTAGTAATATTTTTAATTCAGGAAATAAGGACCATTCCAAACATTATTCTGATGACTTTCTTCTGTGATACTGATATACTCATATTTTGGATATGGATTCACCCATAAATTAATGCTGTAGATTATATGGCATTGAAATATGACAAAATTCACTGCTAACCAGCTTTTTTATTTCTTAATTATATCTCATTCTAATTCACTTGAATAGAATGTGTCGATGTGTCTTCCATAACAGCTTAAAATCTAGATATATTACCCATCATCAAGATGGATTTCACTAAATTATTTAATCCAAAAGTATATCTTTGGGTTTTTGTTTCATTTAGCATAAAAAATAGCTTGAAAACTATTTGTTTGATAGGAGAATACTCTTGAGTACATTAATATTGGTGTTTGGAGACATAAATGTAATGTCATCTGCATATAATAAAGTTTCTACATGAACAGTCTATGAAAAATCATTAATGGATACAAAAAACACAGAGAACCAAGTATTGAACTCTGAGACACACCATATTTTATGGACCACACATTAGTATTGTTATTTTTAATTGAAACAATTTGTTTCCAATTGCTTAAGTGTGGCTGTGCATTGTTTCCCATTATATTCTGCTTTTGACAGGAGGAGCTTACATACAGTAAAATACTTTTGTTAAGTCAAATTAAATTACTTAGGCACACAGTTACTACTTCTAATACACACATTAATACAAAAGTCAGAAAAAGTAAGATTACTCATAAGTTCTGTTTTATGAAAAAGTTGGAGAAACAAACAAACAAAAGTTGTCAACACTTTTAGAAACTAATAGTTTCATTGAAACTCTGCATACAAAAGCTTGCACAGAATAGGTTAGCATTGAGGATTGCATTAGACCAGTCTTAGGTCTGATTACCACAACAACTACAGGTGTAGTATTCACTGAAGTCATCTGCATTAATGCTTACAGTCTGAGATCTAGTTAGCTTTTTCTAATTTTCAGGTTGCATCAAAACTACCTTTTGATAACTCTACATTCAATAAAGTCTACTTGTATTTATGAGTCCCAATTCTAGTTTAGGTGAATGTTAAAAGGTCTGCAGTACAATTTGAATGGCCAGGAAGAGGTAGCACAAAATTCACTGATTTTTCCTTCCTAGATCAATACGTTTGAACTGCAGTCCACTTTTCTATATGAAAATATACACACCACAATTTTTGTATGTGGATCTTCAATAGGTTCTACCTAAGAAGAAACTGCTAGGAGAATAACATGAGATTTCCTCACTTAACAACCAATTTAGGTGAGGTGTACTCAAAAAGTGATCTTAATATATTTTTATGGAGAAAATATGCCCAGTAGAATTGAAAGTACTTACTCGATTTCCAGCCTAGTCCCCATTATGTTCAATGAAGTTGTGCCATCATTTCACTATACCTGGATTCTAAGGGGAGAGAATTCTTTGGACTTGTACACCTCATCTTTCACATCACTGTGAATAAGAAAAGCGAACGAGCATACCACCCATATAGCACAATAACCTGTATGTGAGTGTGGGTTACAATTTGTCATACTTTTCCTATTTAATATTTTTATGTCCGTTTTACCCAAGACTGGTTTAATAACCTGTTTGCCACATTTAGTGTCCTACATTTATGGTATTGTAAATGATGGGGGGAATATTAATTAATGAAAATAATAATTGTGTTTAAATATATAAATTTATTAATTGTAAACACAATTTTAATATGGGTCTTGCGTGTATATATTATGTACAAAAATAATGAATTAAAATAGGATTATATTAAAGATCTCAGGGTAATTATGGTTTGGGTGACCACGTGTAGCAGATTTTCCGTTCGTTGAAGAACCTGAGTTGTTTTCATATGTGTCTCACTGTAATTTCCGTATTGTGGAACTTGAAGCGGCCGGTCGACAATAGCACAAAGTCGTGCTGCCGGAATTGAGGAAACTCCGTTTTTTCCTCTTTCTTCCCTTGTTGTTAAGACCTTTCTTCCCTGCTTCATCGACTGATCAAAGAATGGTCCACCTATCCTCTGCCACCTCTCCAATCTCCTCTCTCCACCACTCTGCTGCCAATCTCCTTTCGCCACCACCTTGTATCACCAGAAATCTCCAAAATTGTCTCCGCCAGCCTCTTTAAAACCTTGTCCCCACTTATCCGACACCTATTACTAAGGTGGCAGGGATGGATATTCTCCAATAATCTGTCTTGTTTCATTTGGGGAACACACGTCACCCGGACACCAAATTCCTAGGCAGATTAGGACATTCCGAAACCGGCGACGAGGTGTCTGAGCTTTATGGTCCAAGTGTCAGCCGCAGACCCTTTGTTTTGATTCCGAGCCGCCAAGACGGCGCGCGGAAAACCCCTTCTTCCTGGCCAGCGACTTGCTCATGCCGAAATATTTGTTATTTAAGTTTCCGTAAATAATAAAAAAAATTGGACGCGGGTTCTACTGCGCTACAATATAGTATCTTTAAATTGACGTTATTACAACATCACAGTATTATTCTGCTTTGTAATAATTCATTAACATTTATTAAATTTGAAATCACCTATATGCCATTGTTTTAAAGGCGTTATACCCTGTGGCAACAGGTGTCAATGTTCTAATAGCATTAGATGTTATGCCAAATTTACCATACCTGTTTCTTATTTAGTAATAGTATACCAATGAATAAGACTGAAGTTTCTGTCTGACTGGAAGTTACCACAGGCGTATACCATACCATATCCTATACCAATAATTTGATTGCCGTGAAATTTTGGTGTTTAGCGCTGATGATCCGAAAGAAGTTTTCTGTCGATTATTTGAAGATTCATGTTCCTTCTCCTTCCCCCCTTCCTCTCTACCTTCAGAC
Source organism: Eucriotettix oculatus (assembly GCA_034510155.1). NCBI lineage: Eukaryota > Metazoa > Arthropoda > Insecta > Orthoptera > Tetrigidae > Eucriotettix > Eucriotettix oculatus. Next base: position 229,718,334 of record CM067376.1, on the reverse strand, counting down.
CAAAAAAGGTCCTACCCTAGAGAACTTGCAGATGGATAGATTATGAACTCACGTAGCCTGTCTAACGAGATATATAAACTGTGTGAAATGATGATTTAGTTTAACTAACATGTTTTGTAATTAATTATACTTTTTTATTTATTTAATAATAATTCAAAATTTTCATTTATTAATTCCTTCGGCGCACTGTGTAACACAATCAACTTATTAATACGTATTTTTATAGACCACTGTAATTAAGTGACGTGCGACTCTTTACTGAAATTAATAAGTTCTACCACTGTATACATTTAAGATCGTCATTTCGTGGAATACCAAATACGTCTACCCGGAAACCCCTCTATATCCATCAAATATATTCTCATAAATATTATAATGACTGAACCGGTTTGTAGTTAGAAAAACTGTTTCCCGTTTAAACTTAGTAGACTTCCAAGAGTAATGAATTTTTATCTTTCTGTGGACGAATATAATTTAATAAGAGGAAACAAAATACGAGGTTTGTCTGTATTTGAAAACAAGTAAATCTTTGGTTAAACTTAACTGACAAGCATGTGTTTAATGTTTTAGGTGCCTACAGAACATACCCCAGTCATTAAGGGTGTAAATAATTCGTTCTCCCCTGAAAAAGTCTGAAATAAAGCGTCAGCAACTAAGCCACCACGGTTGCCATTTCCCAATGAGTAAGCGCTCCGGAAATAGACGATTAAAGTAAGAACGAGACTTTAAGGACGAGTGCAGAAGAGAAAAGTTTTATACGAGTGAAACGAATTATCAGAACAGTTAATAACTGAAAATTGCATTGAACCCGGAGGTTCTGGAAGGTGGCAATCGTGGGCGTAACAGTTGATTTTAGCGGCCACTAGTTGGTGAGTCTCGTTTGTTTACCAGGCGGTGATGGGAGTCCTGTTCCTGTCGCTGAACCTGATGCACGACTGTCGCCTGCACCAGGAAGAGTACCGTATCTCTGCTCTGGCCATCAATTACGTGACTTTGGGGCTGTCCATGGTGGTCACGACGCTCAATCTGCTCATCTCCGCCTTCGACTCCGGCCTGGGATTAAAACTCGCCGCTGATTAACAACCACAACAGCTCGCCTAGCAAAATTCATTCAAGAAATGCTCGCTTAAATTTGAATTCGGAACGAAATACAAGTAGTCATTTTTACCGTATTTATAAACAAACATCGATGTGGGTTTGAAAAGTTCTTGAAGGTTGAATACAAATCCTCGATCAAGTACAGTTCTTTCACTATACCAAAGAAGGCTTGTTTCTATCACTGCTCTTACATTTGAATCAAAATTAAAGGTCACCATTCCGGAAACCTTTCAAAACTAATATCAAACGTATGTGAATAGTTAACTAAATCACTTGAAAACGTGTTATGTAAAAGGGTTTGTTGTGTAGAAACAAGTCATTTTTCATTGCAAAATGAATTGTATATAGAAAATGTAACAATTTTATATTATATTGTATTAAGACAAATAAAATAGAATCAATAATGAATATATCCGTCAAATGTCTTTTGCGATCACTCATAGTTGTGCAACCCAATCGTGTAATAATTAAAGGAAAGACTCATACGACTAACCCAGTTGCAGTACAAGGAACAGTTTAAATAAAGCCTACCGGGACTCTTTGAATCGACTCTTTACGTCAAAGCTCAATTACGCCTGAGTCTCGGCAAGTGCCTGGTCAGACCGACTCTTTGTTGGAATAAATGTGATGTGTGGCGGGTTAGTATTTTATACGTCTTTTGAGCATGTATGGGTTTCTTTGACTCAGTTTTGTGCGAAACATTTATCAGTGTGGACGTGAATCGAGACGAAGGTGATCGCAGACCGCGTCGCACCTCTTGTTTGTTTTTTTGATATTTAATCACTATTTTTACTATCTTTTGTGTTGGAGTAGTGATTTACTTTTAAAATTCATAGAGGACCTAAGTCAGATTGTGTTTGCAGGATCCGTCATTCGCAGCAGAGTATAGCAACCGAGATTAAAAAAGTATATGATTGACTTTATTGTCTAATAAGTACGGAGTTTCGTTAGCAGAAATAGAAAAAAAATCACACGTTGAAAAGACAATTTCGTAGGAACTTAAATGAAAAATTTAATATAATCATAAGAAAAATAATTTCTGAGCTTGCTATTTCCGCCGCCATTGGACTAAAGCATGAATCTGTGAATCATAGCAATGAATCTGTACAGACCGGATTCAGAGTCGCGACATGAGTCGACTCACGAGTTATGTTTGGACATTGTTTATCAGTTACAAGTTTTTAATAATATTATTGGATAGGCTTTTTTAATTCGTAAAGGTATAAACCTTCTCGGATACTTGCTTTATTCTGTTTTGAATGCATCAGATTCCATTAATTTATTCGTTATCTGGTGTACATCATATTAATTAAACTGTTAAATTATGAGAAAGAGTATTAGTATAAACATTGTTTTCTCGAGTCTAATTGCGATTGAAGAATGAATAGACAAAGAAGTTACACGCATTACAATAAAAGGAACATCTTAATACAGTCTGAGTAAATAGGACAAATCTTTATAGTTAATAAGTGAATAATTAATAACTTATCAGTTCTGATGCTGGATACTTAAAGTTCTTAATTCATTTGGGAATATTTGAGAATATTTCCGTTCGTCTGAATTCCGTAGCCGTCATCCGATTAATAAGTTTTATTACAGAAAAAGCATCGGAAAAGATTACTGACATTCTATAAAGAAATAAATTTTGATATTATTAGATTAATATTTATTGAATAGTGGGCGAATAACTTTCGTAAGCTCACAATAAAGAATCAAAATTTCTCTCTTCGTTAAAATCGTCGATCAGATCTTCCTTTATCCTTCTGTAATATTTATTTAATTTTATTATATTTTGGGCATATTATGATTCAATGGAATCACCACAGTTGGACGTTTAGTAATTTTTTCTACTTTTACTTAATGCAAGACCCACGTTAGCGCAAGCCAATAGGATATTTAATTTTCTTTTAGGAATTTTAATTTCATGGAAAACAAATAACAAGCCCCACGGCGATAGAAGCCAAATGTATAATATTTAATACAACCCACCTGGTCCTATGCCTCATCTATATGGGGAACAACAGCGAAAATTCAAACTAAACAAAATATAATCCTACGCACCATTACAAACTCTCCCTGGTACCTTATAAATTACGTCATCTGCAATAACATCAGCAAACTTCCCAAAGGAAACTCCGTAATCTCCAAATCCATAAGCTCCCTCAACCACCCAAACCCCAGGATCCAGCAATTCCACGACAATCCTCCTCTATCTCATGCTTCCGTCGGCTAAAAAGAAAACTCCCAATTGGCCTCATCCTACCCCCTGATCATTCAGGCACCACCTAACCCACCTTACCATCATGCCCGCACAGCACATCCTCATATATCCTCCAATAATCAGTTCACCGCCTGTCAACCGTCACCCATCCACGTCGAATGCCTCTCAGGTACTCACAAAAATAAACAAAACCTAACCCATAGGTTAATTAAATGGATTAACCTACCTTCACGTTATCACGTAAATTATATGCTCTATTTTATTTTAATATTCTTTTAATATTATATATACTGAATCATTATTGTCCAAACTAATAATCTGTACGATAAAAGTTTTTTATGTGAATAAAAAAATTCATTTAATTTTTAGTATTTTTTGTAACAACACAAATAACAAAATAAGGAAATGAATTTAGATTTAAAGTGTATTAAATATTATACAATTGGCTTCTACCACCGTGGGGCTTGCATTAAGTAAAAATAATAATACTGCAAATTGTCGTCCAACTGTTGGGGCTTCCATTAAATGATATTATGCCCCAACAATAATAAAATTAAAAATATAATTGAATAAATATTACGATTATCGTTGAAAGGGATAATCGTTCAGAACCATAGATCACCAGCAATCCTTCAAATCACTTTTTACTCACCGTATTTACGGAAACCAAAAACCACCAATTCTCGACGTCGGTTCTCTCCGCCGGTCGACTTCACTCATTCACCGCTCACAAAACTGCAAAAATTGGTTATATCATCCGTCGCCTTCGTGGGTTTTCTCCCTTGTCCTCAAGGGATCAACATGGACTCTCTTTTGTTCTTAGACACTTCAACCTTCCCACAGCTAGTCTGCAACCCACTGACCGTGGCTTATTGTCTGTTTTAGGGTTACAAACGAAATAAGCGTCCACCCTAGTAAATGCGGCTCGCACAGCTTCGCCTGAAAATTATTGTATTTAAATAAATGTCGAGACTATGTTAGTATAGTATCTTACGTTTATGTAATTAAGAAGTAACTTACACATTTTTTAATTATCCCAGATGAACTCGTGACTGCAGTCCCGTTTCCAGACCCACATTGATCTCACTAAAGGCTGATTTATTTCCATGCATTGATAAGATGCTGATATATTGTATGCATGATCAGTATAGCTAATTTCTTTACCCTTATTACTATTTCTGCTCTATCACCGTCTTTAATTTGGTAATTAGACGCGTAATTCGCAAAGTAATGAGTGACAATGATGTTGGTACAGGTTTGGAACCTCTGATAAGGCTTCCGTTGCCAATTCGTGATAACGAGTTTCCGAACGAACGTTGCGAGCCTTTGTTGCCTGAAGTTTCCGCCACTTGTACCCGCCCAGGATTCCACTTTCTTCTCTGCTGTTTCGATGACTGTAGATATGGAGACCGTTTTATTGAACGTTACCTCATTTTCCTCTAATAGTCGTCTTTTGGTAGCTTCATTTCACATTTCGCTAACCAGCAAATCTCCTAAATAGTACCAAGATCGCAGGTGTGGACATTTATTGCCACGTACTGTGCTACATACTCCCATCCTTATTGATTATTTTGACTGAATACATATCTTTCTGCAATAAATGAATGCCTTTTTTTTCTCCATGGCTCTACAGCCCATTCAGAGCCTGGGCCTACCGAGTCGACTGTGGACTGTCATCTTGCATGACACATTCCGAGTTTGGAGTGACACGTGGTCAGCGTATCGATCCTCCAACAGTCTTAATCCCGGTCTTCGCGACCATGACGACACAAACATCCTAGCCCATGCCAGGATTCGAACCCGGGACCTCTGGGAATGCTTTATATATATAGAATAAATTGGACTGATTCTTCATTGTTTCCGAATTTGGCCGCTCTGGTGTGCATAATTGGATTATAAGTTCCATAAAATAAAATAAAAGGATAATATTCCTCTCATCATAAATATTATTGCACTGAGTGAATAATTCAAACCACAATTCATTTTCGTCAACTTTAAATTAATAAACATTGCTCGAAATACACTGAACGCTTTGTTTCAACAATAGCAAGGAAAAAATACTCTCACTAACAGAATTCTTGTCAATGAAGAAGGTTTTATAGAATCTTCCCCTGCGTCCCTTTAAGGCGAATTCCGAGTAGGTCCTTAATACATAGTCCGGGGGCTGATGTTAACCTTTGGCTGTCTTGCTTTCTATTCCACATCCCCCATTTCAAATTCTTTCATTTGTTATTAAAATGGAGTTGCCACCACGTGGATTAACCTCGTGTGGCCTGTCATTCTAAAAAGGCTAAATACATTACAGTAAGTATTATTCATGTCGACCTCCTGTGGTGTAGTGGCTAGCGGCTAACATGGCTGCCTCACAACCCAAAGGTCCCGGGTTCGAATCTTGGCATGTTTATGTCGTCTTGGTCACGGAGACTGGTGTTAAGACTGATGGAGAGTCCATACACTGACCACGTATCACTCCAAATACTGAATGTGTCATACAAGTTGACAGTCCACAGTCGTCCTGGTAGGCCAAGGTCCTTAATTGGCTGCAGAGCCAACGAAGAAGAAGTATTATTCCCACGCAAACCAAAACGATTTTCTGGGATGTATCAAGAAAATTTATTTCACCAAGAATTTCTCTCTCTCTGCCTTATCTTATGGTTTCATTCACCATATTGTGTTTGATTAGAAAGGTCTGTAACGTACACAATAAGTTATACCTTCTAATTTCAATAATTGTCCCTCCTTAGGTTTTTTCTGTTCCTTTCTTCGTTCAATAATAGTAATTACGTACTGGATCATTACGTATTAATGTATGATATGCGTATCGAAATTCTGCTCACTTGCAGCTTTTTTGTCTATTCACTCGTCAAAATCGTTTATACTTATTAATCAGATTTATTTCTTCATTCTCCTACTTCCCGTTAATGGAACACCAAACTAATTTTCTAATGCTTATATTAACACTTATATAAATTGTACTTAAGGTATATTATAATAAATAGAATATATTAAAAAAGTCATTTAGTCTTTAAAATTATATTACGCCACCATTTGATACAACTGAGCCAATAAAACAAATTTGTCAAGATTATTACAGAAGAAGAATATTCAATTATAAAGTATCAACATTTCGTACAAGGTTAGTTACTGGTACATTCTCGACTTTATTTATGCCCGAATTCAGGGGAACAGTTAGAATATAACATTGCAGTGCAATGTTGGTGAAATGTTTCTAAAAAGTGAGTGTTTCAACATTTGAAAGTAACTGTGTAGTGCTCGAGACTGTGGACACATTTGTATCACGACTGCAAGAAGTTAAGCTAGGTTTACACGGGCAGTGATGTTCGTCGAAGTTGGGTTGGCTGTGTACTGCCTACCGTTTACATACTGGGCAGATAACTGCCCACTTCTTCACTGACAATTCTGTGCAAGTGCTGCCCTCACTACAGAACGGGCAGAGAACTCTGATGCATGTTTATACTTCTCTACTATTTTTTGGCAACTACGACCGGTTGGAATGTTAATGTTGCATAGTTTCGATATATTGTTTATATCAAGTTGAATATTTTTCCCCTTTGTGTTTTCGCGTACGCATAATGTCCATAAACAGGAACTAATCACTTTGTATTTGTGATAGAATAGATGTAACGAGGAAGGGTTCCTGAAAAAGTCAAATTCAGTATTACGCTACTGTACTATAGATACATAAAAATGAAAACAGTTGTTTAGTAATATTGCTTTATATTAACACTACAGAAATCATGCAATAATAAAAACAGCGCCTGTACTTTGAAGCTGGTTTTCAGTGTTTAATTGGGTCGGTTTCTATTACTTGTTGTTTTATTCCCCTTAAAGTTGTCAATTACTGAACAAAACGAAATGAATTATTTTTCATTACGTGTGATAGTAGTATGTTTATAGCTATACATCATTCTTTTGCGTAATTTTTTTCAGTTAAAGTTTGTGCCGTTGGAGGGTGGACAATAATTATTTTTGGAAAGTTAACCTAAAAATTTATAGGCGATTAGGTGTAACAAACGAACTCTATCCTAAATGTTTTCTGAACCAAAATTCTGGTCGCTGTTCACAACAAAAATTCACTTACTCCAATCGCACACTAAACCAAACTGCACGCGTATTGAAAATGCAAAATACAAACTGTTTACCATCGCGCAAGCGATAGTCAGTCCTGCCTCACCGTTCATAATCGATAATTGACAACCGTAACTGCAACTAACTGGCCTCCCATGAGGGCAGCGTCTAGGTCGGTGGAAGGGGGAACGTCAGTCATGACTGACATACTGTTGACACGCTCCAAGAAAAGTGAGGCAGTGCTCTCGTGTCAGCGATGGATTGGCAGTTGTCAGTGCAGCACTGACGTATGTTGACACGCCACTGACATCACTGCCCCTCGTTTTCTGGCAGTCATCATTGCCCGTGTAAACCTAGGCTTAAGCGTAGGGTTTAACATCAAAGCTCTCTCAATCAATGCCCCGCTAACGTATCAAGTGTTCTGAGTACAGTACGCCCACCAATCAGAAATCGTATGCTGTTACCACAACTACCGAAGTTCTTCCAACAAAAGAGCAAACAGTAGTGATAGAAGCAAAATATGGTCTAATCATTAAAGAATACACCGAAGCAGCAGCCAGGATTATTGGACCATATTCATTAAGATTTGTCTCCATATCTCAAATAACATAATATCTTTATTTTTATCAAAAACATAACTTGACCTGAGAGTTACTGATAGTAATAAAACAATAAGCACCAAATACCATAAATTAGGAATAAAACCTCTAATAAAAAAACACAAAAGAGTTATCATATCCAACGTAAGACGAAATGCTTGAAAACGAACTAATTAAAAGAAACAGTAAAACAACATTCCTTAAGGCCGGTATTCAAGAAATTGGATATAGACATAATTTTAAGATTCCGCCTCTTTGACGACATAGCCTATCGAATATTTTTCTTTCCCGATGGAATGACTTGCTTCGGCTGTAAAGAAGAAGGTCATTTAGCAAAAGGCCACCCCATTGCTCAAATAACCACATATATTGAAAATCCTATTAGCCAAAACATTCCAACAAACAACCAATCAATATGAAAATCTTTCACCATCAGAATCAATCTTAAACTACTACTGATCCAACTAATTTCTCCGCGTTATCAAATAGACAACTTTCATTAAGACCATCTAGCCAACAAGAAAGAAACAGTGATTACCCGACCGCAGTAACCCAGGAGAATTCATGCAAGACTCCGCCTAAAAAGAAAACTAAAACTCATAAAACACATAAAACAATTGAAGAAAATTAAACCCAACCAAAGGGTTTATAGAAGAAGAATCTAAAAAATTTCCACTTAATTACCAAAATTTCAAAAGATTAATAGAAAGCTCCTTAAAAAGCAGTAGACTAATATAAATAGCCAAAGACTACAGTGAAAATATAGAACCACTTAATAGAAGTCTACCCTTTACTCACTGAAGGATGCATTAAACCCAGAGTTTAACAAATGAAAAATAAAATTGTGGCCTAGTGGATAGCGTGGCTGCCTCGCACCACAGAAACCATACTATGATACCCCTACATGAATATAAGTTCACCTAACCGTGCACAGTCACTAATGACCTTGCAGTTGATGCGACTATAAACCAAAAAATAAATAAAATTTTACATCAACTAAACCGAGTTGAATCTGAGCAGAAACTTCCCATCATACAATCGAATTCAAACGAATTCTACACTCGATACCAATGCTTACAAATCGTAAGCGACATATATAATCCAACAATTTACAAGAAACAAATTTCAAAAATAACAAATGCTTTCGTAATAACAGAAAAGAGCCCAATCACGCCAGTGGAGAAATCGCGATCTATATCAAAGAACACATTTACGCAGAAGACCTTAATATATATATATATATAGAAGATATAGGAATCAAAGTTTTGGCACCAATCAAACTGTACATTTGCAATGTATATCTACCCACCAGCTACTCGTTCGAATCTAACGACGTAATTAACATCATTGAACAGTTACCAAAACCATTTATAATGATGGGAGACTTCATTGCGCCAACTATACAGAAGGACAATTAAATATAGCAGCAAAAATCTTTAAATTAAACTACCAATCTGACATAAAAATATCATGGAATTTATCGCAATTCAAGGCACACGAAAAACAATAGCATACATCCATCATATTACAAATATTGAAAAAGAATTAATAACCGGTCCACAAGAAATTTCCAATGCCTTAACAAATACATTCGCCGCAAATTTAAGATCGGACAATATAAAAAAGCGAAGCAATAACTGTACCTCTTAAAAAATATCAACCAAAATACGACCAGATATCTATAGAAGAACGACAACAAGTACTGAAAGACACAGAAAAGACTGCTCCTGGACCTGACAATATACCATACGTACTGATAAAAAAAATTACCACCAAAAGGAATAGAAACTTTATTAGAAATATACAACACATACATAGGTATTTTAAGAAAGGTATTTTTAGCACTATCTTTGAATAAGGTGCTCAAACAGAATGTTCCAACTACCGGGTAATCACTGTTCTAACTAAGCTCTATTGGCCGCATATATGGCAAGATTCTGAAAAATAGAGTCGAATGTATGAATCTGAAGATCAGATCTGTTTTAGGGTAGGCAGGTCATGTATCCATAATATCTTCAGTATTAGACAGGTCACGAACAAGACATTAGCACATAACCTTGAAACACATATTATATACACAGATTTACGGAAAAAATATGACAGTGTTCCTCTATCGGTGCTGAAAACCAGCAAATAAAAAGAAATTATAATAACGCCATAAAAAATTTTATACGGTAAATTTACACATTGTCAAAGTTGGAAACGTAGGGTCATCAGAATTCCACGTAAATAAAGGATTGAGACAAGGGTGTTGTATAGTACCTACGCTTTTTAAAATATATTTCAATGATGCACTCAGAAATTGGAGAAAGAAATGCCACAATATGGGAATACTTTGAACTTTTTTGATGATCAGGTTATATTCCCAAAGATGAAGATGACGCATACTATATACTAAGAAAATTGAAAGAGGAATATGTGAAACGAGGCTTACAAATAAATTTTGATAGAACCGAGTAGTCGGAGGAACAGGAAGAGATTTAGAAGTGGAAGACGGAAGTGTAGTAAAGTGCTGCACCAAATATAAATACTTAGGGACAAATATTTCTGGTTAAGGAGGAAGCGAGGAAGAAATTAAGCAGAGAATGGCGAAGGAGGAAGCGAGGAGGAAATTTAGCAGAGAATGGCGAAGGACAGAGTTGCAACAAGACAGTTATAGTCAGTTACATGGAATGAAAATATAACAAGAAAGGTTAAAAGAAGAATCTACAAGACGACACTGGAGAGTGTTGCTCTATATGCTTCTGAGGTTTGGGAAATAACAAAGGAAAATGATGGAGAGTTAAGAACGATGGAAATGATTTCCGGAGACGCAGCTGTGGTGTGACAACAACAGAAAGGATAAGAAATTAATACATTCGGGACGAAATGGGGGCTACATCAGGATTAATCTTCGATACAATAGAAGGAAGGAGGTTTAAATGGTATGGACATTTGAGACGGTGGCCATTGAGAATATTTCACTTTCATCCCCGAAAACGAAAGAAAAAGGGAAGAGCTGAACTTACATAGAATGCAGGAGTGATGCAAGCAATGCAGGACAGATGTACGCGAGATGAAGATTGGGAAGATAAAAGACGGTGGAAGCTTGGATGCGAGAGACGCCGTATGGTGTAGTTCACACTTGCGTTTATTACATTATACAATAATGTATGGCCAACGAACACATTTCCAAGAAGATGGAGAATAGCTACTGTAATACCAATACTGAAACCAGGGAAAGACAAAATAGAACTGGCCAACTACAGACCCATTTCATCAACTTGTAACATGGGAAAAATCCTGCAAAAAATAATTAACACCAGACTAAAATTGTTTCTGAAGAAAAATCAAATAAAGACAACCAATTTGGATTCCGGCATTAACTATGTCTCAGATTGTTAGTATTGAAAACTGCATTCGCAAAACATTCATCAACAAACAACATGTAGCAGTTATCATGAATATAGAATAAGCATACGATATAATATGGATAAACAACATATTAACAAAGCTATTGAAACTAGGAATTCACGATACTATGTACAACTTTATAGAGAACTTCTCGCAACTCTGACACTTTTCTCAAGATATTGAATTATAAAACGGAGTGCCGTAATTCTTCAGTAATTCTTGTTAGCAATTAATGACGCTCACGAACGTATCCCACCACAAGTGTTAGTAACAAAATTTGCTGACGATATAACAATACCGTGTGAAGGGAGAAATATAGTATTCATAGCAACATCCAAACGGCTATTACTCAACTATAAAAATGTTCCAAAGAAACTTGTTTCAAGTTTTCTACCACTAAAAGTAAATGTATACTATTCTCCATAGACAGTAAACTTAATGCAGCCCTTATAGAATTGGAAGGAACAATCCTTAAAATTCGTCAACTGTATAAAAATAACGGGAATATATCACAAACATTTTATACCATGATATTTTTGTACAAATGTATCAATAATTTGTTACCGTTCTATTTTAATAATTATTTAGCTTATAGGTATGATAGAATCCCATACAATGTTAGAAGTAAAGTAAAATTAGACATAGCTAGAGCTGATTAAAACAAAATAGTACATTTATTAAAGGCATAAGAGAATTTAACGAGATACCAATGGAAATTAGAGAATGTAAGACTGTTAGTAAATTTAAGAATTGTTTATTTAAACATCTGAGTTTATGAAATGTAAACTGTAGTAGCTAGTAGCATTTATTTGCTAAATAATTTATTATTATACGTACGCAAAATATACTGACCATGAAAGCAAAAAGCGATGAAAATACTAAAAGCATGTAAGAACCGGGGAGCAGACAGTGAGACACTGCTTATAACTTAATACACTATGGATGCCTACGATACTCCCAAGAAAATCTAAAATATCTCAAGAAGCTAGATACACCTCACAAGTGAGCTGTGATGCTTCCACACAGGCCCATAGTAGCCAAGAACCGTCTCTGGAACATCCTAGAAAACCCTTATCCCTCAAGTTCGCAGTCAAAGCGTTAACTTCCCGTAATAAATTGTTAAAAGTACCCAATGCCCGACCTACCTGATGCAGGTTTTCTAGGGTTTTCCCTGCATCTCTTTAGGTGAAACACCGAATAGGATCCTTAAACCATAGCCCGGGGGCCCTAGTTAACCCTTGGCTACCTTGGTCTACCTTCCGCATCCACCCTTTTCAATTCCCTTCCTATGCTATTAAAGGGGAGTTTCTTGTTTCAGGATCACCCTCATGTAGCCTGTTTACCAAAAAAAATATCATTCAACGAGACACACCCACAAAACAAGAAACCTACCAAGGAAACCCATATATGCACAAAAATTTAACAAAAGCATTGAACCTAGTATTACCTGACATTGAAATGTATCGTACCTTCCAAATTCTATCATGGACACTAACTACTGTTCAAATAGACACCTCCTGCCAAAGACCCAAAAAATTGTCTGTCCATATAATGGTACAAAAATATAGAAACCACAATGAAATATACAGTATACATGGGGTTAAAAACTCTGAGGGTACTGGCAATACCTAACTACAAAGTAAACGATAAACCCACATTCCTCAACTAAAACAGTAGAAATATTTTCCTTACTGGTGGCACTGGAACACATTGCGAAAATAACAATATATACAGAGAGAAAAAATATTTTTAACATTTATTTGAGAAATATATTGATATAACTTTGCATCCAACACGAAATATGGATTTCAAAACATAGTCACTTTTCTTAATGTTCCGTATAAATTTATGCCGACCTCCTGTGGTGTAGTGGCTAGCGATTAAGATTGCTGACCACGTGTCACTCCAAATTCGGAATGTGTCATGCAAGATGACAGTCCGCAGTCGACTCGGTAGGCCCAGGCCCTCAATGGGCTGTAGAGCCCCGGAAAAAAATATTATACTTATATTACATTGCTTACTTATTGGGTAAATAAATAATTCATTAAAATTTCAGTTTTGTTGCTTTAAGATAGATTTGACGGGAGTTGAATATGCTTTTATATTGCCTCTTATGAAACTCCAAGCCAGTTGATCCTAGATAGCAGTCACGCTGCCGCCTGTAGGCAAGCCATGACATTGCCACTCTATCTATATTAAGATATTCTTTGGTTCATATAGCCGGCAATCCCGGTAGGCTGAAATTCTTGCTTGACTAATGTCAGGATGCGCTGGTAGGCATTTCTCCTTCTAACACGAAGCATAACAATAACTTTCATTCCCGAAAATAACTCACAAATAGGACTTCTGTATGTAAGTTCATCTTTCATATATATTTTAGTTGTCCTTATCGCCGCCTTATTTGCATAAATGCGTTGAAAGAATAATTTTTATAACAAATTATTTTGCATGTATCATGCAGCTTTCCTGATTTATTGGTCAATAATATATATATATATATATATATATATATATATATATATATATATATGAGAGAGAGAGAGAGAGAGAGAGAGAGAGAGATGATCGTTGGTCAGATTGGACCTGTGGGGTCCAGAAATTATTTTGGACATTATATTAGTTGTGAGCTTTAATATTTTAATCGCAATTAATAATGTATTATTAATTGTTCTAGTCATTCATGATTGCTGTCAAATAGAACTTGCTGAGTTTTTTCAAACGTTTAAAAGAAATACAAAGAATGTTGTCTCTCACTTTGTCACTCCACCGAGGGAAACTGGATGAATGTATTTTTCTCTCTTGTCAGAGTGGTTCCTTTGATACACCCAGCCGGTCGAGTTCCTCTGTTGCTATCAAGTGATGCCTACAGAGCTACTCCATCCGACGGCAATTACCCACTTATATTGTATGCACCAATTACCTCACTTTAAGTTATGAGAAATGCACAATTTCACCATAAATATCCATAATAATGTATCACATAGAGCATGCTTAATTATTTTAGTTTAGATTTTATGATTAGAAGGAAACTATGGTGGAGACACGCTTGTCGCCAGGTGATGGTGGGGGTACTCTTTTTGGTGATCGGCGGGCTGAATATAAACCACGAGAAGGACCATCGAGCGGCTATCGTCCTCAATGACCTGTCTGTGGTGTTCATTTTCGTCATATCAGTGCTGAACGTGGTGATTTCTGGCTTCGGCATCGAGGGATCTGCTCAGGCTCTGGCGATTGTCTCTGCGACTTGATTCAAAGAAAGCTGATTTCGTACACTCAAATGTGTAATCAAAGACTGTACATTAATTTTGATTGTATTTGTTTAGATGTATATACACATATATAAATTAAAATCTGTAATTTAATTTTGGTCATGTTTAACCCTTTATCCTAATTGTTAATTACGTAACAGCAGGTCCTAGTCGTTACGTTCTTAAAGTAATAATTGCATAATGTTTGTGTCTGATTTTGTTACGATAAGGTCGGATGCTGAATGGCTTTGAACTGAGACAGTCGATGATACCATTTTACTATTACGAATTGGTAAATATGGTATAGAGCCCGAGATTTAGTAAAGTACAACCTATATAATAAAATTAAAGAAAATGCATTGAATTTTATTTTAGTTCTTTGCAAGTTTATAAATAACAATCTTATAAAGAGATGCTTCCTCTCGCAGGTATTTCTCTCCAGATTGATTATGGGGCTTACCTTTGTGGATGCTTCTTACTCTCACTGGTATTTTCAAGCTTCTCATATGCCGAGGCACTTTCATCTATTTTAGGACCTGTATGTTTTGGGGTCGAAGACCTTGGACATACGGTAAGAGTTGTCTGCTGATCCCATTGGATCAGCGGGTCAACTGCCTCTAAAACTAGTGGAGACACGGAGAAGGGAATGCTGTGATCCCACAGCAAACTCGTTACCCGTCATTCGAAAGGACATGAGAATAGTACCCAATAACCTGTTGTACATTTTCTAGGGATTTCCCTGCATCTCTTTTAGGAGAATCACCGGGTAGATTCCTTAAACTATAACCCGGGATTCCTAATCAACCTTGCTCTACCTTCCACATCTCCCCCTTTTACCAATTCCCTTCCTATTTCAGGATCCTCTTCCCCCACCCTTTGAGAAAAGAGACATCCAATATAAGTAAAGAATGAGATATACTTGCCTGTGTTAAATTTATACACCTTGTTATAAACATAGTAAAATACGTTTCTATTGTGTGATTACATTATTCCTTTCAGAAAAACTTTCATCGCAACAAAATAATCACATATAGACTACCGATTTTACAATCCCATTGAAGACAACACGATTTCTAAATCATCAGTCAAATTTATTTATATATATAATTAATTAAATTATTGTAGTGACTTCTAGGAATATCTTGAAGAGCTATACGGTAGAAAACTAGATCGGCCAGTAATAGAAGAAGAGAAGGTGGATGAAGAAGAGTTGGGGGACAAAATTTTAACGTCAGAGCGTTTGACAGGGCGCTGAATTGCAAGGAATTGATAATATTCCAGCGGAGTTGATATGATCATGGAGCGACGAAGCAATTTCATGACTTTTCAGGATAGTTTGAGAAGTCTGAGAAGCTATTAGTAAGAAGATATTAGTAACAATATAAAATATTATACCAAAGAAAACTGCGAACGGCACAGGACAATCAGTTAGGATCCCAAACGTGCAAAATATTAACTAAAATAGTATATAGGTGGATGGAACGTCAAATAGAATACGAGTACGAAAAGATCAGTTTGATTTTAGGAAGAATGTAGGGACATGAGAGGCAATATTCTCTCTGCGTATAATTTTTGAAGACAGGATAAGAGAAAAAAGGCCTACGGTCATGGCATTTGTAATTTAGAAAGAGACTTTGATAATGCAAAAAGGAACAAACTATTAAGGATTTTGAAGATGACAAGAATAAAATATCGCGAAAGAAGAGTTATCCATAACCTATACAGAAGGCGGTCAGCAGTAATTAGAATTGAAAGGCAAGAAAAAAAACAAATCAAAAACGAGTAAGACAAGGATGCAGTCTGTCGCCCACGCTGTTTAACTTAAAGATAGAACAGACGATGAATATGGAAAGGGAATAAAATTTAAATATGAAGAAAAGAAAGCCCTAAGGTTTTCGATGATATTGTGGTATGAATATTGATAGATAGAACAGACGATGAATATGGAATATGGAAAGGGAATAAAATTTAAATATGAAGAAAAGAAAGCCCTAAGGTTTTCTGATGATATTGTGGTATGAAGAGTTGGAAACCACAATAAAGAATACAACGTGAGGATTAATATAGGAACACAGTGGAATAACAAAGGGTGTTGGATTGGGAACGGATATGTAGAAGGAAGTTAAGGATTTCTGCTTCTTGGGCAGCATAATAAATAGGGAGTTTAGAAGTATAGTAGACATATAGAGTGAGATAGTACAGGCATGAAAGGTTTCGCAAAAAAGCGGAATTTACATACGGCTTATATAAGGATGAATATTATGAAGTTATTACTGATAATGTTCGTATGTCTGCGAAAATCAGACGGTGGGAGCTTTTGAAATGTGGTGCTATAGAAGGATTCTGGAAATCAGATGGGTGGATAGTGGAACTTACCATGAAGTGCTGAGAGAATAAGAGAATAGAGAAATGTATTGAGGACTTTAACCAAGAGAATGGATGGATTACTAAGGCACGTTTTGTGACATGAGGATCTTCTAAAATTAGTATTAGAGGTAACTGTATGGGGTAAGAACAGAAGAGGGAGTCGAAGGATGGAATCCGCTGAGCTGATTAGGGAGGACGTAGGATGTGGTAGTTATGAAAGGGTTTGCAAGGAATAGGTTATCACGGAGAGTTGCATCAGACCAGTCTAAGGACTGAATACTACAACAGCGCAATGACTTCTCAAGAAACTGGAACAATGTTTTTTGCTATAATATAAAATTGTATACAAATAGGCATTAGACTTATTAAGCTAACCAGGGATATGTGTGGACCGTGAGAGAGAATACGGAACTATATGTTTGTATCCTAACGTTTTCGCTTTTGCGTGACTGGACGTCGTCAAGAATAAATTCTTGTATAAATGCCGGTGTAAGGAGGACTACACGGTTGTATCCCCTTCCATTTTTATCAAATCTTTTTCAAGCCTCGGAGAAACTAAATTAAAACCGCAAAAGAACCCTTTGGGTTTCTGTCCAATCGATGTTTTACACGACACCCTCTCAGTTTGTATATAAATAGTGAATTTCTCTTTCATTGAATTTATGGTCATTACGTCAACGGTCTAAGAGCCTCAAGTCTTCGTTTCCATACTCCGCACTTTCATATTTAATTTTTCTTTGGTTCAGATACGTACCGTCCCTAAGCCATCTGGCTCCAACCTTATAGCTGGAAAATCAGTTCCGTCAAGCGCACTGTCACAAAAGGAACTCCCACATACTGCACAAATTTTAGTTTAAACTGTTTTAATGAAACAATATGTTCAAACATATCCTCGGCTTTCCTTGGTTACATCTATACCAATTAATAAAATTGAAGTGTCACTCTGCCTGTCTGTCTGTCTGTCCGTATGTTTGTCTCGAATAGGCTCCGAAATGGTTCAACGAATTTCAGTGTAAATTTCAGGGATTGAAAATTTAAATTTTCGTGTGTTTCATTTTGATATCTTGAAGAGTTCAGAAGATATTTATATAAATAATTATAAATCCGTTGAATTGCCGCAGGAATTGCTCCGAAACATATGATCTGCTCTAAACCAACTGCGAGTTATAAGGTTTGCCCTGAAGCGATCATTTTGTTTCGTTTTTAGGGCAAAATAAAAAAGAACTATTTCTGCCCGAACGAAATAGCGGGGATTAGCTAGTTAATAATAAAAGCGCCAAATTTCAAATCCGAGATACGGCCATGTATAACTTCTCGAACCTTTTCATGCAAAATTTTACTCATTTTCAGTTGCTGATTGAGCTTATTGTACATATCATTTCTATTATTTACTAAATACGAAAACATCATGTGCCAGACATTTATGAAATAAAATGATAAAATTAATTTAAATTTAATTTCAAATATAAAATTTTAATATGAGTTACATCCGATCCTGATTATACACTATGGTTTTCTGCACTTATGTGTAATGCACTTACTTATAATCTTAAACAGTTTTTAAGATCTCGTTTCGTGCTTAGGTTGTGGCCGGAGCTCTAACAGTTACCACGCTTTTCTTCAATATCAACAAGGTGTCTGAACAACTCCGTGCTGCTTATATTAACCACAGCAGTTTGGCCTTTGTGATGGTGGCTTTAGTGTGTAACACCATCAAGATGAGTTTTGGATTCGATGTCATGACTCGCAGAAACAGCTCAGTCCCGTGAGGACTTCTTGGTCATCTCAATCAGCAACACAAATTACCTGTGTTGCTTTGAACTGCTTTTAATGAAAGTACTCTCGTTGAAAACTAATTGTCCTGTTATTGTAAAACTGAAATACGTCTGTTTGCTGTAGACTTGAATTACATTTTTACTGTAGCACTCTTATAATCTAATTTATTATAATTAGATAAATAAATGTTTCGTTTGACATTCTACTTCATATTTTTATTACCGTCTTTAAATTTTAATGTAATGAATTATTAAGTTTAAGATAAAAAGTCATGTTTTAAAAGCTAGGAAAACATACCAAAATATACTTAAACCACTAATAACAGATGTGCAGATTCAATAAAATATTCATCTTGTCTTCCCTTAAATCATTTGAAGTTCAGTCTAAAAAGAGCTGAAAAGGAGCAAATAAGGGAAAATATTTTAATAGTCAGTACTCAGTTGTAGTTAGGGTTTCTGAACACGATTTACAGTGCAAAGTGTTTCGGAAATCGTGTTAGGCAACCAAAATAATAACTTAGTGCCAAATATCAAAACACCACCAAAACTTTTCCTTATTTTCTTCCGATTGGCTGGACTCGATATATACTCTCACCATTGATTTCTCGCTATACCTTTTAAAATTAGAATTTTTATAGCTATGGTTACCCAGAAACGTGGTTCAAATCTCCTAAAGAAGTTCGTAATCTCCAATTAACAATTTTTTTAAAATAATGTGAGCTCTTAATCACCTTTATAAAATTCTTGCGAAGACCTTACCAAAAAAATTTCAGTATTAAGTGATGTATTAGATGAGGAATTTCCGGATAATTAAATGGCACGTGATTGCTCTTATAAATTGGTAGCGTTATTTATTTATTTCTTATGTTCCGTAAGTTAGAAAAATCATTTTTTTTATTGCTACACGTAGATACAACACTTGTCTGTCAACATTTAAGTCAATCTGGGAAACATGCAGTAAGAACGATTTCAAAGTAGTCTACAGAAATAAACTACAAACAACCAAAATATCTGATACATAAATATTTTTTACTCTCAATTCGTATATACTTTGGAATTTTCAGCGGAGACACAGGACTTGTGAGTAGTGTTTGAAACTTTTATGAATATAGTGACAAACTAAAACATAATAGACATTTATGACATACATCGCATGATTTAAATGCAAAAACGTGGAATACTGGAGTTAAGACTACATTTATCTTACCACTTTTTCACAGTAGAAATCTGTCGATGAAATCTGTCGCTCTCCCTGATCATCGCTCACAGTTCCAAGAATTCTAAGTGATATTAAAGTAGTGTAGCATTAAAGTTGATATCAGCCAGAATATCTCAATAGTTTTCGGATTTATGATTTCATAGAAAGTTGTAACATATTATTAATGATAGTCATGCTAATTTTTGTTGTGTATGTAACAACGCATTAAAGCGATCATAAGCCATTAATGATTGTATTTTATAAAAATCCATTGTTTTAGCAGAATAAAGCCGTCGAACAAGCGTGAGAAGAAAAGAAAGAGCAATACTTGCAACCAGAATGAGAAAGTCCATATTTTGATTATAGACAATCTGCAAGTTACAATAAATGAAGTGGCAAACCATATGCACACTGGTCGTCGTTTTGCGTATGAAATTATTGATAACTGGTTTCAGGTAGTTATTGGACTGCACCAATTCTTACCTTACGTGTGAATTAAATTTTGGGTGTACTATTCTCTTAAACAATCTTCCCTAAAAAATTAATATTTTTAAATATTAATGTGAAGGAATGGTGGCTATGTAACTTCTTATTCAAACAAAAATAATTTTTCTCAGGATATCGGAAAAAGTTTGAAATTATGAACCAAATGCTTTCATTAGCAGGCAGACCGTGCTGAGAAGAATTGAAATAATTGATTCAATTTTCTACAGATCCTTCTATATATCGAACTGATATTGTAATGTCGATTTCAATATGACATAATTCCGTATACATTAAAAGAAACGGTTTTGGTCTCAAGAGATTACATCCTTATATTCGCTATTATAAATTGGATAAAAGATCTTCTTCGATAGCTCTCCAGCCCATTAAGGGCCTTGGCCTACCAGGACGACTGCGGACTCCGTGACTATGACGACACAAACATCCAAGCCCATGCCAGGATTGGAACCCGGGACCTCTGGGTTGTGAGGCAGCAACGCTAGCCACTACACCACAGGAAGTCGGCATAAAAGCTCATTGCGATATTTTAATTTAAGATAAAAAATCTAAAATTAAAAAATAATTATAACGATAGTAAGAATATACGATCCGAAAAATTGTTTTGCCTATTAAAAGCTTAAGCAAATCGAGTCAAACAATTATATGTGAGTGGATTAAATATAAACGGGACATAGTTTAAATATATTATTTATTGAAAAATAAATAAAGATATATTTTAATTTCCTACATAGTCTCCTGTTTTTTTTCACAGTGAGAAAGTAGAAGTGCATTTTTCACAATGAGAAATGAGTTTACTTTATCGCAGCATCATAGAATGAAACTGGTTGCGTGAGGAGCCAATTGTACACGAGCCACTCCTCGCTCTCGTCATCTTCAAATAGCTGGCTTCTTGTCCTTCTTTAGACATTTCAAATAAACGAGAATGCAGGGCGATAGGTCTGATGATAAAGTTGTGTCTAGTGCATTTCTTTCTGTTTTGAGACCAATAGATCTGCAGTATGGAGGAGTATCGCCTCTCGAATCGACTAGCCTCGTCTTTTGCGGCGATATGCAACCCTCTTCTCGTTCAAAAACAGCAGCATTAATTGTGCGCCTCTCTTGTAAAATACCTTGCCAGCCGAACGTTGAATCTTGGCTTTAAATGAGGCCACTTGTTTGGACCCTGGAGTAGAGTGGTGGACCCACGTTTCGTCACAGATGACGTTCGGACGAATAAATGCAACGCCTTCCTCTTCAAATTTGCTGTAAGCCTGTGACAGACCTCCAAACGTCTCAACTTCTGATCTGTGGTCATAAAACGAGAGACCCTTCTGGTTCATACTTCACGGAATTCGAAATGGACTATAATGATCGTTTGACAGTTCCCGTAATTTATTCCGACCTGTCCCGAAATTTTGTATAAACTCAGCCGACGACTGTCTTAAGGAATGTCTCGAACCACGCAAGTGTTTTCGCTGGACCGAGGACTGCGCTCCTGTTCCTGATTTTCCACTTGTTCTCTTGACAGGAAACCCCACGTCTTCTTGACAGTTATTGGTCCCCGAACTGAGTAGTCGATGTCCAGAAAATTTCTGTCGCTTTAATTCCATCACCAAATTTTATAATTATGTGTTGAGCAGTTGTTGCTGCGACATCGTAAACACTACTGATGAAATGGTGAATGATCAGATCTCTCCAACCAAAACATACGAGAAGCGTGAGCACGGTCCTACAAACCATAGACGCCCAGGAAAAATAAATCCGTTTATATTTGATTCACTTTAGTAATTTTGATAGGAATTGAATAAAAATAGCAGTTTTAGTTTTAGTGGTGAGTGAGATGACGATTTAGTTGCGCAGTGGTGAATTATATAAGCCAATGGAACATGAATATTAAACAGGGAGAACCTACAACTAAAAGGAGTTCAAATGTCTTGCAGTGATGAATGAAAACAGCTATGAGTTGCATTTCTCTAACAGCATATCTCAATACTGTACTGTCCTGATTTTATTCAGTAGACAATTACCTGATGATTTATTTCTCTATTTTGTTTAATTCATATCATGAGCATTCTCAGGTAGCCTAATCTATGAAATTTTATATAGTATATCAAAGTGGAAAACAGTTCTTAATTTATCACAGTTAACCAAACAACTTCATTTGAGATACCCTTCCAAAGACTCCTCAATTCTACACTCTCGGACCGACGGCTGGTAAGTAGGACTTGAACTGCGGCGTTACTGGTGTGGACGGAAGGATGCTACTGCGGGAACTCTCAATCCTACATGCATTCCCAAAATTACGTCAATAAACACTGTTAAACCAACAACCACGTCAACTGATTTCCCCTGGAGGGTACTAGTTCCTTCCTCTTCATCCCTGAAACGTGGGCCAACAGGTCACAGAGTTTAGAAACAAAAAGTTTGGGAAATCTACACAGAGTTCTTCTTTTAACTAAATTAATTGACAGAAATACGAAGAAATGAAGGTAAGTGAGATTTATGTAGGTTATTTTTATAATATGAATTAAAGACGGAAAATTTTATGATGACATCCAATAAATAATAATTCCTTCCCATTATATCAGTAAACGTACTTAATGTAGTTATTTTTACAGGTTATCCAGGGGATAATATACATTTTGCTGGGTTCTACATTCAATATAAATCCTGCAGGGAAACACAGAATGTGTAACATTTGGAACAACATAGCTTTGTCGCTGACAGGAGTTACAACATCTGTGAACGTCATCATCAGAGGATTTGGACTGCCAGGAACGGATATTGAATCCTCAATACCAATAACAAACTTTACTATTCCAAGATAAAGGGGATTTACAATTTGGAATCTAGTCTTCCTTTCATACATACATTTCATAATTTCAAAGAATATAAACGTTATGGTGAATTTAATGTATTTTATAACTCTTTTAAAATAAAGTTCTATTTTTACTACGTATCATTTTTCTTCAAATGCATGATCAATATATATAATCATATAAAACAACAGAACAAATGACGGAAAAACATGAAAAGTGACAAATTGAAGTTAATGTTTTACGAGGTTTTGTTGTTTCACAGTCACCAAGGTTGCTTTATATTTCATGCTTGTCCCGAAATCATATAACATGAGTCACAATATGTTTCGTATTAGACACCTACAGTGTTTTCAAATTGAATATGGGACATGAGGCATGTTACCGCATCGAATATTTAATCACAAAGCGCTATGTCTGCCACCCTTCGGAAGCGGGTTGTTTTACCACACACCTTGGACATATGTTGGTAAACGAGCAAGGAAAATGAAGTAGCGTCTGCCATAGTGGCAGTGTGTAGTTCAGAAGGAATTATATTTCTGGTAAGACCAGACAGGGAAATTATTGCGTATTATTGACCAGAAGAAGTCCCTGTAATACGAATTTAACGGAAACGTTGTTTCTGGGGAGTCAGATTGTGGAGATAAGAGAATCTGTCCTCTAAAGAGAGAAGTAATGAAGTGGCATGCCGTAGAAGGTGTCACAACAGTAAATTAGACGCCTGGGATAGTGATTTTCTCTAGCCGGATCGTAGCTGTGGATTGAAACAGCTGGTGTACCTCAGGGTCGTTATCCTGTGAGAGGACTAAAGCGTTGAAATCGACGTCGACTCATGAGAGGGCGTTGTCGACGACGTTGTTCAGGTGTTGGCGGTGAACTGAGATGCAATCTAAACATGAATTTTGTTATACTTTTCGGTAAAACTCTTCCTAAATTGGTAAAAAAATAAACATCTAATAGAATTTTCAATTTCTATACATCTATTTATATTGGCTGTTATCTTCAACAAACTCCTTATGATACATCATTAGATCAGATTTATTCTATACTAGTACTCGAATCAGGCAACGATTATATGGCTGTAACATAAATAAGTATATAAGAGACGCAAGAGTGTTTGTGGGCCTTTTAAACTTCTGTGTACAAAAACATGTGGGAATCAGCTTCTCATAAATATATAAATTTTGTTATAGACAAGGATCACAAATGTTGGTCGAAATGTCTAATTCATTTTAAATTCTTGTTCAAAATTTGTTAGTTTCTGTTATACGGGTCGTTAATTCTTACTTCATTTATCTTATTTACAGGCGTTAATTGTAGTTATATAAACTGTTTCCCACTACATACTTTGGCGCCTAACAAAGGATCTCTAATAGCGTTGTTGCAGGTGTACGAAAATTCAGAGGTGAAATGAAAAGATACGGGGCGGAGAAAGTAGAGATGAAGAAGGGCGGAGAGGAAGGCCTTTAAACTAATAGAAGCCTTTATTTCAAGTGAAAGATACAATAGAGAGTACGACGAGCGAGAAGGGACAATTAAGACATGATTTACAAGAGGATCAATACTAAAGAGAAAATAAATTTATAATTTTGACGTTCTCAGCAATTAAGGTGGAAATGGACGTGCAAAAGAGACTAGTTTAGTAGACGCGGGGCCTCGTTAAGGAATTAGGGAATAATGGAATGTTTACCTGTGGTTGGATTGAAGTTGTGTGGAACTATTGGACGAAGAAGCGAATGATTATTGTTTGATATAATAGGGCCTGCGGGGTTTATGTCTATGAAGTGTTACGTGGTTAAAGGGTTATTTGTGGAAATAATATTAGGTATAGGCCTCTTGTAATGACGATATCTTTTAAAGCGGGAACATTGGAAGGAATAATCGTGGATGAAAATGAAAGGGAGAGGAGATTTGAATAGAAAATAAGGAGGATGCAAGATGTTTCAAGAGAGAAAGAAGAAATCGCATAATATAAATGTGAGTGCGGATATAGAGAGTAATATCTCAATGGATGGGGAGAAAGAAGAAGAAGATTCAGTATAGGAATGTAAGAGATTGATTTCAAGGATTCACGCAAGAGAAAAAAAAACTAATTATGAGCCTGATTAAGAAGCATCAATATGTATTCAGTGATTGTTTGGAGTTATTAAGTGATTATTTATATAAAATTGAAGTTATGTCACATCCAGTCTTCAAGAGTCAATCTTACTCAATCTCGTATTCATTGAAAGGTAACGTATACGAAATCTTGGCAGGAATGGAAGAAGATAATAGTACAGAGAGAGAGCATATAGCTAGTATAAGAACAGTTTGTGTGTCATTACGAGAAAAAAGATCGAATGATAAATGTGAAATGTAAAAATTATTAACAATTTGTGTGAATAATTTGGTAATTGTTACTGAGAGTTTTGAAGAACGCATACAGCATTTGGAACAAATGTTTAAGATAATTTATGGAAATCGTTTCAGGTTGAATTAGAAGAAGACACTTCCTGTCAAAAGAATTAACAATTATTGGGACATAAGTCAGCGAAGAGGGGGTGAGGACTTGTCAGATTAAGTTAGATCCAAGATTAGAATTTGAAAAATACATTAGATTGTAAATGATAAGGGGTTTTATTTTAATTATTTAATCAAATAACTTGCTTTACGATTTAATATAATAATTTTATTCATAAAAAATACAATAATCTTAAATGGGGTCCTGTGCGCTACTACAAATAAATAAGAAACTAAAAGGGACGATTTTTTAATACCAGGGTTAATTATTCATTGTGGTGACCACTGCGATAGAGATTTCGTTCACTTTACGAACCTGTTTGTTTTCATTTTCGTCTTGATGCAGGCTACTATGCGACCGGAACTTCCTTCTGGTTGACTTGTAGACCTTTCCCTCTGCCAGCGGAAAGTGGATGAACTCGTTCTGCCGGTACTTGAGGAAAATTCAGTTTATTCCTCCCTTCTTCCCTCTAGCCTTCCTCGTTCTTAACACCTTCTCACTAAAGAGCAACAATTCACTTTCAATTCTTATTGCACCGTCCAGCTTATTCCTCCCTTCCACGTCCTGATCAATTCCCCATCTCTACCGCCTCGCCCTCTAGCACCACACTGTTCCTATGCGTCCTCGACTTCTCAATGTCTTCCACCATACTGAATATTTTTCGGCTTCTCACCTACGTATATCCCTCCTCCAAGGGAAAGCGCTATCACACGTGACGTTTTTCTGCCAATCCTCCTGAGTCCTCCGTCCGGCGTGGGAAATAATCCATGACACAGGGAACAGTGTCCTTCGGAAATTTTGAATTTGAATGCTCTTTTAGCCAAAAACAAGCTTAAAGTTATAAATACGCAAACAGGTATGACTCCCAGCCGCCAGCCTGGCGTCGGGGAAAACCCCTTACCTGGCTGTCGCATGTTCTTGCTAAAATTTTACAACATTCAAAATTCCATAAATTCGCATGATTTGGGGAGGGTCCTACTTCGCTACAAGATATAATAGAGCTAATACAATTGTCGGGGGATTTAAATTAATATCGATTTTATACTTAATTTTGTCATGGGCATTGAACCATTAGTCAGATTGTTAAGATAAAATATGAAATTTAAATAGAGAATAGAGCAAAAAGACTCAATGAGAAAAATTAATCTTCCAAGACTTAATGTTGCAATATCCACATTATGTAGAATAATTAATCATTTATTGTGTCACGTGTAAGACGGGAGTTGCGGTTCTGCTTTGTCAAATGGACAAAGTGAGGATAAAATGATTAGCATTGCTAGGAGACGATTGAAAAGGCAAGGAAGAAACCAGTCGGCGGAGTTGTCATTGTTAAGTATAATTTGTGTGGAAGTCACTGCATTTGCAGACCATCAAGCTCTATCAGTTTTACGTAGCTGCGGTCATGGAAATTCGAGAATTAAAACTGTGTTTTTATTTTAGAACCATATACTTTGCATATAAAATATCTAAAAGTATCTAAAAAAGTAATAGCCGATTATTTGAGTAGAAATGGGTATATAGAAAATGGAGTAGATAAAAACAACTATACAATCTATGTGGTTGTGGATAAGTGAAAAATCAACCAATTTTGAAACTTTATATCAAAACGTGTCATCTGTGTAATACTAAAAGCTATCGTCTTGAACGAGATTAAAGGAGAAATACATATATTAGGACTACTGTTGGAAGGCCCTAGTGTCCGTTTTTATAGTGGATTTATAAAATATTCGATTGTTTGAAATGAACAATGTTTCAGGTTGATCAAAAGATATGTTGAAGAATATAGGAAAAGTGTGGTAATCAATTAACATCATAAAACTTGAAACGTCGTTAAACAAAATGAGCATCAAAATTGTTTCTATCTTACGGAAAGGTACATAAGGACTAACAACGAAATCGTGTTTACGGTCAGCACAACGAACGGGAGAGCTGGTGGAAGTTTGGATAAATAAGAATATTAATACAGCTACCGACTGTATTCAGTGGAAAGCGCAATAGGAAAGAGCAGTTAAACATTATGGGAAGAAAAAGAGTTGAATATACGGACGAGGAGGCGGAATGAGGCATGGAGGGAATGATGAGAATGTTGGATAGAATAGTGTAAGAGGTTTAAGGGAGGAAAAGGAAATAGTGAATGAGAAATCATAAGTTCAGAATAGGTGATTTGGTGCTGGTAAGGATTGAGCGCAAAACGAAATTAACAAAGTTGCTTCCGATGTACAGAAAACCGACGTAATGATTGGAAATATGCAAAAAAAAATATTTATAAAATAATGGAAATGAATAGAAGCAAATAAAAACATTAACTTTTTAAAATCGGTATTGTATTTTGAAGGCGAGATTTTCAGTGATCGCCTTGAGAAGATGGTTGTGAGAAAAGAGGAATTCAATAAATTATTTGGAAAACAGCAATTCAGGAAAAAAGAAAGAAGAAATAATAAAAGTCTTCGTTCAGACAGCGCGGTGGAATGGTTAAATAGGGAAGGGAAGACTTCTTTTTTTGGAAATCAGGCAACACGAGTGTGATCCTTATGGTTCCGGGTGAGGGTAATATCATTAAAATTAATTATTAATTGTAAAAAGTATGCAATTTTTTAAACAAGAAGAAACAATTTAATTCAATTAAATTAATCTTTATCAATTGTTGGTCACAAAAATTTAAACAAAAATAATGAATTAATTAAAATAATGGGTCAGCTACTTCTCAACTCAATGGAGAGCAATAATTCTTCTCTAAGGATTTAGTGGCATCGAATTTGACCAACACTGGGGTAACCAGGAGCGAGAAACGTGAATCTTTGTACTTCAACCGTTCTGCTGTCAGCTGTGGTTGCCGGAAGCAGCTACTCGTTGTCTCGAAAGCACACAAACGTCCATTTGTAAATGAAGCGAATCCCAAAAATAATTGCCGAAACGTCAACAAGAAGGCTCCAATTTGAATACAACCAGTAGTGAAATACTTATACGAAACTAGCATTCGATATAACAACAACGAAACGAATATATGTCCAAAAAAGTATGAATGCCCTCTTTCTCTCCGCAGTTCCTTATTTAATAATCTTTTCTCCGCCTTTGTCTATCTGGTGGGGATTGAGGCGTGTCCTTGTCAGCAAAATGGGAGTGATCATTTTTTCATTTTTTGGTGACCTTGGCAATTGGTCCCTTGCGAGTCGACGCTGGTTGCGACGCTTCCAGACAATAGTGTCTCGGAATCTTCGGGCCTGAAAAGGATGGCAAGCAGGACCTATTGTTTTCATTTTCTCCGAACGTCAAGTGCTAATATTCCGCCGATTTCACACGAACCCTTTCCATATCCTGTCGTTTTCTGCTTATTGTCGCAAGGGGTACATTTTTCTTAGTTTTCGCGGAGTGAGAGCACCAGTTACTCTTGATTTAGACCTTTTATTCACAAGTCTCAAATTCAGGTAGATAACCAGCCTCTGTTGAGTTGTTTAGGCCTCCAGAGGCTGCCCTTTCAATCTTCTCTTCAAACTATTTTAGGCAATGGTAGTAATGGTACAAGATTCCCCTTTTTCGTCTGGGTACATGTTTCATCTTAATTTAATGTTAAAATTGACCAATTGCCGCTGGCTTTGTAAGCAGCCTTGGTCGCTATACACGATATTTACAAAGATATGCATGAAATTAAATAGAAACACAATAAGCAATATACTCCGGATAATTGTCATTGTTTTAGATGTGGGTACAAACAATAAAGTCTTCTTTAATTGAATAGAAGGGAATTTAAATGGAGGATTTTGAATGAATATTAAGATAGCAAAGGGTTAACTAGAACTCCCAGGTTATAGTTCAAGGTTCTTGCCCAGTGATTTACCTAAAAGAGATACAGGGAAAACCATAAAAGCCTGCATAAGGTAGGGCTGGTTATTGGGTACTAATCTCACGCTCCTCCGAATGATTTTGCTGTGAGGTCGCAGTATTCCCTTCTCTGGTCTCCGCCACTTGTAGCAAAAGTCATAATCTTCTTTCTCGCCGCATTCCTACTTTAATTTTTGATCGCTTTTTGTCTCCGAAAGTAAAGAAAGCAACCAGTAAGTGATGTCTCGGAAATGCGTACTTAATAGAAAAATTTGTATACTTTGTTTCTCTTCTACATATAAATTTGTGTAATGTGTAGCGCAGTAGAACCCGCGTCCAATTTGTTTTAATATTTACGGAAATTTAAATAACATAAATATTTTGGCATGAGCAAGTCGCTGGCCAGAAAGAAGGGGGTTTTCCGCGCGCCGACTGCGTCTGACACTTGGCCCATACAGCTCAGACACCTCGTCGCCGGTTTCGGAATGTCCTAATCTGCCTGAGAATTTGGTGACCAGGTGGCGTGTGTTCCCCAAATGAAACAAGGTAGATTATTGGAGAATATCCATCCCTGCCACCTTAGTGATATGTGTCGCATAAGTGGGGACGAAGTTTTAAAGAGGCTGGCGGAGACAATTTTGGAATAGATTGCTGGTGATACAAGATGGTGGCGAGAACAGATTGGTGAGGTGGCAGCGGAGAGGTGTACCATGCTTTGATCAGTCAAGGAAGCAGCGAAGAAAGGTTTTAACAACAAGGAAAGGGGAAAAAGCTGAGTTTCCTCAATTCCGGCAGCACGACTTTGTGCGTTTAATTGGTTGACAGAAGGACAAAGTATTGAGGAGGTGTACTTGTAATTGTGGTGCATGCAAATATTATTAATAAAAAGGAGCTCCAAACTAAATCAAGTGAAATATAGTAATAAACACTCAAGCAACTCAAGTCCAGAGCACCCAATAATAAAACACTCACTTCATTACAATATATTTCAAATATATAACCACTCTTTCAAAGGACGATCACTGTATGGAAAGCTACCAAAAAATTTAAAAATAAGCCATGTACCGCCATTAAGAAAAAAAGACAAACATTTTACAGGCTACTGAGAAAGCAGAACATATAGCAAAAACTTTCAGCTCTCCAGAGCCCACCCGTAACATTAATGATGTAAACAACGTTTCTGGATGCACCCACCCCAATGACTCTTCCTATCAAACAATTCTCATCGGAAGTTTAACAAGAAATTAACTCGTGCAATATCCATAAATCTCCTGGGTTTGACCTCATAACAGGGCAAATACTTAAGCAGTTACCACGGAAAGCAATAATACTATTAACCACTCTTCACAATAGCATGTTAAGAGCAACTTACCTCTCAAAATCTTGGAAATTCACACAAATAATACTGATACCTAAACCCGGCAAACCACCAAACTCCCCTTTACGATATCGCCCCCATAAGCCTACTGCCACAGGTACGGAAGATATTTGAAAGATAACTGCTTAAAAGACTAGACTGATCTCAACCTGGATTCCGCTCACGCCACTCTACAATACACCAGTGTCACAAAATTGTGAATGAAATAATAAAGGGCTTAGAAGAAAAACATACTTCTCTGGATTCATTACTGAAATATTTTAAACATAATTTAAATGTCTCGATTGTACAAAAAAAAAAGTAGTTTGTTTGTTCCAAATATTGTTTATCTTTTAATGTCAAAAAAACTTTGTAAAATATGATCATTGGGTTGACTATAGTCAACTTTATTAATTCCTAAGCATTAGGCTTATCTTAGAAAAGTATTTTCAGGATCTATTCTGTAATATATCTGCCGCAATATTACAGCTCAAAAGTGGGAATTTTGGAACGACGTCTACACTGACGAACGGCTGCCTTCTGCGAAAAGACTCGTATTTCAGTCAGAAATGCATATTTTGAACTGAAATTTTTCAGATGTTCATCTAACGCCTCATAGTAGAAACTGTAAAAATTTCATCAAAATTGGAAATCGTCGCGCGGTGATCGGCTCTGAAAATTAAGCCACTTGACATGGAATGACCCTATTTTTTTAAGTGAAAACCAATGAAGGAGTGAAAAAACCATTAATTTTATTTTTTCATGTGGTAGTGTACATCTTTTTGCATAATAATAACAAAAAATTTTGTCATTATCCTTTTCCCTCATGATGATAATTCATAGAAGTTCATATTCCATTAAAAAATTAATTTCTCCACTTCAGAATTTTTTTCAGACCACTTATAGATATTTTATAGTTACAATAATTTTTTATGGCTTCCTTGCCTATTGAAGTATTCACATAAAAAATTTCATTAATATTGGTTGGTAAATAAGGAAGGTATAATTTATTTCCTACGGAAGAACAAATCCCATTATCCCTTCTGATCAATAAAAATCACGCGATTTCAAAAACTTTAACCAGCTATAAAACAAAAGCTATTTGTGATACAGCAGAAATATTTTATATCTTTACTTACATCCATGAATGGAACAAACGTGGAATGACCCCTATGTATGTGCTACTTAATTAAACTGTCAATGTTGCCATGTTTTAGAATATTTGTATCACAATACTTTCTTCATATAATATTCCTGATTATACTTTTTATAAAATAATATCACTGTCCATCTATCACTAAGTTACATAGACTATTGTTTAACCATGTGGCACTTATTTGCTTAGTCTGCTAGTTATTATTCTCCAAGGCCATCTTCCTTAATTTGTAAAACCACATTTCATATACACTGATTTTCCTACTTTACGGTTTCCCAATGGTGCAAACTGTGTAATTGTATATCACTGACAAAATCATTCCAACATGCCAAAATGTACAAATTGCACCAACTACAGTACAATCACAATTACTCATACATTTTAAAAAGTCTATTGAGACAAAATACAAATTATAATATCATAAATAGAATTTGTGTCACATTTGTAATGCTAGTATATAATATTTTCAAAATTTTAATTCAATTTATAATTATTCTACGAAAATAATCAAAGACAATTAAAAATCTAAGAGTAATTAAATTTAAAAATCAGCTTAACTATAACCAAAAATGTTGATTTATATCACATATGTACAGAACTGCATGACCCGCAATTATTTAGACATCCATATGAATCATTTTAATTTTATTTGATGAACTATTTTCAATTCACATTAAATAAATAAATATCACAAATAAATGCATTCCACGCAAATGCAGCAATATATTTCATGCATATTGACAAATAATCTTCAGTTCAAGTATCTGATTAACTGACAGAAAGAACATACCATCACTAAAATTAAAAACATCTCAGGAATGCAGATTTAAAAAATAAAATACATCTCAGATACATTTAAACACAGACAAATTATCCAAAAACAGTCGACAAAAATACTTAAACTTAGCAACAAACTATTAAAATGTTTATTATTTTAATTTATAAAATATATTTCATAGTAAAGGTGAATAAAACTACTGTTAAAATACTTATCGAGTATACAGTAAAGAAAACCATTTAGTTCAAGTCTACACACCAGTGTGAAACCTCATTTTATGTCTCCTTAAAGTATTATGATCTGTATATGATTTATCACACACTATACATTTGTATGGCTTTTCACCAGTGTGAATCCTCATGTGCTTTTTTAAATTACTTGGCAAAGAAAATACTTTACCACAGTCCACACATTTAAATGGTTTTTCACCAGTGTGAATGGTCATATGATTTTTTAAATTGCCAGATTGTGAGAATGTTTTGCCACACTCACTGCATGTGTATAACTTTTCATTAATGTGATTACTAATATGCCTTGTCAGAATACCCAATTGTGTAAAATTTATTTTACATATATAGCATTTAAACATTTGTGGTTTCGTGTTAATCATCATTTGATATCTTAAATTGATTGATTGCGATAGCTTTTTATCATATTCCACACATTTGTTTAACATTTTACTAGTGTGAGGCTCATTAGTGCTTAGTTTACTAGAGCTTGAGCATAGTTTATCACAATCAACACATTTGCAATCCATTAGAACTGTGAATATTTGAATGTTAATGTACCTTTAAGTCAATGCCATTTGACCAATACATTATCAAAAATTCTTTATTGTGATAATTTTTTAATTATTAGTATAAGCTACTTTCAGTCTGTTATTTAAATAGCTTGGAAAGGCAAAAAACTTATTTTAACCTTTACATTTATTATATTAAACAGAAACAAGTTTTTATAACTGATCCTTATGACCAATAAAGATTTTAATATATTTTGTATCTATGAATATATTTATATGTTGCAATATTTTAGTAATTCAGGTTAACTGATATGAAGAAACTTATAATTTAAACTTTGAACATGGAACCAAAAGCCACTACTTGTTTTATTTGATCCTGGTGAAAAATTACCATTAGACCTGAAACAACAGATATATAATTATAATTATCTGATATTTAAGCTTTGCAATAAATGAGTAAATTGACTAATCTCAGAAAATATTAACAGAGGAATCAATAAAAAACATTACAAAACATTTCCTTCTTAACTTTGGACTACAACAGATGAACATCAGAGTTGGGGGAATATAAATAATTTGTATACTGTGGATGAACTTTATGTTGTAACTGAAAATGGAATCAACATAACTATATTTCGTGAAATACTTACTGGCCAGCCAAAACAATACACATTACAAAAGAAATAACTTAAAGCCTTTGGTATAGTGGGCAGCATCAGTGCCTTTATCAAATAGGTCTCAGATTCAAATTACAATGTGGATATGTTGTTTCAATACTGA
Organism: Eucriotettix oculatus; assembly: GCA_034510155.1. Taxonomy (NCBI): domain Eukaryota; kingdom Metazoa; phylum Arthropoda; class Insecta; order Orthoptera; family Tetrigidae; genus Eucriotettix; species Eucriotettix oculatus. Next base: position 229,683,918 of record CM067376.1, on the reverse strand, counting down.
GAAAACCCTACTGTTAACTAATTAGTACCCTGAGAAGTAACAAGTTACCAATGACCCAACCAGTTGATGTGACTATAAATTATACATATAGTAACATGTAAGTGGCAGCTCCGTCCCATGAAGCAGAAATGTCGGCCTTTCGTATGGCCAGACATTTTTGTTGGCATCTTTGAGGAAGCCGCCAAAGAAAGCCATAGTTAACCGTGCACCATTAAATGTGAGTCAGACAGCAATAGCGTAAAGTTTATCACTTATGTATTATTCGAAGAGTTGCGAGCAAATCTAGAAATGTTAATGGTTAAAATGGATCACGTGATCTATTACTGGAAGATGGCACAAGCCAAAAGTTTTAGTGAGAGGCAGTAACCAGTCGGATGCGGTGAAGGAAAAACGTGCTTTTCCGTGGGATCGTGCTCACAACTACCTCAATTATTTGGCAAACAAACAAGCTACATCTTAAGCTTAAGCTTTGCAAGTTGAACTGTTTGATTTACGTCGACGTATATTGTTTCTAGAAGTGTCCGATGAATTGGCCGAAGAGTGTTTGGTTGTTTGGATTGTGTAATGACCACGCCCCGACTTACATTACTTATTCTCATGCCTCTGAATAATAAAATAGGGTCATTGCACATCAGCCCTCTCCAAATTCCATTTAATAAGGATGCAACCCCAGACCCCTATTTTAAATTTGCAAAATATTAGAGCTCATTCTACACTGTTTCAGAAGTTACAAAATCATCTTCAATGGTTTTCACCTGGTTAACACGCAGGTGCCTCTGAAAGGGCCAACTTTGATCCCTAGTCAAATCAGTTCTGGCACGTGTTTCATTTTAAGACTTCATAATTTCCAATAAATATATTTCAATCTTCAAAATATATTTTTGTTGTAAGTAATATTGGATATTATTCAACAATTTCATGCTTAACTCATGTTCTTTGTTAATTTACATTAACAGTGTTTTTCTACCAAACTGAAGAAAAAAAAATCAAGTTAACTTAAGTCATTATTTAAAGATAATTCTTTACTAATAAATCATTTGTTGTCTCTTTTAACAGTTGTTGCTTGAAAATCATAACACTGTCCACAATATTTGGCATGACAGTCAATTTGATTTTAAATTATTAAAAATTATACTTTTTCATTTCTCTCTGAATCTGGTTGATGGCAACACTTGGTTACCTGTACAGTTCGAATCGAGCCTTCAATGTCTCGTGACATTCTTTAATGAATTAATTTGTGGGTGAAACTATTATTAAAAAAGTGTGTGTCCAGGATTTACATTGATTGTTGAAAAGAGTAAGATGGAGTCGCTCATATGGGCTATAAATATTTAACAGTGATCATTCTCTAAATTCTGTGCACCCGACTACAAATATGATTGAAAGTTATAGCAGGCAGTGGCAGTGACTAGAGTTGCCGACTAATGCAGACATTTCTTATTAAATTTGCACCTGTCACCTGCACAATTTCTCTGGACATGTAAGTAAATTTCACAAATAATAGTTGTCATAGTTTTTCCTGTTATGTGATGTTACATTCAAGGTATGATGTCACATTTAATGTTATTTTCTATGTATTTTGCTGTATATTATGTTTTCAGTATGACATACTGTGTACTAGAGAATGTAGGCCTTCCCGATGGATGGACTGGATAAAAAGCTCTCGAGATTTCACCCAGGCTATAACATGAGATTAAGGCAGTTTTCCGACCACAGGTTAAACTACGTAACCTGTTGAAGAGAAAGTTGGCCTAAAAACAAGTGAGGCCTATGAAATTCCATGCAACTGTAGATTGAAATATATAGGCAAAACAATCCACGTGGTTGAGATTTGGTGTCCTAGCATGAGAAATGTATCCATTTAAAACAGCATACCAAGTCTGCAGTGGTGGAACATGCTCTCATGACTGGGAATAAAATTAATTTCACCAAGACAAAGATTTTGGACCACACCAGAGGTTGGTGGAACAGCATCATCATGGAGGCTGTAAAAATTAGAACATCTGAGAACCAAATGAACCGCGACAGCAGATTCCAGGACAGCAAGGCTTCACTTAGATTAAAGCAGAAAGTAATGAGGACCAAAGCGACCAATATGAACCATGCAGATCTGCAGCATGTGGAGGGGAGCGAGGGCCCAGATATAAATGGTGAAGAAAATATATGTATCTGTTACCTGAAGACGATGGTGGAGTTAGCTGTTGAAACATTGTATCTTACAAATGATAACCCGGGTGATATCCCAAGAGTTTTGGGTTTTCTATGTATTTTGTCGTATATTATGTTCTCGATATGACGTCACGTAGTGCACAGCTGACTCCTGTGACATCACAGCACCATGGCACAGTGTAGCAATAATTTTATAAATACATACTTCTAAGTGATTTTCTGTTCACAAAGTCAAATATATTCTCAATATAGAAACTCATATGAAACGGTAACCAGCAGGTGGATTGTTTTCTCTGACAAAATATAAATAATTCTTTCTGCTCTGACAATGTGTGTGTTAAGCATCTCAAGATTTCATTACCTTCGCCCAAGTACAACACCATCATAACGAAATGAAACAAACTATCCACGCACTTTGTGAAAGGTCTGTATCAAAATCTGTTTTAAGTATGGAGTTGTTACATGCCTGTTGACATCCATTAACTTAAGGTAAGTTAATGACTATTCTCCATATTGATCTCTCTCTAAATTAGGGAGGATGAGGTAGTTATGTAGAAAGGAAAAGGGTTGCAGAAAATAGGTAAGCACGGACGGTTACATCAAACCAGTCCACAGACTGAATACAACAATAGAATGATTTTTCTATTGTTTATTATGACTAAGTACATTATTTTTCCTTATGTTTGTATATTTGTGTCACCAAGCTGGATTGTAAGGAATATGTAAAAGGGGCTTATTCCGTTCACATGATCCTTGGCACCACCAGTTATTAGTAATATATACCAGCTGCTGTTTTACCATTTGTTCCTGCACATATAAATTAGTTGATCACACAATGTCACAATATTCTTACTTCTTCTTACATACAATGCATACCTTTACTATTACAATAAAATAGTCAAATAAAAATGGGAACCTAAACTTGAATAGGGAGGCTTGGAAGGAACAAGATGGAAAACACCAATGTACTACTTTATAATACATGTTACCTAAGAGAGAGAATGGCTTGAGGAATTCACTAAATAATAGAAAAGGAAATCTTACAGTAATAATGTGATACTTAAACCTGTTTATCTGAAGACCTGCTTGGAGTTTCGAACTTGGTGATAAAAAGACTCGCTATGTATAACAGACTTACACATTTTCAAAAATTTTAATAACTAGCCTTTATGCATATTACAGATGTGATAGCTGTTTTAATAGTTGAATGAACTTTATATTTCCACATTATTTCAACTAAACAATCCCTACTGTTGAAAGTAGGCCGTGCAGGACAAGACAGGTAAAGTTATAGACAATCACTGGCATCTTTTCAGAGGAAACAATAGCAAATAAGTATATAGTCAGTTCTGATAAAAATATAATTGAAAGAAACAGTATGAGAGGACACTATCCAAATGAATCTGTCGACATAGGAAGTTGTCTATCAGATACAATATCAATAGGTTCATTCTGATATTTATTGTGAAATTGGATAACCCAAATAAAGAAAGGCCAGTTTTATATCAATTTGATAATGATTCTGACTGTGGGTGCAGCATTGTTTCAAAAGTTCAGTGATACTAACGTAAGAGTTTACTTTTTATTGCATTGCATGTACATCTGTCATAATACATTTCGTATGCCTTTTATTTTTATACTAACTATTCAGAAAATTTCAGTTGTTGGTATTATTTTATTTCTGTTTTTATAGTCGCACGAAATGAGGCCATTGGCGACTTGTTGTTGGTATTGTCTTATTCAAAATTTAACAAAATACATTTAATGAAAAGAAAAATAATTTATAATTATTAATTTTACTAATAATACTAAAAACAAAGTTATTTCACATTGAAAGAAACACTGAGATTAACATAATTCAGTGCAATTTTAGGGAGTCAAGCCTGAAAGGATTAATTCCATATAAAGAGTCGACCCAAGACTATTTGATATATGGTTTTCCAATCGAAGCGAATTTTATAAATCTACATGATTTACTGTTCACAATGTAAAATATAATCTCGGAATACAGAAATTCGTACGAAACAGTTACCTGCAGCTATATTGTTTTCTCCGCTCAGATCAAAATAATTCTTTATTCTGACGAGTGCATTTATTAACTATCTCTTTGGTCTAAGTCAAAGTGTATCTTAAATAATTTAAGATGCTCTTTACGTCCAAGTACTTTGCCAACACAACGAAATGAAACAATGAAAGGTTTGTATACATCAAAGAGATATATAAACATCATAGAGAGGCTACGAGGCTGTTACAGCGCCCTGGGTGGCAGCAACTAGCAACAGGGACAATGACAATGTCGAGGGTCAAGAACTTTGACTTATGTACTGTGTTCATATGACTGAGGTTGAATAATCGTGTATTTTTGTGATTAAAATATATTGTTTTTCATCCGAAATCATGCCACATGCGTGTTCAGCGTACAATTGTACTAATCGCAGTTCAAAAACAGCTGGAATATCGTATTTTAAGTAAATATCATCATATTTTCACTTTTGAGAGCACGTGTTTGTAACTTCGATATTTACCAAATTTCTAATCTTCGTGTTGCTCTGGAATGCAAGCCAGCTCTCTTTTTATGACAGTAGTTCTCCCTACTGTAATTTAGTCCAAATATTTTCAGATTCCCTTTGAAAAACAAGCAGCTTACAAAACGATGGGTAATCAATATGAAACGTGACAAGTGGTACCCTTCTCGTTTTAGTTGCCTATGCTCTGTTCATTTTGAGGACAGATTTATGTATGTGTCAGGAGGGAGAAGGCTACTTCTGCCTAAAGCCATTCCAACAATATTTTCATTCCCGGACCATTTACAAAAACCAAAAATCAAATCCAATAAAGTTCGAACAAAACGGCCAATCATCCAAGAATCAGTTTCGCTTGAGGTTAACCCGTCATCAAATCAAGGAGGTAAAACAGTGTATCATTTTTTGTAATAGAGATAGTCACTTTTATTAGTAATCAAAATATTTTTAATCCAAACTGTGGCTCAATAATAGTTTTTTAAAATATATATAGTTGAAACAGGGAACCACAGTGTGTATAAGGACCACTCGTATTGTTTGCCTAGCCCAAAAAAACTAAAGCAGATTTGTGATTCATTACAAGAAAGAAATGAGAAATTGAGGAAGCAAGTTAAACATGTAAAACAAGGTATGTCAAGGAAGCGTAAACAAGTTGTAACATATGAAAAATTGATAGCAGGTTTGTATAAGAAACTTCAGGACTCTGCAACTGAGTTGCTGGGTTGTGATAGAAATAGTGAAATTTTAAAAAAACTTGTTTCATTAAATGCCAAGGGCTCTGTTTCAGAATATCCTGCAGAACTTAAACAGTTTGCACTTACTCTTAATTTTTATTCTGCTCAGGCGTACGATTACTTAAGAAAGTTTGTGAAATTGCCTCATCCACGAACACTTCGTAGATGGGCAACTTCTGTAAATGGCAGCCCTGGCTTTACTGAGTAAAGTTTTAAGAAATTAGCAAATGAGGTACAGAATAGTTCTGGTCCTATTCTTGCTACACTTATGTTTGATGAGATGGCTATAAAATGCTCATCAATTTAGGTCATCATATAGGAAGTGTTTAATTATACACATAGAGCCCTCAAAAAATGCTAATAGTACTGGTGGGGATGTTGATGCATTAATTGTACCAATTTTAAGAAATGTTTTTAAGCCTCAGTCAACTGAAAATTTTGATCATGATTATGTCCCCCATTATGAAGGCTTAACATTGTATTCTGAAAATGTGGTAGAATACATTTCTGGAAGTGTTGTTAGGCAAGTGAGTAGAAAGCTGAAATGTGTAGGTTGTTTGGAAGCTCTACTTGCTCTTCGCACTGAAAGAAAAACAGGGTTAATAGCAATCAAAGATTTTAAAGATAGCGTATACAATCCTTATAAAGATGTGGTAAAGTTATTTAAATTGGCAGAAAGAGTGTTGAGAAATAATGAAATTCATATTGGGAATAAAAATTTTCTATTAAGATTGTATGTAGAGGTTTTCAGAATGTTGGGACATAGTCAGATTTTATTTTCAGAGTTTGAACACCTTATGGTTTCAACTGAATTTGGAGAGGAATCCCATTATTCAGTTTTAATAAAAATGTTATTAAAACATTACTTTAATTGCAGGTTGCATCATTTATGCAAATCTAAAGCTATGGCTGAAAGAGGAAGACTGGTTAGGCAAATGTTTACTAAGTTAATACTGTTTAAAGGGCAATAAGGTAAACAGATTTCAAAATAGTCAAAACATCAATAATTTAATTAACTGATTTTGTTTCAGATATGGAGAACCAGATGGTCTTGTTCAATATTATTGTCTAATCAATTTCTTAGTTTCCTCAGGTTCGAACAGTATCTTCATTCCAAACCATCACATCTTTCCGTCCTTCTTGGTGCAGATTTTTTTTAGGGTTTTCCTGCACCTTAGGTAAATGCCAAGTTGGTCAATAAACAGCAGCTGAGAGTCCATATAATCAAAGGCTGTGACCTCCCCAATCATATCCTTACATTCCCAAACTCTGCTTCAAATTATTGTGCTGGTTTTTAAATACTTCTGTTATTTTGCAATTGGCGAAATAAAATTTTCTATTCATCTATATAATGAATGTGTTTTATTTCGTTTAACCTTGATCCCTATCAACTTTCAACTATATTTAATGTCAATCTAGATGCATCTAGATGTTACTTGTACAACGTACAATTGTATGATTGTAAAAAAATTAAAATTTTAGATATTGGGAGTAATCTTTATTATAGACTGATGCTTCATATCTCATCTAATAATAAGGCATTAATATCAGAAATGACTGATTTAAAACAAAAATGATAAATGAACTATTATAAAGTTAACTGTCAATGTTTACATGTTGTATTTAGCATTGAGATGATGTTAATGAGCCCTATCCGTGTTAACTTTAATTTCGGCACTTTCCTTGTGTGACATTACAGAAATAATTTACCATTTTTAAGTGGTGTTATATATATTATATGTAATGAAACACTTTCTAGCTGGTTTCCGCTCATTTGTAACTTTAATACATATGTATATATAGTTTTTAAATCTTGATTTACGAGATACGCTTCCTGCACGTATTCGTTAGTCCACCTCAATTCAATGCCAGCAGACGACAGGACACGCCATCTTTACCCTCCAAAGAATGGCGCCTGAGCCTTCAATTTGCTTCAAATATGGCGGCGCCTTGTCCAGTCTATGTTGTTTATATATGTCTTTGATACAGACCTTGTGAATGGTCTATGTAGAAAAGTTTCTAAAGTAATGAGTTGTTACTAGATATGATTTCCAATGTAGGTGACTTGCTATTATTGACTTGGCTGAGTGAACAAAGAATTATTTTTCTTTAATGTAACATGCAAATGTTTCCTGATAATTTTTATGTTCTGTTTTCATTTATAGATATTTAGTGGACCTTGTTGATAGCTGCTAGGGAAGGATTTCTGCTTTGTTTCAGGAAAGAGCGTAATTTTTTTGGCGGATAACAGGCTACATGAGGGTAATCCAGAAGCAGGCAACTCGCCTTTAATAGCATAGGTAGGGATTTGAAAAGGGGGGATTTGTAAGGTAGAGCAAGGTAGCCAAGGGTTGACTAGGGCCCCCAGGCTATAGTGTAAGGATCGTACCCGTTGTTTCACCTAACGATGATGCAGGGAAAACCCTAGAAAACCTGCATCAGGTAGGTCGGGCTAGCGGGTACTACTCCTGCGCCCTTCTGATGACGGGAGACTGGATTGATCAGTATTGAGAGGCAGTTAGCCGACTGGTCCATTGGGATCAAAGAACAACTCTCACCAAAGAGATATATAAGCATCATAGAGATGACGTTACAGCGCCCTGGGTGGCAGCAACTAACAACAGGGACAATCACAATGTCTACGGTCAAGACCTTTGACCGTATGTACTGTGTTAAATGACTGAGGTTGAATAATCGTGTATTTTTGTGATTAAAATATATTGTTTTTCATCCGAAATCATGCCAAATGTGTGTTCAGCGTACAATTGTACTAATCGTAGTTCAAAAACAACTGGAATATCGTATTTTAAGTAAATATCATCATATTTTCACTTTTGACAGCACGTGTTTGTAACTTCGATATTTACCAAATTTCTGATCTTCGTGGTGCTCTAGAATATGCAAGCCAGCTCTCTTTTTATGAAAGTAGTTCTCTGTACTGTAATTAATGAATGTGTTTTATTTCGTTTAACCTTGATCCCTATCAACTTTCAACTATATTTAATGTCAGTCTAGATGCATTTAGATATTACTTGTCACGTACGTATTGTAAAAATTAATTACCTTGATCCTATCAACTTTCAACTATATTTAATGTCAGTCTAGATGCATTTAGATATTACTTGTACAACGTACAATAGTATAATTGTAAAAAAATTAAAATTTTAGATATTGGGAGTAATCTTTATTATAGACTGATGAGCGAGATGCTTCATATCTCATCTAATAATTCGGCATTAATATCAGAAATGACTGATTTAAAACAAAAATTATAAATTAACTATTATAAAGTTTCCTGTTCATTAACTGTCAATGTTTACATGTTGTATTTAGCATTGAGATGATGTTAATGAGCCCTATCCGTGTTAACTTTAATTTCGGCACTTTCCTTGTGTGACAACAGAAATAATTTACAATTTTTAAGTGATGTGTTATATATATATTATATGTAATGAAACACTTTCTAGCTGGTTTCCGCTCATTTGTAACTTTAATACATATGTATATATAGTTTTTAAATATTGATTTACGAGATACGCTTCCTGCACGTATTCGTAAGTCCACCTCAATTCAATGCCAGCAGACGACAGGACACGCCCACCTTTCCATTCAAAAAATGGCGCCTGAGCCTTCAATTTGCTTCAAATATGGCGGCGCCTTGTCCAGTCTATGTTGTTTATATATGTCTTTGATCTCACCGTATACCCCCGTACATATACCTCTCAAACTGCTCATGATCGTCTCAGCCTGCAAGAGGCCATTGACCAAGGGGGGGAAGGGAAAGAGGAAAACTAGGTAGGAGGAAGTCAGCACCGACGGACTTACCAGAACTCCACCTGGCTCTCATTCATTTCCCTCTTCCATCTATCCAGGAAAGAGCACTCCAAAGAACATCATTATATACATACAGTACCTACAGGCCAAAGACCATCTTAAATAGATAGAGAGGCAATGCCAGGCCTTGCCTACAGGCGGCAGCGTGACGGCCATCCACTACCCTGTAGGTGTAACTCGCTCGTAGGAGCGCTTTTTGAGTCCACTAAAGTCCTTCTTAAAGCAGCAAAAGGCAAATTTAAGTGGATTATTTATTTACACAAAATTAGTATTGTCAGTTGGATACGGCGTTAAATCAGTATATTTCTCAATAAAAAGTTTAAAATATTTCATTTTCTATTTGCAAATGTTGGTGGGGAATGGAAATTCGTTTTTCTTTGGTCTAAATTCTGAAAAAAAAGGAATTTTATATATGCTTGGGCCGATTGGACCTTAAAAACGAAACACTATCTCATTAAATTATTGAAATATCACCTTTTTAAATTAATCATAAAACATTACAATACGTTTTTAAACTTTTTGATAGATAAATAATTATAAAAATTCAATTTACGAAAATGTTTTTTAAAACTATGTATGCGCGACTTATTCAGCGCGATTAAATAATAATAAAGGACCTGTTATAAAAAGGTGGTGATACTCTCCTTAAAACCTTCTACTCCTATTTATGGGATGAACTCCAAATTTTCTCTTGCCTTTCGTCAAAATTCGTTTCCATAAAAGGCTACTATTGTCACTGAGCAAGAGAAGCTTTGCTACTTCACACGACGACTCCATGACGAGGAATGCAGGACGAGCCAGTGCGCCCATCGCTCACTATTCTGTCGCTTGCATCGTGCCAGAGGCCTAACTCCATCTTTTCTGCCATCTTCTGTTTTATGACGTCAGTTTCCATATAATACTCAGCTCTATGCAGCTGCAAAAGGAAATTAGGAAATGGGAATCATAAAGGATAATCATAAATGATTTAACAATCGGTATAAAATCACAGATCAAACTTTTTGCCGATGATTGTATGGTTTATAGGAAAATCGTAAACGTTGAGGATGCACAGATTCTGCAGACTGATTTGGACAAAATTTACCAATGGTCAGTTAGAAATAAAATGCAACGAAGAGTAAAGCAGTCGTTTTTACAAAAAGAGAAATGTCCCTCCCACTCGATATAAAATGGGGAACGAAGTTGTAACAGAATCAAATAACTGTAAATATTTTGGGATCACGATTAGTAATGAGGTGAGCGAGGTCTCTGGCAGGTAAAGGGTGGAGGGCGCTGCTGCTGCTTCACTTTGTAAACAGGGGCTTGAGGAAAACCAAGATTTCTGCTTACAAAACGCTGGTCAGGCCAATTTTAGAATATGGGGAACGTGCTGGGATCCATATCGAAATGAACACACTCTAGCGTTGGAAAAAATACAAAAACGGGCTGAAATAATGTTTGGGGGTCGATTCGCGAACAATCCTCACGAGAATTTAGAAGGTCTCAGTAATAGAAGGAAACATGTGAGGTTGTGCGCAATATATAAAGCTTATAAGGGTGAACCACAGGGCCTGGAAAGAAATAACAAACCATCTTACGGCGCCGAATTATATTTCTAAAAATGACCACTCGTTTAAAATTAAAGAAAAAGGGCAACGTACAGACGTAGGAAAATTTTCATTTGTAAATAGGTCAATACGCGATTGGAATTCCTTGTCTGCAGAAATACTGAAGACTTTCCCGGGTAACGTAAATCAGTTTAGAAATAGACTAAGAAAACTTAAGTGAGTAGTTTTATTTTTTTTTAGAATCAGTGAAGTGATTATAGTGAAGTGATTTTTGTGTGGCTTTGTTTTCTTTTTCAGATAAAAAACTACACTTCAAAATTCTTCCTTAGTGTAAACTTTTTGTGATTGTATTTGTGTTTTATTTGTATTTTCTTTGTATATAACTGCCACCGGGCAAATGCCCAATAGCAGCTTAGTAGTAATAATAATATTAAATTCAACATAATATTAAAATTAGACATGGGATTAATGTAAGGCAAACACTGAAAAAATAGGTAAGTATGGTTTTTACATTTCAATTTTTTTACGAAGGGACCTGATGAAATCTAATAGACACGCAGTAGGGTCCGCTCTCCCGTGTAGTGTGGGACTTTCACCAACTAAAACCACAAACCCTTTACAAATGAATAATACAATAACTTTCACATTGCTTTATAATGACGTAGCTCTTAGTTATTTTGTTCCTTCTGGGGGTGAGGCTGGTTGAGGTGTAGCTCCGTCTTCTTAATGCAGCCCCCGTCTGGTGTCCTCCATGTGGCTCAGGTGTAAGTCCTTCTTGTTGTCGTCTCAAAGTCGGATTTCACTGCATGAAAATTTCTTTCCCTTGGCGATATGAAGTCACATAAACTTCTGGAGAATTTTTCATGAGAGCTTTTAAGATTTAACAACTAAAAGATAAAAGTTACACTTCATTCGCACAATTCACAATTTTTTTTTGTTAATATGGGCCCGCCCCAATCCAGCTTAGCGGCCGACCACGACAGCATCCGCCTCTGTAATACTATAAGATAAAAAACTGGAATTTAGAAAAAATGTCCCAAAGCTCTCAAGAAAATTCCCTCATAATGACGCGGCGCGCTCCTTTCTATAGGTTAGCAACAATACAGGAGCCGTCGTTACCATGAATACGTCACGGACAACAATTAACTCGAAACTGCGATGCGTTAAGCAAAACGTAAATATGGCAACTATAGATTATTTTAAGTTTATTAAATCTATTAAAATGTTTTCATTCATTTTTAAACCATTTGTTTAATAGAGGAGCAGCGTTCCAGAAATGAAAAGTTGTTTCGCTCAATTTTCACATATTTCTAAGAAATCAATCCACTGCATCGTTAATGACGAAATTTTTATCTCATTTCTCCGGAACACTTATTATAAAAATTTCTCTTCCAAAGATTTTATAAACGATTCCATTAAATTAGTAGTTGATTTCTGTTGTTAAATACATTCGGTCCTTCTTATATATAATATCCTTCCCTCCCCCTCCTATCTTTTATCGTCGCAATGCCTGCACTATATGCTATATATATCATATATTAATATATATATATATATTTCTCAAAAATAAACGGCAATCGCGAGATCCCGAGGAAGATGGCCAGCGTTGAGCAAAGACACGTGAGTTTTTAGTCAAGCATGAGACTATCAGGGGTCTTGGCTTTCAGTTTTAATGAATTAATTAATGGGAGGGATGATTTAGTCATTAATTAAACAAGGGGTTAAAACAATTCAAACAATTTAATTTAACATTTAATACACGGCAAAAGCCCACTCCGACTCCACAGTCATTAGATGTTGCTCACATTCATACGTTCACCTAAGCACTAAAACCTAACCTAAAATATGATAACAATTTTGAAATTTCATCTAAATACGCGAATGTTCACCGTCACTGGCGAAATGTTATATTACCGGTCGTTCCACACACGCAGTAAAAAAGGGGAAGCGGAGGGCTTACTGTTTGTAGTTCCCGGTGCGGCAGCCAAGATGTCCGCGTTACACCAGGGTCCATTCATTCCCCGCTCTTCTGGCTGGTGTCTCTGCTCTCCAAAACTGTACTCTCAACAATCACTGTCCTTCTCACCATTCACAGCAACACAATCTCCATCTCCTTTGCTGCCTCAATCTGAACTCCAAAAACTCCTGTCCACCTCGCCGTTCTCAGCATAAATAATCACCTCCACACCGCTGTTCACAGCAATAATAATAATTTCCACACCAGTCCACCCTATTCATTATGTCCCAGGCCTGCCTCCAGTTCCTGAGGGTTTTCAAACAATTTTACGGTCCATATGACCGCACACCACCCCCAGATCAACGACCTTCCAAGATCAAAACATCTGACCTGCCACCACACAAAGACTCCCTTACCCATGGGTTGCTGCAACGACCGATCGCGCGCAATAACATGCCTGAAGGGCGAAATCACTTATTACAATATAGACATGGAGACTTTATTATTAAACAAACTTGGAAGTTATACGCGTCAGCTTAATTAATTTCATCTAACAGCAGCACTACTCATTTTGGTCTGTGTATATTTCAAATGGTAAAACCATAATGTAGATTATATCATTTTTTATAATAGAATACGTACCAATTAGCACGCGGATCTGTTCTCTCTCCTGGTCGACTCACTGTCTGCTGCGGTCTTTCTCCATCCGTTGAAAAGACTTGTACACCTACATTTTACTAACGCTCTTCATTGTCTAAATTTATAACGTCAACGGAAAATAGATCTTGTTTGGAATTTTATCATAAATACAATAATTTAATAATGAAAAATATAAATAAAGAAATAAATGTACTTAAGCCAAGAACGTTTTATACTATTTATTTAAAAAAAATTATTTCACAATGACTTTTTGTCCTTTCCAGGGACCTCTTTTGGTATAATAATTTTGTATCCTTCGTTCCTTAATAATTTTGACATGAGTAAAATTTTGAATCAAAATGAAACTCTCATGTCATACCAAAAATATTAATGGAAGAAATGTTTGAATAAAAATGTGTTACACCTGACGAGGTCCCCGGAGGGGGGCGAAAGGACGTTTGAATTATATATTTTTTTAAATACCGTAAATCGTATAAACAGTTTTCTCCCCCTCGGTCATTTATTTATATTATAATAATCTATTTATAGAGTAGAAGAGATTTTTTTAAATCAAAATTCAGCAACAAATACCAATGAATCTGAATTAGTGGATTAGGGCGGAAAAAAACAGATAATTTTGTTTCATGGTGTTTCATGGGTGTTGATATTATAGTATATATTGTTTCCTTAAAGTAAAGAAAAACGACATTTCTCACGCAGATTATTGAAACTGGAAGGAAACGCTTCCCAGTGGCGTGACGTCACAACACACTTTGTAGTGAGGTTCGCTTTGCCGCAAGCTGCAGTCTGTACATTTGCGAGTATCGTTTCTTAATTCAGGCGTAATTGAGACTGAGGAAGGTTTCAGAGTGGTCAATCTGACAATCTACTGAATCTTGATACGATTCATTGCGGAAGTGAAATACACAATCAATGGTGAAAACAGTAAATTGCATTATAAGCGGGCAGATAACGGAGAAGTACAAACACAAATGCACTTCGCAGGCATGTTGAAATGCGTATTTTGTGTTTGTTATTTTGATTTTGGGATTAGAAAAAAAATGAAATTATGTGGATTGATCACTACAGAGACTCCACACTTCATTTGATTACCAATGTTGAGAACTTTATGAAGTCCATATATCCCAGGTTGCTTGCTTCAGTAAAGAAACTCCTCATAAAATAGATTTAATTTATAATTTCTTCATTTCTACGTGTATTACTTTGCAGCAGACAGTTCTTTATAGAATAATTATTTAATAATACATTTTCATATTCACATCATAGAACTTCCATTTTTTGAAGTCATGACCATTAATATCTTTCCCTTTATTCCCATGTACATTTTTTATTCATAATGTTGCAATTCAAATGAGGCAAGAGATGTGACCATATGTTGATTAGAAAAGCAATGTTACTGTTGAGAAGACTGTTCTTTTCTTTTTCATAGTCAGTGTAATGTAAACCTGGTTAAATTGTGTTTTAGGGAAGACTATTTATGCCCACGACTTCGTTCACGCGGAAATAGTTATTGTTATTTTGCTCTAAAAACGAAACAACAGGTACAGAATTTTGATAAAGTTGAATTCATTGAATATATATCATTTATTAATGATCGCTACAGGGCAAACCGTATAACTCACAGTTGGTTTTGAACAGGTTCCGCTGTTACACATTTCGGAGCCAATAAAAATGAGAAATTTGCGTAGTGGTTAGCTAGCATTGCTGCATCGCATCACAGAGGTCCCGGGTTCGAATCCTGGAATGGGCACGGATGTTGTGTGTTTGAAACTGTAGACCATGAGTTCCCATTAGTAGTTACTAATGACCATAGTAGTTGATGCGACTTTAAATAAAGAGATAAAAAAGAGAAATTACTAAATATTAAAATTTTCCAAGAAGTGGAAAATATACTGTATTATGATCCTGCCTTAGAGAAGTCGTATTTAAAATATCCACATAATTACATTATTTGAATGTTCATGTGTCTGGTTACAATAGAAGAGGGTTGTCCAAATTCAGTAGTAAATCAATGTTAAGGTTAGTAACTAATTAAATGCTTATGATTGATTTATTATTAAACTTACATTATCACACACACAAACATATATATATATATACAATATTTTAAATTAATATTAAATGCTCTTGTCCTCCTTATAAGTTACTCGGCATGGATTCTCAAGCTAGCTATTTGCTTACTTAACCTGACCTCTTATTTTGAAGATTTATTTCGTCATTACACTTGGAGTACGAATAAGATTACATTATAAGAAGTGGTTCAATGTTTTTTTCAATAGCCTATCAGGTGTTATTGAAAGAAGATACTTCAGTGTTTCATAACTTGTACTCTGACTATGACAAAGCCTGCTTCACTGGATCAGTGGGTTTTTCAATTTGCACTTCCAAACATCAATTAATGCCTTACATTCTTGTATCGAGTCCTATATTCTATTGGTAACCATTCCAATATTTCTTTTTTTCTTTCCTGGCCAGTTTGGGATCCATATTCTTTTTCAGTTGCAGCTGCTCTACCAGCTGATATTCCATTCTCTTCACATAAAATGGAAAAGGATTCACCTCTTCTAATTTTTCTAAATATTAATAGTATATAAAGTTTTGACACTATCAACTGATTTTCCAATAAATTAAAAATAAAATCACAATCATCTAGGACTCCAAGATAAAGTTTTGTTTTTCTCAAAATACAGTTTCTATTTTCTTATTCACTAACTAATTCCTTTCAAGAATCTGTATTTCAGTTTTAAGATCCTCATCAAGGAAATCATCGTCAGTTTTTTGAGTATAATTGTTTGAGGAAGAACTTAAATCTTAAAAATAACTTTTAATTCATTCGCTGGAGGTACAACAGCATCTGCGGTGAAGTACCGACATCACACCCTTCCTCCTTTATTTGTGTACACTTGCTCCTAAAGTTAGGAGTAATTTGTACTTGTACTACACACTATTTCCTCTGAAGCATCTGGAAGATGTGCAACATTGTCTTCAGGGGAAGACACTGACGAGCTCTGTAAAAGTACAGCACCTACTAGTTGTAGCAGTAGAATAGACTTTTTCTCAGAATAATTCACAGTAGGGAGATAAAATGTAAAAATGTAATACTATAACAATAGTTGTACGTAATTTTCGTAAAATTTTATGTAAATAATTTTTCTTTGGCCTTTAACGTCTAGAATGAGGCCGCAGAAATCTCTCTTTGCCTCCCGCAGAGTTTATCTCCTTACAAACACTGCATTTTCCTGAAAGAAAATGACTGTACTCCGCTTTTTTAAAATAACTTTACTTTCTTGTTTCCAAAATACGACTCAAGAAAATTCCTCTAAACAACTGACTGGGTCACTGTCCTAACAGCTACTGTCTGAAAAAATACACGAAACCCTCGGCAGAAGGTTCACGCAAGACGCGGTAAAATACAATACTCCGGGCCCAGTCTTTAAATTCCAAAAAAATATTCTCGGCCCCCTAAATTTTGCCTCATTACAGTTTTAATAAACGAAGTCACCTTTTCTTTCGTTTTTGCCAGGAATTTTTTTGTTTGGATTATACTAAGTGGTTATGTGACGGGTAGAATAACTATAAGGGAAAGAAGTCCAACGATGAATTTCCTACGGAATAAAGGTGTGTTTGTAATTAACGCTTTACTGCTAGCCCTATATAGAAACCTCAGTTTTCAGTTATGACATAATAAAAATAAATTCATAACGAAATCGGGAGAAAAATTAATAGTTTGCTTTTAATAAAATCAATTGCCCCAAAAATGCATTAATTCTTATAAATTACCTTGTTTTCCTTGGACAAACAACAGTATCTGCTGCCAAAAAAAAGAGGCTAAGTTACTAGACAGACTATATTTTTTCGATGCATATTCCAATATTTCTACAGTTCCTGTAAGTGTGCTAACCAGTCAGCAAGATACTACAACAACAGATATACTTCTTGATGAACCCATAGAAACTTCTTGTGAACCCGTCTCAATACGCCCTATGGTAAAATGAAAAATAGAAAATTTAGCAATACTTAAGTATTATCAAACGCTATAAAAAAATAATTCATTGGCTCGTTTATACGAATATTAGTATATAAACGATGAGTTTCGATGACTATCTGCACTTCTATTTTCCTGGTGAGTACATCGAGAATGCCTTCCATTTTTAATACCTTAAGAACAATGCTGGCCAGAACCCGACGCTGAACCGAGTAGGTTGTAAAGTGTTGAGGACTAAATTACGTAACGTGATATTTATCGTTGGAAAAGTCTATTTTTTTTTACTTTTTGAACCAATTTTCCTCATTTATTAATTTCTTTACTTCTTCCTATTGTTTTCTCTAAAAAAAGACAACAGAACATAACTATTGTAAAATTGATAGGAAATGCTAAACGATTATTTATTACTGTAAGATTTATAAAAACAAATATTTGTCATCTATAATGTTCATTCACTATTATTTTCCGTGCCTAGCGGCAGAGACAATACTCCTCCTATAAAATTCGCTGGTTCGGAAAATAATTTTTTATTCGGAATGACTCTACCTTCGGTCAGTCCTCACTTGACGTTTCTCATTGACAACGGAATGCTTAATTTCCACCGAAACACAAAAGCAGCAATACCTTCCCCCGATCGGAACAGTAGAACGACACAATGTATTATTAAGTTTCAACTCATCAGACACATTTTTAGTGATTAGCGACTTACCAAAATATAATTTCAATTTTTTTAAGTATTAAGCACCTAATGATTGAAATATGGTTGTTGAAGATTTGTAGACAGTTGGCTGTTAAGGTGTAAATTTTATTCATGTTTCTTTATTAGCCATAAATTATTTTGTAATTAAATAAATGAATAAAAAGTTAACACCAACATGATGAGCTCGTGGTCATCATCCGTCGTACTTGTCACAAAAAAGGATGGCGATTCTGCGTCAGTTATAGGAGACTTAACAAGATCACGAAAAAAGACGTTTATCCACTACCAAGAATCGACAGTACACTGAATTGTCTAAAGGAAGCAAATTTTTTTCTCCATCATGGACTTGCACTCAGGCTGAAGTGGACGAAGTCGGTCGAAAGAAAACTGTTTTCATTGTACCAGACAGACTCTACGCATTCAAATGCCGTTTGGGTTGTGTAATGCACCGGCAACTTTCGAATGAATGATGGACAACTTGTTGCGCCACTTGAAATGGACTATGTGCCTCTGCTATTTGAACGACATCATGGTTTTCTCGGAAACGTTCAGCAACCATCTGCACCGACTGCGAACTATTCTCGAGTGTCTGAGTACGGAAGGATGAGACTGAACCCAAAGAAGTGTCTATTCGGTGCCAAGGAAATAAAGATCCTCGGCCATCTAGTCTCTCGAGAAGGCGTACGTGCCGATTCGGAGAAAGTCAGGTCGATAACAAATTTCCCCGCCCAAGAAATCTACACGACGTCAAGTTTCCTTGGGCTCTGCTCTTATTATAGGCGTTTTGTCCGAGACTTTCGACACGTTGCGACGAGCCCTTGTTTCCGCCCTGTTCTAGGGTTGTTCGACCAATATGCCCCTACGGATTTGCACACTGACGCCAGCGGCCACGGACTTTGTTGTACTCGTACAGATATTTGGCAGGAAATAGAAAGTCATAGCGTACGCCTTCAGAACACTCAGAAAGGCAGAGAGGAATTATTCTATGATAGAGAGAGAATGCCTTGCTGTCTTTTGGGCTATAAATAAATTCCGGTCGTATCTCTTTGGTAAACCGTTCACGGTTCTAACGGACCCTCTGCTGGCTGACTGGGATCAAGGATTCCTCAGGACGGCTTCAGGAATATGACTTCACGAAAAAAAGAAGAGAAGACGAAAACATCAGGATGCAGACTATTTCTCCCGAAACCCCATCGACGACGAATAACCGAAGATTGAGGTCCTGGATTGTCTTAACTCTTTGATAGACATTCCTGTGGAACAGAGAAGGGACCCGAAGCTGAATCAGATTATATGAGCTTTGATCTCTTCACAGTATGTGAAAGGGGACTGTGAATTAATTAATAATGCAATACACAAGAAAATTACGACTCATTGGGAAGAAGATGGTTGCTAGTCAACCCCAAGAAACACCGTCTAGAAATTCTGCGACAATTCCAGGATGCACCCACCGCTGGGCACCTAGGAGTCGTCAAGACGCATGATAGAATCCGTCGACGATTTTATTGGCCGCGTCAACTTAAGGACGTTAGACACTATGTAAGCCACTGCAGAGAGTGTCAGAGAAAAAAGCCCATTCCCCAACGACCATATGAGAGACTACTACCGATTCCTCCGGTCGACTCACCATTTCAACGCATCGGGATTGACCTGCTCGGAAGATTTCCAACATCATCCCGGAGAAACAAATAGATTATTGTCTGCACCTATTACTTAATACGGTTTGCCGTCTCAAAAGCTGTAGCATCGACGAAAGCTTTTGAGATCGCCAACGAGATCTACAACGATACTTAGGTATTATACTTAGGTATTATTTCTACAACGATACTTAGGTATTATTTCTACAACGATACTTAGGTATTATTTCTACAACGATCTCGAAAGCATGGAGCTCCAAGAACTATAATCACAGATCGGGGAACGGTATTTCAAGCGTCTAATAAGTGAGATAAAAAGACTGTTTGAAATAACGCACCGAATGACGACAGCTTCAAACGAACGTGCTTACCGAGAGGTTAAACAAAACATTGGCCGACATGTTGTCCATGTACACCGACGTCGATCAGAAGAACTGGGACACCGTACTTCCATTTATGACGTTCGCCTACAATACCGCGAAGTAAAGTACGGGATTCACGCCATTTTTCCTGGTCCACGGCGGCGAGGCAAAAACGAAAATGGACACGATATTATCTTACAATTCCGACGATGTGAATGACCCTTACATTGGTCAATTAGTGTCGAGGGCCGAAGAATCCCGACAACTAGCTCGTATACATACGCTCCAAGATCAAGAAAAGGACCGACAGCGATACGACGCAAGACATCGTCCAGTTTTGTACCTGCCAGGGGATCTAATCTGGACCTTTACTCCTATTCTCAAAGTCGGCCTCTCGGACAAGCTCCTGAAACGGTACTTTGGTCCGTACCGTGTCCTACGACGTTTATCCAACTTCACCTATGAGGTCGAGGATTACAATCCCAGTTCGAGGCGAAGAAAGAGCCGTGGCAGCGTTCACGAACTGAGGATGAAGTCGTATCATGAACCCGACGCTCAAGGGAGGTTCAAGACCAAACGGGACCAGTCGACGACAGGAAATTATACGGAGACGAAGATGTAGCAATGACGACTGCCAGCTCAAGACCAGGGAGAACTGGATCATCTTACATCGGCCAACGACGAGATCTAGAGGACTCAAGACGTCTCGGAACTAACAGCGTGACGCTGTTTATTTACAAATCACTGGACTGCAGAAAGTTGAACTCTGGTTCGAGTCCCACCCGACGCAACCATTTTATTTGTTTACATTTCATTTCTAGTAGTTTCTGTTTCGAGAATGTTCTGTTTCTGGTATATTTTATGAATGTATAAATTGTACTGGATTCCGAATCGGAGTCAGTTTTTCGCAGTACGAACCTTGTACAGCACTTCGATGTTAAACAGACGTCTCACGATCCTTCAGGATGTGACTATTATGATGATGTTTGGAAAGCCCATTCCTGAAACAAAGCAGCAATCCTTCTCCCAGTAGCTGTCAACAAGGTCCACTAAATATCTATAAATAAAAAGAGAATATAAAACTTGTAAGCTGCAAATCAAATCTAGTAACAATTCAATACTTTCAGATTTCTATACAGACCATTCACAAAGCTCATGGCTAGTTTGTTTCATTTTGTTACGTTGGCGATTTACTTGGACGAAGTTTAATAAAACTAGATATGCTTAATGCACCCGTCAGAACAGAAATAATTATAGAGATCTTAGCGGAGAAAACAATCTAGCTGCAGGTAACTGTTTCGTACGAATTTCATTATTTCGCGTTTTTTTTGTGAACAGTAAATCACGGAGATTTATAAAATTATTCTCTTCGACTTGAAAACCATCTATCAAATAGTTTTGGGTCGACTCTTCATATGCAATTAATCATTTCAGGATTGTCACCTTCAAATTTCACTGTATTATATTAACCTCACGGTTTCTTTCGATGTGAAATAAATAGAAATGAACAATGTTTTTCGCAATCTTAGTTGAATTATAATTTCTTTTTCTATATATTAAATGTATCGTGCAGAATTTTGAATAAGACAATAGCAACAAATCGCTAATGACCTCATTGGGTGCGAATATAAAGACAGAAATAAATAATACTTTCATACACCATTAACGTGTTATATCTTCACGTAAATATTTGTGTTATTAATGTTAAGATTGTTAATTCTGCATCTAAAATGCAAAACTACAAATGAGACAGTCTATATTATTTTGTAAATTAGATGAACATGTATCAGTTAAAGTGAAATAAAATGAAAGTTCATGAATATGTTTAACTTTGAGAATACAATAATTTTTAGAACGAAAAAGTAAACTCTTCGGTTATCACTGGACTTGAAGCAATTCTGCAACATAGTCTGAATCATTATCAAATGGATCTTCCCATATTTTACTGACACTCCTTTCGTGCCTTGCTTTCTTTGCCCATATTTCCCTTATTTCGGGTCATACACTTACATAATATACATCAAAATGATACAAAATGAACCTATTGATATTGTATCAGACAGACAATTTCCTATATCATCAATAGTCATTTGGATTTTGTCCTCTCATACTTTTTCTTTCAAATATATTTTTATCAGAACAGACTCTGAAAAAAGTTTTTACTTATTTATTATTGCTTCCTCAGGTAAGATGCCAGTGGTTTTCTATAGCTTTACCTGTCTCATCCTGCAAGGCCTACATTCAACAGAACGAATTGCTTAGTTGAAATAATGTGGAAATAAAAAGTTCATACAGCTATTAAAATAGCTGTCACATCTATAATATGCATAAAGGATAGTCATTAAAATTTTTGAAAATTTATAAGTCTGTTATCCATAGTGAGTCTTTTATCACCAAGTTCCAAACTCCAAATATCTCTTAAGGCTTCAGATACACAGGTTTAATAATCACATTATTACCATAGGATTTCCTTTTCTATTATTAGTGAATTCCTTGAACCACTCTCTCTTAAGTAACATGTATTTTAAAGTAATACATTGATGTTTCCCATCTTCTTCCCTCCATGCCTCCCTATTCAAGTTTAGTTATCCATTTTTTCACTCGACTATTTTATTGTAATAGTAAAGGTATGCATTGTATGTAAGAAGTAAGAATGTTGTGACATTGTCTGATCAACTAATTTATATGTGCAGGAACAAATTCCCAACTAACATTCCATCAAATACCAGCTCAGTTAGTATATTAAGTTCTTTTCTATAGATAATTATATAAGGAATGCAGATATTCTTTAAATAGAAAAATTATCAAAACGCAATTGATTACACCAATATTTTAACACAAATGTGATGTATTGGGCATGGTTTTTAATTAGCAATTCTATTCAAGTTACTCTTTCTCCAACATTAAAATCTTTAACATAGTTCTGCTAACATTCACATTTGCTGGAGCTCAACATTTGTTGATTTGTAACATTAGTTTTTGTCCTTTTACCCTTTACCGGCTGATATTATCATGGTAAATTTTGTCAAGTGAGATTAATCTACAAGTCACTTACTTCACCACCAGGTGCACACTCCTCTCTGCTCTATGCATCATTCACAACTATTGCATGTCCCACCAAGATGCACCAATAATTAATAAAATTTGATTCCCAAAATTCCACTAGTTTTTGTCACATCATCACTATTTTATCAACAAAAAAATTATTTCTTGCACACCAACTAAAAATTAATGTAGGAACACCACTTATAACTAAATATTGAATACATAAAATCATCACAAAAAATTCTTATAAAACAAAAGGCTTCAAAAGTGAATCCTGTTTGTTGAATAACAACAATGATCTACATAAAATGATTTACCCTCTCCTCCTAGATTCCAGGGAAAACTGATTTGTGATTTCATTACAAAAAAAAATAATAACAGCTGATTTTCCTTTTTACCATTTACATTTTTAACAATTCATTTTCATTTATTATTACTTTAAAACTTACTTCCTTCTTGTGTTTATGCAATTTTGCATGTTGTACTATCAATTACACTAATGTTTTCACTTCCTAAGAGCAAAAATAATAACATTCATTTTTAATTATTTTGCAACTGTTCATTACTATCTTTATCAATTGAATCTTTAATTTGAATATATCTTATCTCTGTTTGCTTCGTATATTATTAAATTGATTTTTCAACTAATTTAATTTTCACCTCCATCTCATTAATTTTTTTTCTAATGTTAACGTTTTTCACCATTTGGAAAACATTAACATCTAGTTTATTATAATTTAATTTACACTTTATAGTTCTGACTCTACACACTGACATTTCTAGAAAATTTTTAATTTTTGGACAGAATTATAACAATTTGTATGCTGATTTACAGTGGTAAGTAACTCTAACATATGCACATTTACACTAACGGATCAACCTCGTTACCATGTGACACAACATTCAAATTGATATTATTCTGTTTACTATGAACTTAAAAAAAAATTTACAAATATTTTCCTACTTTTCTTCTAATTATCAATTAATTCACCAACTTGTTAGTCAATATTTCTATTTGTGTATGCCCTTGAATATATTGTCCAAATCTGACTTGCATTCCCACATTATTTAATTATCAATTTTCTTACCTAACTCGTTCCAATTATTATTAGATTCCTCTACTTTATCTACTTCATTAAATTTTATTCCTTTTTAACTCATTTAGCTTTTAAGAAGGTTCTTATTTCCCTTTAAAATTTCACCCACCATTTAATGACTCATACATATATCCTTCATCTATGTTTTTTAGCCACAAGATTGATGTTAACTTAACCACCTTCCCTGTTAGTAACCTCTTCAGCCTCCAAACTTAGTATCTCACATCTCCAAAATATTCATGACAATCTCCTGGTTCCATGCTGATTCCAACACATCAATTTTATTTAGATTCATCTTCACCAATTTTTCTATTCTTGGTCCCACCTAATATAATAATGACAATCCACCACACAAAAGCCCAGTTTTTGTATTAACTTTCTTTTGTCATTAATTATTGAAGGACACTAGATAATTTTGTAATAGAAAATAATAATAAAATTAAATGATCAGACCAATGTTTTTATTTTTTGAGCACAAGTTGTATGTTATCTCAGGCCTGTTTTTAATTAGCAATTGCATTTAAAAAACACTACCCCTTTCTCCCAACATTAACATCTTCAATATCGTTCAAATCACTCGCACTTCTGTAAACATTCAGAATAATTCAATCTTATTATGTGTGGTTCAAACAAATTTTTATTCATTTGACTCTTTATTAACTCATGTTATCGCGGTAAATTGGTTGAGTGATACCAATCCACAACTCACTTGCTTCCCTGCCAGGTGCAGACATCTTTGTCCTGCTCCACGTGTCCTACACACAATTACATGTGCCACCAAAATACTGTAGATAATATAAGAAAATGTAGCGCAAATTGGATAGGGGACAGTATTTCTATTTGTAAATGAAATAAATATATTTGATTCTTAACTTCTACCAACCTTGGAATTTTAATTAAATTATTAAACACTGTTGTATTAATTCGCAAACAATACAGGTTAAAAAGTGAACATGTGAAAAAATAACTCAGGGCAAGTTTCAACTACGGTTACTTTTACATTCATGTTCTCACATGAACTATGAAATTTCTCTCTGTTTGTGACCACAAGGTCCTTAATAATATCATATTTCAGTTTTTCTGTCATATCATTTATATAACTAGGGAAATTTTAAATGTTATCAGACAATTTCTTTAAATTGGTTTGAGATCATAAAATGTTTCCTTGTATCTTAATATAGGGATTTCCTTCAGCATGAAACACAATCAAGACATTTAAATAATTTCTCATCAGAAATTCCCCATGTGATTTACTAATTATCTTGATTATTAAGAATTTAAATTGCATTGAGCTTGTTTGTTTTGGATTTCATGAGAGTTGATCAGTTTATGAAATATTGTATATGGATTGTTGAATGTTTTATCACACTTTGTAACAACTTTAAATTCAGTATGATGGCGTGGAATTTTAGATACTTTATTTTGAGAATGATTTATTACAATTAGCATATGTAAGTGACTGGTTAGTTAATATTACTAAAGACAATCATTTTTATATAAAAGGACTCTATTTCGTTTACTTTTAGATGTCTAGGCTCTAGCTACTTGCAGCTCTACGCTCACATAGCGTAGATACGTAAAAATTCCTCATAAATAGTGATTCCAATGAATTGGCCGCCAGGTACTTTTGTAACAAGAAAAAAACCAAAAGCGTCAAGAAAAAAAAATTATTTATTAATCTTGCTAAAAATGTTCGTAATAGAGCGTGGCGTTATATGGGTGCGAAACGTGGACGATCGGAGTTGCGGAAAGGAAAAGAATAGAAGCCTTTGAAAGTTGGTGCTGAAAATCAGATGGGTGGATAGAATCACTAACGAGGAAGTTCTAAACAGAATAGCGGAAGAGCGAACAATATGCAGGACGTTGATCAAGAGAATGGATAGATTAATAGACCACGTTTTAAGACATGAGGGTCTTGTAAAGTTGTAAAGTGTGTGGGATAAGAACAGAAGAGGGAGGCCAAGAATGGTATAAGCTAAGTATCATAGGGAGGATCTAGGTTGTGCTAATTTAGAGGAAAAGGCTTGCACCATATAGTTTAGCATGGAGGGTTGTATCAAACCAGTCTTAGGACTGAATACCACAATAACAACAGTTATGATGAGAAATAATCTAAGGCAAGGCGTGGTCATTACACAATCCAAACACACCGAATTCGCCGGACACTTACAATATTCGTCGACGGAAATCAAACAGTTGAACTCCAAAACTTAAGCCTTTGGACAGGCGTAACACGACAGAGATTTTGTGTCTTGTTCGTTAACCAAATAATCTTCACGAGCACGAGAAAAAAAAACCACGTGTATCGTTCACCGCATTCTACCGGCTACTGCCACTCACTAAAACTTTTGGCTTCCGTCATCTTTTAAGTAATAGGCCACTTGGCCCCTTTTAACCAATAGCATTTCTACGATTAGCTCTCGACTCATCTTCTAACAAAACTCACGTGGCCAACTTAACGCGCGCTATTGCTGTCTATTTAGCCCAACTCGCAAATCATGGCGTGCGGTTAACAATGGCTTTCTATTAAAAGACGCCAACAAAAAAAGTTTCACCTTTGTAAGGTCGAATTTGCCGCTTCATAGGACAGAGCTGCAATTTACATGTAAATATATATTTTATTTATTGCCGCATCAACTGGTTGAGCCATTAATGACATTACTTTTCAGGGTGCTAATTAGTTAACAGTAGGGTTTCCTTGGTATTGAAACACAACCTCTATGTCCGCACTGTGATTTGAATCTGGGACCTATGTGATTAAGGCGCTATATTGGCCGCTATACCAAAGGGCGTGAACTATTTCTTTTGTAATGTGTGTTATTTTGGTTGGCCAGTAGATATTGTACGAAATGTGGTTGATTCCATTTTCAGTTCCAACAGGCCAGCAGCCAGAGCTAATTAAATTTTATTGATTCCTCTTTTAATATTTTCTGAGATTGGCCAATTTACAATTTATTGTAAAACTAAAATATCAGATAAATATAATTATATTTTCTGTTGTTCCAGGTCTAATAGTGTTTTTTTCATCAGGATCAAATAAAACAAGTAATGGATTTTGGTTCCACGTTCAAACTTTAAATGATAAGGTTCCTACATATCAGTTAACCCGAATTGCTAAAATATTGCAACACACAAATATATTCATAGATATAAAATATTTCAAAATCTTTATTGGTCATAAGAAATTTGTTATAGAAACTTGTTTATAAATGATATAAAGAATGTAAAAGTTAAACTAAGTTTTTCCTTTCCAAGTTATTTAAGTAACAGACAGAAAGTGACTTACATAAAAATAAATATTACATAACATATCATAATAGAGAATTTTTGACAATGTATTAGACAAATTGCATTGATGTAAAGGTACATTAATATTCAAATATTAATATCTAATGGGTTGCAAATGTGTTGATTGTGATGAACTATTCTCAAGTTTGAATAAACTAAGCAGTAATGAGTCTCACAGTAGTAAAATGTTAAACAAATATGTGGAATGTGATAAAAAGTTATCACAATCAATCAATTTAAGATTTCACATGATGATTAATACGAAACCACGTCCATTTAAATGTTATGTATGTAATAAAAGTTTTACACAGTTGGGTAATTTAAAAAGGCATATTGGTAGTCATACTAATGAAAAGTTGTACAAATGTAGTGAATGTGGTAAAAAATTTTCTGGTTCTAGTAATTTAACAACGCACATGAGGATTCATACAGGTGAAAAACCATATAAATGCAGTGAATGTGGCAAAATGTTCTCACAATCTATCAACTTAAGAAATCATATGACCATTCACACTGGTGAAAAGCCATTTAAATGTGTTGAGTGTGATAAAGTATTTTCTTTGTCAAGTAATTTAAAAAAACACATGAGGATTCACACTGGTGAAAAGCCATACAAATGTAGTGAATGTGGTAAAACATATTCAGACTCAAGTAGTTTAATAAATCATTTAATGATTCATACAGGTGCAAAGCCGTACAAATGTGGTGAGTGTAATAAAACATTTTCAAATTCAAGCTATTTAAAAGGTCACATGAAGATTCATGATAATCAAAGACCATACAAATGTGTTGAGTGTGATAAAACATTTTCACGATCATGTTATTTAAGTGTTCACAAGAGGAGTCATACTGGTGCAAGACCATACAAATGTAATTATTGTGAAAAAGCATTTACAGTATCCAGTAATTTACGAATTCATATGAGAAGGCATACTGGTGAGAAACCCTTTGTGTGTGTTGAATGTGATAAATCATTTTCACAATCATTAAATTTACGAATTCATATGAGGTGTCACACTGGAGAGAAACCCTACAAGTGTGCTGAGTGTGATAGGGCATTTACAGATTCAAATAAATTAACAATTCATATGCGGTCTCACACAGGCCAAAAACCATACAAATGTGTCGAGTGTGATAAAACATTTTCCCAGTCTCATTATTTAAGTGTTCACATGAGGAGTCACACTGGTGAAAAACCATACAAATGTGGAGAATGTAAGAAAACATTTTCAGTATCAAGTAATTTACTAATTCACATTAAGAGACACACTGGAGAAAAACCTTACAAATGTATAGAGTGTGATAAGACATATTCAGATTATAGTACTTTAAGGAGACATAACGATAGGGTTCACACAGGTGTGTAGACTTGAAATAAATATTCACCTTGGCCGTATCCTTATTAATTATTTTTACAGTAACTTTATTCACCTTTACTATGAAGTATATTTTATAAAATAAATTATAAACATTTTAATCATTCATTACTAAGATTAAGAAAGGACATATTGGATTATTTTTGTAAATTGTTTTTAGATAATTTGAATGTGTTTAAATGTATCTGTGATGTATTTTATTTTTTATATATGTTATTCTGAGATCTTTTTGTTTTCTCTCTATTCATCTTCTTATTGAACTCTTTCTCCAAGACCACGTTCATGCCATTTCTTCTTCTGACTCCCTAATACGACAATATCATCGGCAAAGCATAAGGTTTTTATTTCTTTACCTTGTAGTATGATTCCTTTTCCATATTCCGTTGTAAATTTCTTCATTGCTTGTTCTATACATAACTTAAACAGTATGGGTGAAAGACTGCAACCTTTTCCTACTACCATCTTTATTTCTGCTTTTTTTTCCTGATCCTCAATCCTAATTACTGCTGACGCCTTTGTGTGCAAGTTATGTATAAACCTCCTTTCTCAATATTTTATTCCTGTGCTCTTTTAAATCATTAATGGTGTGTTCAAATTCACATTATCAAATGATTTTATAAATCTACAAATGTCTTGCTCCATTCTGGATCTTGACCTACTGGGTCAATTTCAGACTGTTATCTTACACAACACATTCCAAATTTGGAGTAATATGTGGTCTTCGTATCGATTCTCCAGCAGCCTTAATCCCAGTCTCCATGACCATGATGACACAAACACCCATGCATTGACCCAGAACCTTTGTGTTGTGAGGCAAAATACTAGCCACTAGACCATCGGAGGCCAGCTGTTATTCATATACAAAAATTAAATGTTCACTCGTTATAATTTGCATTTGCCTGTACATTAACCTAAAAATTATTTTAATTAAATGTTTTATTAAGCAAACTTTAATTTATTCATTATACAAATTATTCCCCTTTATAAATATTAAATTTATAATTTTTATAACCCTTTGCACTGCTCATCATAACAACCACCTACTGTTATAATTTAAAACAAAATCTACCACACTGTGATTTAATAAGTTAACATAAAAACCAAAAACTGGGCCAATGAAATAATAATTGCTGGCGACCATTAAGTATTAGCTTACCTTGCAACTAGAGTAAACATGGTACCAAGGTTTCCAGGTTGATTGTGGAGTATAATCAGACCCCACCAATTCAATATTTGGTACGGGGTGTAATAAATTTATTTTCACTAATAAGCTTACTGTTACTGCTATGCTTCTCAAAGCTGGTGAAGGACCATGATATACTATAGGTAGTGATGCAACAGATTCTTTTTGAACAATAATGTGGTCTAAATGTAACTCTTCATAATTGTGAAATTATATTTGATGGGATAGCGCAATGACCTAACAGGTCAACAAATGCTATGTTTGTTTGTTTCTGAAAATCATGTAAGTTATACTGTACAAAAATAATATTTCATTCTGCCATTGTGTAGTTTGCATTTACAATAATAGAATTTAATAAAACATTACGATCGAACAGAAAAGAAACGTTTAAATTTCAGCTCAGTCAAAAGGCATGAAACGGAATTAGTAGATCAGAATGGATCCTCAGGTACATAGTGTGGATGAATATTGCTTAGGTCCTGGCATTGAACCAGAATTGCTTAACTAGTGGGAGGTCTCATTCGTGTTCGATTCCTGGTATCGGTCAAGATTTACCATTCTAATTTTCAAAAAAATTACTTTAGTAAAAGCACATCTGTTCCTGGCCAAAATGACTAAAATTCAAACAATCCCAAAATTAATATTTATATGAGAAGATTACTTTTGAAGTGTGTGTGCTCAAGCAATGAGTAAAACGTAGACTGTCCAAAGCAATTTCATAGGATTTTCTGTGATATCACCAATATTAGATGAGATTATCAGTGGGCGTCGCTTGTCACACTGTTTGTACGTAGCAGCAGACTTAAATTCATTTGAAAAATGTTATAATTGTGGGGGTGGCAGACAATAGTTGGGACTGCAATATTAATTAGCATATACAGGATGAAATTTGTATAATAAAATTGATAGCATGTTTGTTTCTTTGATTTTTTCGTTGGTGGTTGAAAATCTTCCAAATACACCGTGTGTGTATATGAATATATGTGAGATTGTATGTTTCGCAAAAAATCTAAACGCGTGGAACAAATTCTGTATAAGAATTCTTTGTGACCCGGAAACAAACACTGCAAAGAGAGGGGCGGAAAATTTTAAATACGGAAAACGGCCGATATTGGCATCAAATCCTTTGATATTATCTGAGTAAAATTTCAAGGCTATTCAGCATGGGCGGTAAGTACTAGAGATGTTGCGGATGCTGTCTTTTTTTTTGTATCCGTGGATGCGGATCTTAAGATAAAATTAATAATTATTATTTAATAAAAGTAATATCATCGCCTTTTAAGGGTTCCAGTCGGTTTCGCAGATGCTCATGAATTAAACCCGCACTACTGAGCAAGTGTTCACTAGGAATACTACATGGTGGTGGTGCCGATAAAAATCTGCATGTTATTGTTGCTAATATTAACAATACTTTTATAGGACTATCATTTACATTGACCTTTCTTTTAATTGCGGTGAGATAACAATTACTTCTTGACTCTCATCTTCACGAATCCAAAATCATTGCAAGATAGTGTTTTAAGCATAAATTTTTGGCCGTTCCGGACGTCCATGGTTGTTCAGTATCTTTTTCCGAGGAATCTCACATTCTTTTAGCCCCTTCGGAATCAAGAGAACGTGAAACGTCATTATAATTGTTCCCCATCGTCAAAATACCTTCTTTAATCATTTCCTGTGAAACTGGTGTAAAAAACTTGCGCTCATTGCGAGTGATGAGGTATAAATTGCTCTTCCAAAAAAGTAGAAAACTTTCCTGCAAGTTCAGCTTTTAGAGTCTTGGTGACCAGTCAAATTGGATCAAAATCGTGTGATCTTCTTAAATAATCATCAATGTTTTCTTCAAGTAATTGATATATTAGAATTACAGATGAAATAAGGGCATGAAAGTGGTTTCCTCGAAACGTTCCAATATCTCAATACAACATTTAATTACTTTCCAGGCTTCTAGTATAATAGGTTGAATGTCACTGTCATTGATATAAAGACTTACAGCATCCTTTACCATCACGAAATTATCAGATATGTACTGTTCCATCACGTTATACAGTCTGTCCCGAATTTATTGCAGGTGTTTCTGAGCGAAAGTGGAATATAAAATGAGTAGAATTTTTCTTACTTTTATGTTTTGGGGTAAAAGGCTGCATAAGGGTGATCCTGAAACAGGCAACTCCCCTGTAATAGCATGGGAAGAGAACTTAAATGGGGGAGGGGCAGGTCGAAGTTAGAGCAAGGGTTGTCTAGAGCCTCACGGATATAGTTTAAGGATCCTACCCGGTGATTCACCTAAAAGAGATGCAGGGAAAATCTAGAAAACCTGCTTCAGGTAGGTCGGACTATTGGGTACTAGTCTTACGTCCTTCCGATTGACGGCACCTAGCCGACTGATCGAATGGGATCTTGTCGGGACCTGCCCTATATCTGCATCCGCATTGATTATTGGATGCAGACGTTCAATTCGACGCGAAAGATCCGACATTGCTGATGCGGATATTCGCGACATCCCTGATAAATACTAATAACAGTGGGGAAGGTCACCATAAGAAACAAAAACAAATGTTCAATCAGGATTTGTGTAGAAACGGGCTATTTTAGTCACTGTTTAATTCAGACATTAAGCATGATTTAAGTTGCTGTTTAATGTATAAGAGGGGGTTAAAGTGATAACTTCCTTTAAAACGGATGGATTTTATTTCAGTGAAATTTTTTACGCATGCTGCTTGCGTCGCGAAACCAAACACTGTGGGGGTAAGACACGGCTACCCCAGCCACTCCATCCGCAGTGGTGGAGGAAGAGAAAATGATAAAAAAAACGCATCATCGGCCGATTTTTGGGCCCAATAATATTTTTCTAGATTAATTACTTTGATACGGCTTCTCCAATGTTTCTGTTTATAATTTCAACCCAATTCCGCATGAGATGGAGGGCGAAACAAAAGAGGAACAACATAATTAAGGTCGGTATCAATTGCAGGGTTATGGAAGTTGCGGATTTTAAGTATGACATTCAAAATGTTGTTTATGTTGTAGTTTACTTTCTAGAAGTGTGAGAAGAAGGGCATTTAACAATGATTTGTGCACAATGTACAACGCGTTAATCTATTTCGTTCCTTGCTACCCCAAGAAAAACGCGGAGGTGAGAGACAATTACCATCCCTCGGAGAAGGGGTTGGGGTGTAAACTTTAAAAAAGTGAAAACCGGTCATTATTTGCGACGAAGTCAGTGAGATTGGTTCCTTCCGATTCTGTTTCTCTACTTTATCAACCTTTTTGGAATGTGAGAAAACCCTTAGCTGTTCTTCAGCCCTATAATGGGCGTGCGGGTGGATGACGTGAATGCAATAAGTAATAGGAAATCCACCGATGATCGTGTCTTGTAATAAGTAATTTCGTCCTTCCGGCTTGTTATAATGTTCGTCACTTAGATTTGTGCGCCGTCAGTCCTCGGGTAGTCATTGTGTGTTAACAGGTCAGATATTTTGAAGCTGGAAGGTCGTTGACCTGGAAGCGGTCTGCGGTCATATGGACCGTAAACTTTATTGAAAACCCTCAGGAAGTGGGGGCAGGCCTGGAACATAATAAATAGGGTGGATTGGTGTGGACATGGTTATTATTTTTGCTGTGAACGGCGGTGTGGAGATTTTTGCTGAGAACGGCGGCTGGACAGGAGTTATTTGGAGAATATGAGAGTTCAGATTGAGGCTGCAAAGGAGATGGATATTCTGTTGCCGTGAATGGTGAAGAGGACAGTGATTGTTGGAGAGTACAGTTTTGGAGAGCAGAGACACCAGTCCGAAGAGCTCGGAATGAATGGACCCAGGCGGAACGTGAACATCTTTGGCTGCCGCACCGAGAACTGCACACAGCAAGCCCTCCCCTTCCCTTTGTTTTCACTGCGTGTCACTTGGCTGCCACGACCGGCAACATTTCGAACATGACGGTGAACATTCTCATATTTAGATAAAATTTCAAAATCTTTGTAATCATATTTTAGGTTAGGTATTAGAGCTTAAGTAAGAGTGAATGTGAGCAGCATCTAATGATTGTGGAGTCGGAGTGAGCTTTGGCCGGGAATAAAATGACAAATTAAATTGTTTATAATTTTAACCCATTGTTTGATCATTGAATAAACTATCCATCCCAAAAATAATTAATTTAAGCCAAGACCCCTGAGAGTCTCATGCTCGACTCAACAACCCATGTGTCTTGGCTCGATGCTGGCCATCTCCCTCGGGACCTCGCGGTTCGCGATTGCTGTTTTGTTTATTATAGAGAAATATACATTAATTCTGCGTATGCAGTGGCGCCCGGGCCGGCATTGCGACGTGAAAAGATCCGAGGGCGAGGGAAGCGTTTTAGGCCTCGGGCACGATAAAAGCGGCAGAGTAGTGAGCGATGCCGGCTACGATAGAGAACCCTTGAACGGCATCGCCCTCTGACTCCTCGTCATGGAGTCGTCGTGTGAAGTAGCAAAGCTTCTCTTGCTCAGTGACAATAGTAGCCTTTTATGGAAACGAATTTTAACGAAAGGCAAGAGAAAGTTAAGAGTTAATCCCATAAATAGGAGTATAAAGTTTTCGGAGAATATCACCATCTTTTTAGAAATTTAAGAGATGACGAAAATAGGTTTTTCGAATATACGAGAATGTGTATTTGAACATTCGATTACGTGCTAAGAAACACTAAACCATTTTAATGAGGTACTTATAATTAAATTTACATCTACAGTTTTATGAATAATGTAAGTTGCAATAATTGTAAGCCTGATTTCAGTTAATAAAATTAATAATAATAGAAAATATTGTATTACATTCAAAAATATATTACGCGTACCTGTCACATAAGTTTTATTTCATTTCCAATTTTTTTATATCAGTACTTACGCTTTATAAAATTTTATGTCTTAGAAAGCAATTTAATTAAATAAAAATGTATATTAATAAATGCTCTCATCATTTTATTGTATCTGATAAAAAGAAACTATACGTTTCGGAAGAAAAGAAACATGTTTAGTCTTGAAAAAATAATTACTTATATCGTCGGATCCTTTGGATCCTCTATGTCATTTTAAACCTGAATTAAATGTACAAATTTATTCGTTTTAGACTAATTGGGATGTTTTTAAAGTTGCAAGTTACGGGTGACAAGAAATTGTATGTAATAAGTACATTTAATTGAGGTTTGAAATGGCCCAGTAGGCCGAAACCTTTCAACAAATTATTATTTTTTGAAGACTTGTTCATTGCCTTCAAAATATATCCTACAACAGTCTTCACTAAGCAAATGAATATGTTTGATTATCGATGCAAATGATGGTAAAATTTTGAAAACTATGTGCCTTCCGAAAAATTAAACCAAAATTAAACTTCTTATAAAATAATCTTTAACATTTAATAAACAAATTAAATGATTTTTTACTAACGGAAATTACAGTGGCCTCGTCCTGTTTTTTTGTGCATTCAGTTGGGCTCGAGAGTTTTTTATAGTCCCTGCCGCTCAGCAGGGGAAAAAAATTAATGTCCGGGGTGAGCGGCAAGCTGAGCGGCGGAATTCGAACCGCTCTCCGCTTACTCTTGTCGTACGTAGCCAGTGGAACCGCGGACCCATTGAATTGCATTGAAACATTAAATTGAGCGGTGCCGCTCTAACTACCTGCTCCCTGCCGCTCGCCACTTTTATCGTACACGAGGCCTATAGTCTATTCCGAGTTTTTGGAAATCGCTCAGTTCTATTCGGGAAGTAAAGCTGTAGTTTAGTCCCTATGAATGGGGGTGGAGTTTTGAAAGTCGTTGAGAATTCAATACTGTACCGGGCTAATGTAAATTAACGGGCAACGCTGATTAGCTTACACATTTAAAATACAAATAAAATTTTCAGCAGTAGTTAGTACGTTTGTTGAGGAAAGTGAGTGAGTGGTTAGGTGAACAAAGTGAGACTGCCACTTCAAATCCAACTCCAGGCACTGATTTGCATTTGATACCCCTATATTCAATCAGTGATCTCAAAGATAATTCATTAAAAATATATTTATTAGTCACCACATCATATTATGTTGTTGAATTTAATTTTATGAATTATTCAAATTAATATGATATTATATTTATCATAGTATGCTGGAGTATCCTAAAACGTTCTTCGGTTTTTATAGACTGAGAATAACCAGTTTCAAAGAGCTTGTTACATTATTTGATTCAAATTTAAGACATGCTATACCTATTGAGGAGAGGTTGAGTGTTACGTTAAGGCAATTAAAACGATAATTTAACTTATTTTTGTTCATTTTTATAATGCAATTATACATTAATAATACTTCAAATTAATACTTTTTTTCTTGACAAATAAAATATTTCCGATTCGCCTCTGAAATTATAATATTACGACTGTATTGTATTTTTTCTAATATAGTGGTTATAAAATTTGAATGTTTTTCGTCACATTAATACTTGCCGTGGGTAATTAATAGCATGATTATCATCAAGGTTTTATTCTGCGTCAAGGAGCAACAGGAAAAGCGAAGTTCGTGACTTCAGCTTGTCTGCCGTTATCAATAGTGCCTCGTTACAAACTTTTACCATTGAAATAATTCAATCTTACTTTTTCTTTTGCGTCGTAAAGTAAGTAGATGAAGCAATACGAAATTCGTTGTGACCTCATAATTCTTTTCTCCTTCATCATCAACTACTGCCTGTTACAAGTTCCCTTCATTTTTTCGATTTTAAATACGTGTTTTAATATTTTCCGGAACGTTGTGGCAGCTGGCCGTATTCTTTTGTTCATTAGATTCCCTTCAGAAACAAGTCTCCAAATTGCCCCGTTTCTTTTACAGTTCGTGACCTGAAATAATAAAAAAATTGAAGTTATACAATACTAGTTGTAATTATGTTTCCAAGATATTTGGTCTACGGCAAAGGGTGCTATCCTTTCAATATCTGATCTAGTACAATACGAGGTATTGGGGAGCATACTTCCAAACATTTTATATGGCAGAGAGACGAGATGAGTAAAGTCGCAGATGAATATTAGCAACTCACTATTTTCCTAACATCATTGGGGTAATAGAAGTAAAATTATTTATTGACTGTAAGTTCAAAAATTAATTTAAACTATACTACAAGAATGTATAAATATAGACATACCAGGTCTCGACGTATGCTGGAATGCACATTTGACATTCTTGTCAGAAAGAGGCGTGTTTTTCATCATCCAATCGATGTAAAACCATTGAATTTAGAGTTCCTATTGGGTCATTCCATTTAACATCACCAAAGGCGTTCCACTCGACACTCCAAATCTCATTTGGTAAGGAAGTAAACCCAGACGCCAAATAAACCTGTGAGAAATATTAGAACTCATTGTACACTGGTTCAGAAATTACAAGCCCATTTTCAATGGACTGTCACGCGCCGCTGAAAGGGCCAACTTTGATCCCTTGTCAAATCCTGCACACTTCAGTCGTACGGTTCTCCGGCACTTGGATATAACTTTTTCTGTTCGTTCACATGATTTTAACCCTATCGATTTCCACTTGTGGCGGTTATTTAAAATCATTGATGTATTCGTCTTCAGTACCTGAGAAGGAATCGAATAGTGGCAGGTTTGAGGAAATACGCACTACTCCTAGAATTTGGGACAGTGTTCGCAGGGCCATGACACATCGATGTGAGGTCTGTATTCGAGCAGGAGGTGGACATTTTGAACATATTTTGTGAAGGTAACTACAGGGGTTGGACAAAATAATATGAACACCTGGGCCATTCCATGTCAGTTCAACACCCATGGTCTCAGATTTTAATGAAACTTGGCATGTTTGTTCCTTTCATGGATATAAGGAATGATATGAAATATTTCTGCTCTATCACAAATGGTTTTTTGTTTTACAGCCTGCTGAAGTTTTTGAAATCACGTGTTTTTTTTCGATCGGCGGATGAAATGAAATTTGTTTTTCCATAGAAAATATATTATATCTTCCTTATTTACCAACCAATGTTGATGAAATTTTTTATTGGAATACTTCAATAGGAAAGAAAGCCAGAAAACAATTATTGTAACTATAAACTATCTGTAAGTGGTCTGAAAAAAATTCTGAAGTGGCGAAATGAATTTTTTTAATGAAATATGACTATCGACGCGAGGCGGAATATCATCGTGAGGGAAAAGGATAACATCAAAAGTTTTTATAATTGTTATTCATAAAGATATACACTACCACATGAAAAAATAAAATTAATATTTTTTTACTCCTTGATTTTTTTTTCACTTCAAAAATAGGAAATGGGTCATTCCATGTCATGTGGCTTAATTTTCAGAACCGATCCCCGAGCAACCATTTCCGATTTTGATGAAATTTTTACAGATTCTACTATGAGGCCTTAGATGAACATCTGAAGAATTTCAGTTCGAAATATGCATTTCTGACTGAAATACGAGTCTTTTCGCAGAAGGCAGCCGTTCGTCAGAGTAGATGTCGTTCCAAAAATACCTCTTTTGAGCTTTAATATTGCGGCAGATATTACAGAATAGATCCTGAAAATTATTTTCTAGGATAAACCTAATGCTTAGATCTAGGATAAACCTAATGCTTAGATTAGATCCAAAGTTGCCGATAAAAATTTCGTTACTTTTTTTTTCTGTTTTTCAAGGAATCCTGACGGCATTCATATTTTGTTCCTCGCATTTCTACACGAATGTCTACAATTCAGATGATTTACAACTTTGAAGTTCAAAACTATAGTCAACTCGTTAGTTATTTCATATAAACGTATCATAAGCAATCAAAAAATCCACGTTTAAACTAGACTTTGTTTTTCAAAAATTTAAAGGGAGCAGCCATTCTAAATAGCGCTTCATTGTTTAGGATGTTGAGATATTCATTGACATTAATTCGGCCAGTAAGAGTAACAATGGGCCAACTGAACACCACGATATAGAAGCCCAAATCATAACGGAATCATCTCCCGTGCTTGTCTGTAAGAAGAAGCAGGCAGGCCGGATTCTAGGCTTCTTTTGGTGTTCTCCATACATAAGCCCGGCCGTTTGTACAAAACAATGTAAACGATGATTCATCGGACCATACCACATTCTTCCAGTCATTCAGGTTTTATTATCATGGCACCACTTCTTTCGCATCTTTGCGTTGGCTTCCGTTATGAATACTCAAATTAAACTAATGTAATTTTTTATAATTTTTGATGGAAAAATAATATTTAATGTGTATTATTTTTTTGTTTTGGTAATATTATAGAAAATCCAGACTAAGTATTCAAACAAATTTTGAGAGAGGCAGAAAATTCGTGCTGAAAGCTTTAAAAAATTATATTTGATTTTCAAACAGCCACATTTGTTTGTCTTCCATATAAATTTATATTTGTACATTACGTATTTAAAAATGCTTAGTTATTGAGTAAATCATAAATCCACATAAATTTCTCTTTTGTTGCTTTTATGGGATTCAAATAGTACTTATGGAGCAAAGAGCGAGTTGGTCCGAGAGGAATGATGATGATAATCACACTGCTGCCTGTAGACACTGTATACAGACATTGTATGTATATAATGATGTTCTTTGGAGTTTCCTTTCCTGAAACAAATCAGACATCATTCCCCAGCAAGGTTCATTAAATATCTATGAATGAAAAGAAAATATAAAACCTGTAAGGTAAATTATCAGGAAAATTTTGCGTGATACATTAAAGAAAAATTATTCGTTTTTCACTTCACCATGTCAATAATAGCAAGTCAACTACATTGCAAATCAAATCTAGTAACAACTTATTACTTAAGACAAATTTCTATACAGACCATTCACAAAGTCTACGGTTAGTTTGTTTCATTTCGTTACGTTGGCATTGTAATTAGGAAAACGTAATGAAAACTTGAGATGCTTAACACCCTCGTATCAGAGCAGAAAGGATCATTTATACTTTAGCGGAGAGAACAATCTAGTTGCAGGTAACTGTTTTGTGCGAGTTTATATTTTACAATATGAACAGAAAATAATGTAGAATTAAATATTTTTAAAAGTATTCGCATCGATTTGAAAACCTTGTATCAAAAAGCTTTGGATAGACTCTTTATATACAATTACTCCTTTCAGGCTTGACACCTTCAAATTACACTGAATTATGTTAATCTCACGGTTTCTTTAAACGTTAAATAACTAAAATGAACAATGTTTTTCGCAATCTTTTTAAAAATCTTTATTATACCTTATTTTTCTATATATTAAATGTGTTATGAAGAATTTTGACTAAGACAATACCAACAAGTGCAATTCTCAGAATAGATAAGTGTAATAATAAAAGTCATAGGAAATGTATTACGACAGATGTGCATTGCAAATACAGAGGATTTGTTTAGCAGAATACTTACATACGCCATTAACCATGGTATATCTTTACGTAAAGATTGTTGTTATTTATGTTAAGATTGTTTATTTCTGCACCTAAAATATAAACTACAAATATGATATGTGCATCTGTATTCTATTGTAAATTGGATTCTAATTATGTAGTTATTAGTGACTTAAATGTTGGGTAATTAAGACCAATAAGTGAAAATATTATGAAAGATTATGAATGTGTTATACCTAGAAAATACATAAATTTTTAGAATGAAAAAGTAAACTGTTAAGTTAGTATCACTTAACTTGAAACATTCCTGCACCATAGTCTGAATCATTGTCAAATGGATCTTCCTGTATTTTACTGGCACTTCTTTCCTGCCTTGCTTTCTTTGTTCATATTTCCCTCTTCCACTTTTATAAAATATATCAAAAAGAAGAAAAATGAACTTATTGGTATTGTTATCAGACACAATTTCCTATATCATCAACAGACTCGTTTAGAATGTGCCCCCTCATACTGTTTCTTTCAATTATATTTATATCAGAACAGACTTACAAAGTTTCAAACTTCAAGCATCTCTTCAAGGCTTCAGATACACAGGCTTAATTATCACATTGTTACCATAGGATTTTCTTTGCAATAATTTAGTGAATTCCTTGAACCACTCTCTCTTAAATACCATCTATTGAAAAGTAGTTTTCCATCTTGTTCCGTCCATACCATACCATATTGAAGTTTCATTATCCTTTTGTTTTATTACTTATTTTATTGTAATAATAAAGGTATGCATTTTATGTAAGAACAACTAAGAATGTTATGACATTGTCAGATCAACTAATTTATGTGTGCATGAATAAGAGATCTAGGAGCAGCTGGTATATATTATTAATAACTTGTGTTGCCAAGGATCATGCCTAAGCCCCTTTTACATGGACTGGTCTAATACAATCCTTCATGCTGAACTATTTTCTGCAAATCTTTTCCTTTCCATATCACTACCACATCCTCCCTAATTTAGAGAAGGATCAATATGGAGAAAAGTCATTAATTTACCTTAAAGTAATAGAGGGTGTCTACTGGCAACAAAGTACAAAATGAGAACTTTTGAGAACCTGTCTTTAGACAGTGTGTCTAAACAATGGAGATGAGGTTGTGAGAAGACAGACATTTGAAGATAGCTGTCTGAAGGAGAGAGCTGAATCTTTTGAAACTTAACATTTCCGTACCAGTCAACACCTACTATTATTTTAATATAGTTGATAGTTTTTTTTCTGTATCTCTTTCCTATCCAACTTATTGTATATTAAATGCCAATTCCCAACTAACATTCCACCAAATGCCAGGTCAGTTTTTGTATTAAGTTCTTTTACCTATAGATAATTATAGAATGGTACCATGTCGTATTTAAATAGAAATATCAAAAAGCAATTAACTACACAAATGTTTTTATATTTCAAAGACAAATTGATGTATTGGGCATGTTTTTTAATTAAAAATTCTATTCAAGTTACTTCTTTCTCCAACATTAAAATCTTAAACATAGTTCAATCATTAACAGTTCATTTGCATTTGCTGGAGCATTATTTTTGTGATTTCATTACAAAAAATAACATCTGATATTCCTTTTTTACATTCCTTAACAATTCATTTTTATTTATTATTACTTTAAAACTTACTTCCACATTGTGTATATGCAATTTTACAAATTGTATTATCAATTACACCAATATTTTTAACTTCCTAAGAGCAAAATGAATCACATTCTTTATTAACTATTTTTTTACTGCTCTTTACTACTTTCATCACTTGAATCTTTAATTTGAATATTTCTTATATCTGCTTGCTTCTGTATATCATTAATATCAAAACAAATTCAACTTTACCTCCATCTCATTTTTTTTCCCAGTGCTATCACTTTTCACCATTTGAAAAATATTAACATCGAGTTTATTATTCTTTAACTTGCACTTTACATTACTAACTCAACACACTTTTTTATTACATTTCTAGTACATCTTAAACTTATTGGAGAGAATTTTAATAATTAGTGTGATGATTTACAGTGATAAGTAATTAATTACCTCTTATTTACCATGTGACACAACGTTGAAATTAATTTCCCAAAGTCCATAGTCCCCAACTACATCACTTTCTGTTCCCTTTCCTATTACTGCGTTCCAGTCACCCATTACTATCAAATTCTCGTTTCCCTTCACATTCGTCATTATTTATTCTATTTCTTCGTAGATTTTCACAATTTCATCTTCCTCTGCGGCACTTGTGGGCATATAAACTTGAATAATTGTCGTCGGCTGCGGTTTTGTTTCTAACATTATCGTAATTAACCATTTATTATATTGTTTATAATAACTTATTCGTTGCCCCAGCCTTCTATTCATTACAAGACCTACCTCTGCATTTCCTCTATTCGCTTTTGTGCTAATCACACTATATTGATCCTTCCAAAAATCTTGCTCTTCCTGCCATCTAACTTCATTAATTCCTACTATATCTAACTTTAACCTATCCATTTCCGTTTTTAGATTTTTGAATCTACCCGCACGGTTTAAACTTCTGACATTCCACGCTCCGATTCGTAGAACGTCACTCTTTGTCTTTTTGATAACATCCTCCAGAGTAGTCCCCGCCCGGTGATCCGAATGGGGGAATATTTTACCCGAGAGGCTGCCATTATATTGTTATGCATTGAGCGTTGCATGTACGCGGGAAATTAAATACACGGCTGTAGTTTCCCCTTGCTTTCAGCCGTGTAACAGTAACACAACCATTAAAGCTGTTCCCGTCATGTTTGTGTTTGTCCAACATCGAGCCATTTCCGGTTCACTATACTAGTGCCTCAAGTCGGTAACAGTGAGGTCTGTTGACCCTCGCCATGCTAGTTTTTGACCGCCCCGAAAAATCTGAGTCGTAGTCCCCACTTCGCAAGCTAGCATCCCCACACGGTTATTATTTC
This sequence comes from Eucriotettix oculatus, assembly GCA_034510155.1. Classification (NCBI taxonomy): domain Eukaryota; kingdom Metazoa; phylum Arthropoda; class Insecta; order Orthoptera; family Tetrigidae; genus Eucriotettix; species Eucriotettix oculatus. The sequence continues at coordinate 229,640,508 of CM067376.1, read as the reverse complement.
ATACATACTCGTATACACATACATCCTAAATGATGCCCAACACCGGTCGTCCAGACGCACAATTCTTCTTTCCTCGTTAACTTCACTACAATCATTTTAACTCTTACGACCTAACAAAATTTATTTATTATATTAAAACTTTATTACTATTATTAAAATTATAATTATTCTTAAATATCAAAAGCTACTTTCGTTATACCATTTCGAGCATTCGATATATCGATATCGTCTACGTTAGACATCGAATTCCTTACATTTACTTTTGAACTCAATAAGATAACTGTTCTATACTGTTTTACAAACGTATGTCCCATTTATACCTCTAACGTCGAATAAAATTGCTACTTGCTAATAAAACATGCTATTATCCAAAATGATTGCATAACACAGGTCTTATTGTCGTAACAATACTCCTTTGTGTTCGTCGTCCTATAATCTTTATTTATTACGGCCTATAAAAGTTAGAGTTGATTTATCTACAATTAAAATATTCGAATTGATATTATACTTCAATCTTTACAGTTCATTTGCATTCAATCACGTCCGTTATGAATACGCGAGGCTCGTAATAGAAAGGAAATTAATATTGCTTTTAATGATGATTGCTATTTAATTTTGCTTATATGTACAACCAAACTAAATATGTTTGTCCTATAAATACCCATGGTTCCGAAGATCTCTATTGACTGCGCTCATCACGCGGAGAACTGTAAAATGAATGCATTGAATAACTGCATAGTGCTTGACATGGTTCGATACTATCAACACATTAATTAAAAGTAAATTTGGCTTTCAGTTGCATTTGTTGCAGATAGCATCTCCATATATCTCAACTAAAAAGCACATATTCACTAGAAAAGTAATAAATTTACCTACCTTTTCGGAGAAAACACGCACTCGCGCCCAACCCCGCAACCCGTTCGGACGCCATCTATGTGATATCTCGGGCTTGTGTTTAATTAAAGTTTGCATTTAAGATACACTACCCCCTTACTCCCAACATTAACATCTGAACTTTCGTTCAAATCATAGTTCTGTAAACTTTCATAATAACTCAATCTTATTATTTGCGGTTGTAACACATTTCTGTTAATTCGACTCTCTAACACTTCATGTTATGGCGGTAAATTTGTTGAGTTATATCAGTCCACCACAACTCACTTGCTTCACTACCAGGTGAAGACTCCTTCGCTCTGCTCCACATGTCCTACACAACAATTGCGTGTGCCTCATACTATACCAAAATCCTGTCGACAATAGATTGGGCAGATAATGATGCTAATCCTTGTTTTTTTTAATGAAGGAGATAGGAAAATTTTAAATGTTATCAGACAATTCTTTTAAATTTGTTCGTGACTATGAAATGCCTCCTTGTATCTTAATATAGGTATTTCCTCCGGCGTGAAACACATTTTAATAGTTTATCAACAGAAGCGCCCCATATTATTTACTTGATTATTTAATAAGAATATAAATTACATTGAGCTCATTTTTTTTGGATTTCATGACTTGATCAGTTTGTGAAATATTATATAAGGTATAGATGGATGGTTTGTCACCAATTCGCCGGACACTATTACAATATTCGTCGACTTAAATCAAACAGTTCAACTCCAAAACGTAAGCCTTTGCACAGGCGTAACACGAATGAGATTTTGTGGCTTGATCGTTAGCCAAATAATGTTCGCGGTTGTGAACACTCACCAGCCTTTCACCGCATCCTGCTGCCTCTCACTAAAACTTTTGGCTTGCGCCATCTTTAGGCCACTTGGCCCTTTTAACCAATATAATTTGTACGATTAGCTCTCAAGTCCACTTCTAACTAAAATCACGCGACCATCATTACGTTCGCTATTGCTCTAGCTCTCAATTCATGGCGCGTGGTTAACAATGTCTTTCTTTATCGGCTTCCTAAAAATGCCAACATAAAAGTCTGGCCGTTTGTAAGGCCGGTTTTTCCGCTTCATGGGACGGAGCTGCAACTTACACACACAATAACACGCACACACACACACACACACACATATATATATATATGTATATATTGTAGCGGATTCGCGTTCTTCGGTATTCGAGGATTTATAATTCTTTTTGGGCGCCAGGTATTTTCATAAAAAAGTACCAACAATAGATTTTAAGAGTTTTAATTCCAATCAGAGCATGAGAAAAAATTATATCTGCAGGGCGTGGTTATTCGTCATCCCGCCGACACAACCTGCTCCTTCCATTACCCCATGACGACTCCCCTGCCCCTCGCCAGACTACATTGTTAGCCCGAGTTGCGACAGTTCCTCAACAATTGCAACTCGCAAGCTGGCCTGCATTGTTAAGTGTAACTTTTCATGTTACAATATATACATACACACACACACACACACACATATATATATATATATATATATTGTAATATCCTTTTCAGGGGATAATTAATTGAACAAATTTTAATCAATTTGAAAATTTTATATTTAGCAATTTACAGTGATTACGTGAACCAATATCTCAGGGGATTTTGGGTCTCTCGAGAAGTGGAGTATGCAGTTACTGAAAATAGAAAAGAAATCATTTTAATTTATTCAATCAGCACAATGAGCAAGTTTCACAGCTTTTAAGAACTTACCCACAATTACTGGGCCTATAAACATCCACCTCTCGAATGTTTCCACGTTTCTCTGGCGTCTTGCAGGATTTTTATCGACGAAGGTAGAAGGAACCATATCCGCAACTCATCTGCTTCCTCGAAACATCTAACGTCTCTGCCCACCTCTCACAGCATCTGCTCTCGTCCGTCCTCTCCTCAACTCGTCTGACTTCTTCTCATCTGCTCGGACCACGTCTTTCCTCTCCTCAATTCGTCTCACTTCTCATCACGTCCGTCCTCTCCTCCACTCGTCTCAATTCTGACTACGTCCGTCCTCTCCTCCACTCATCTAACTTATGACCTCGAGCCACCCATCGGCTCCCCTTTTAAATCCTCCGACGGGAATTCCCCTATTTCACAAAATTTCGGGGTTCTACGCCCTCATTTTTTACACACGTTCGGCGGGGGTTTCCCGCGGGGGTTCACCATCGTTTTTTTTACACACGCCCCGAGGGAGATTCCCGCGGGGAATCACCATCTTTCAGCCGACTAGACATTGTTGTTGGCTGAACTGCGCCTCATAACGCCAAAATTCCACAAAATCCGCGTTTTTTATCACAATATATATTGTAATATACTTTTTTGTGTATAAAACATTTATTAATTTAAAGTACAAATATGATCAATTTTAATATTTTTCATTTATTAATTTAAGTGAATACACGGGCTTAATCTCAGGAGATTTTGGGTCTCTCAAGAGATGGAGTATGCAGTAGCTGAAAATAGAAAGAAAATTTTTTAAATATTATTTATCTAGAGCAATGAGCAAGTTTCACAATTTTTTTATCGCTTAACCACAATTACTGGGCCAACAAACATCCACCTCTCAAATGTTTGTGTGTCTCTCTGGCGTCTTGCAGGATTTGATCACGTCTGCTCACGTCCGTCCACTCGTCTGCCTTCTGCGGGGTCGGACCACCTCCGTCCTCTGCTCCACTCTCCTGCCTTCTGGGGTCGAGCCACGTCCTCTCCTCCTTGTTTCACTTCTGCTCGGTCCACGTCCGTTCTCTGCTCCACTCGCCCGCCTTCTGCCCTCTGGTCGAGCCAGGTCCTCTCCTCTCCTTGTTTCACTTCTGCTCGGTCCACGTCCGTTCTCTGCTCCACTCGCCCGCCTTCTGCCCTCTGGTCGCGAGCCGCCCATTGGCTTCCCTTTTAAACCTTCCGACGGGAATTCCCCTATTTAACAACATTTCGGGGTTCCCCGCCCTCATTTTTTAAACTCGTTCGGCGGGGTTTTCCCGCGGGGGTTCTCCATCGTCATTTTTTATACTCGCTCGGCGGGCCTCCCCCGCGGGGAACCACCATCTTTCGGCCGACTAGCCATTGTTGTTGGCTGAACTGCGCCTCATAACGCCACAACCTTACAAAATCCGCCTTTTTTATTACTTCATATATATATATATATATAAAGGTGCGATATGTTGAAATCTTATCGATATAATGTTTGGGCGCCACTTACGTGTTGCGTAGGGTAGTTTTATAATCGGAAAACACTTGGGGTCAGGACTGAGAGAGCCTGAATCAGGGGACTGACGTCACCTGTTACAGGATCATATAAGATATTGAAATCAAATAACACAAATTTTAAAATAATATCTATATAACCACGGCAGATTTAATTCATCTGTATTTGAAAAATAAAAGTACTACTAACAGCTAAAATGTAAAATTATTCACATCTAGGGAGCTTCTTTATGTTACTGCGAGTCTATTGAAGAGGATTCAATAAAATTAGCAAACAACATTCAAAATACAAATTATTTTGCCACCGAGTCTTTCACGTAAGGGAGAGCAGGATCAAACTGAAGTGAATTTCACGTTACCGGGTTGGCTGTTGACTGCGCTGAACGATGATTTGGAAGATGACGGGATAAATAATTTCTTCTCAGTGACATCATTTTCAGGGTAATAATTAATTAACAATATGGTATTGTATTGAAATACAACCTCCATGTCCGTACTGGGACCTATGTGATAAAGGCACTGATTCTGACCACTATACCCAAGGACTTGAGCTATTTCTTTGTAATGTGTGTTGTTTCGGCTGACCAGTAGATATTGTAAGAAATGTGGTTTATGTTGAATCCAGTGAAAAGCAGGCAGTGCGGCCATAGCATGTCTTGCATATTCTACTTATAATATCTATTTACAACATCCACTTTTCACTTGGCAATTTATACAAATTGTTTATATTCCTCCAACTCTGATGTTCACCTATTGCAGTCCAAAGTTAAGAAGAAAATGTTATTAATTTTTTTTATTGAATCCTCTGTAAAAAAAAGGCTGTCAGAATATTATGTCAGGTCTCACCAAAAATATCTTGTAGGGGACTTTTCAAGAAAACTGGAATACTGACACTCACTTGCCAGCATATTCAATCACTCATGTTATTTGTTGTTAATAACAGTAACCTCTTCACACTAAACTCAGATATACATGACTTTGATACCAGAAGTGAAAATAATTTACACAAGGAAGGGAAGTCTGTAAGTGTAATACAAAAGGGTGTACATTACAATGCTATTAGCATATTTAATAAACTTACCACCCCCATTAAACAATTAAAATATGAACTAACTAACTTCTTACTAAGCCACTCCTTCTACTCTGTTGAATTTATGGAGCTGAATGTATCATAGGGTAGATATTTATAATTATGAAAGAACATTATTAGAACACTAAATTTTTAGTATAGGATGTAAAAATATTTATCAATTTTATATATAAGGTTCAAATTGCATGTCTTCTGAATAGAACTTAAGAAAATCTTATTATAACTTAAAAATTAATGAATAGTTACAGTATATTTTAATATTAATAAAGCAACCTATGAAAAATCTCTGACTCTGACATCCTTGAAACTTGTGCTTCTCTATAGGATTTATGGAATATGATTTTATACTTATACTTATTTTCTGAGATTAGTCAATTTACTCATTTATTGTAAAGCTAAAATATCAGATAATTATAATTATATATCTGTTGTTTCAGGTCTAATGGTACTTTTTCATCAGGATCAAATAAAACAAGTAATGGCTCTTGGTTCCATGTTCAAAGTTGAAATATAAGATTCTTCATATCAGTTAACCTGAATTACTAAAATATTGCAACATATAAATATACTCATAGGTACAAGGTTCAGTTATAGAAACTTGTTTCTGAATAATATAAACAATGTAAAGGTTAAAACAAGTTTTTCTTTTCCAATTTATTTAAATAACAGACTGAAAGTCAATTATAATAAGCTTTACATAAATATCACATTAAACAATTTTTGAGAATGTATTAGACAAACTGCATTGATTTAAAGGTACATGGTCCAATATTAACACTTTTCTAATGGATTGCAAATGTGTTGATTGTGATAAACTATTTTCAAGCTCGAGTAAACTAAGCAATAATAAGCCTCATAGTAGTAAAATGTTAAACAAATGTGTGGAATGTGATAAAAAGTTGTCACAATCAATTAATTTAAGGTATCAAATGATGATCAACACGAAACCACAAATGTTTAAATGTTATATATGTAAGATAAGTTTTACACAATTGGGTATTTTAACTAGGCATATAAGTAATCACATTAATGAAAAGTTGTACAAATGTTGTGAATGTGATAAAATATTTTCTGGCTCTAGTAACTTAACAACACACATGAGGATTCATACAGGTGAAAAGCCATATAAATGCAGTGAATGTGGCAAAACATTTTCACAATCTATCAATTTAAGAAATCATATGACGATTCACACTGGTGAAAAGCCATTTAAATGTATAGTGTGTGATAAAGTATTTTCTTTATCAAGTAATTTAAAAAAGCACCTGAGGGTTCACACTGGTGAAAAGCCATACAAATGTATAGTGTGTGATAAATCATATACAGATCATAATACTTTAAGGAGACATAACATGAGGTTTCACACTGGTGTGAAAACTTGAAATAAATGTTTATCTTCACTGTATACTTGTCAAGTATTTTAACAATAACTTAATTCACCTTTAATATGAAATATATTTTATAAAATATAATTATATACATGTTAATTTTTTGTTACTAAGATTAAGTAAGCACATATTGCTTTATCTTTGTAAACTGTTTTTGGATAATTTGTGTGTTTAAATGTATCTGAGATGTATTTTAATTTTTAAATCTGCATCTAATTTTAGTGTTTGTATGTTCTTTCTGTCAGTTAATCGGATACTTCAACTGAAGATTATTTGTCAATATGCATGAAATAATTACCACATTTGCTTGTGATTTGTGATATTGCTTTAATAAATGTGAATTGAAAATAATAAAATAAAATAAAAATACTTCATATGAAAGTGCAAATAATTTTGGGTTATGCAATACTGTACATATGTGATATAAACTAACATTTTTTGTTATAGTTAAGTTGATTTATTAAATTTAGATTTTTTATTGTCTTTGATTCTTATTTATTTCTTAAAATATTTATAAATTATATTTCTTTAAATATGTGTAATAGCATGTGAAGGCCAAATACAAATTAAAAACTGTGGTTAAACATTATAAAGACTTTATTTCATACAGCACAACATTCAGATCCAACAATTCTTGTGACCTGTTCATTCTCTCTTTTTTCTTCCTACTTCTGCTACAATGACATTGCTACCAACTTCAAATTACAAAA